>OY728151.1:887941353-888541353 GCA_963277665.1 Viscum album | reverse complement strand
ATGCATCTCTTGCACAAAGAAGAACAGTAAACCTCTCGGGTTCATGAAGTTAAGGATTACTCCCTCAGGTATGCATGAAACACTCTACCATATTATAGGGGTTCATTTCTTTAAGAATAAATAGATTTAATGAAGAATATAAGCGCATACATGCAATAATTCATGTGAATTTATTAAAGAATCCTGAGGCTTTGTGTGGTTTTCTGAAGGGGGATTTTGCACGAGGAAAGGGTTTCACCCATTCGTGTTGGAAGAAACAAATATATAGACCTAAACAAACACCCTAACTAAGTAAAAGAGAAATAATAGAAATATAATAGATGTGGCAGTGTGTCTGTGTGATTAAAGATCTACACCATTTAGGATTATCACGCAAGCAAGAGAGAATAAGGGAAGAGTGTGCATTCAGTTTGGTTGAGAACACATCATGAATACACTCATGTACATAAATTAAGAACACCCAAACCATGTTAAATAGAAGAAGTTAAGAATATATTCATGCTTTCATGCATACGTAAAGAGGGAGAAATTAGTTTAAATACATATTAAATACACTTTGGGCCACCTCAAGGAGGAGGCATAATTCTGGGTTACTATATTAGAACTGTAGAAGGTACAATAGTAGGCATAGTAGCAGTACTGTGCAGGGACTGTAGCATGTGCAGTTTTGTACTATAGCAGCCAAAACTATTCACCTTGGGCCACCAGTTTGGTCTTGGAGTCCTTAAGGCCTTCAGGCCACCCAAGCCTTCAGGTTAGTAAGGATTTTGGGCCACCTTTAAGGCCTTTGGGGAAACTCAAGGCCTTCATGCCACCTCAAGACTTTCAGGGCCACCTGATATGCAGATTCCTAGACAGATTCTACGAGGAACCAACTCCAAAAGAGAATTCAAGATCAATAATCATTCACCAAAGCAGGGATAACATATTTGGAAGAATCAGAGGGTATGGTTCCATCAGTACCAGGTATGTGAATTTATACATAGGACAGTTATCCAAACAACCATAAAAAATGGATAGCTAATCATGAGGTAGATGTTGGGGAGGGTTAGTTTCAAGTAGTCATAATCTATATGATTTCCTTTAGACCTACGGGTCCTGTAATGTCTTTAAGCCTACGTGCAATGTAATATCTAAGACTACGGGCCTTGTACGGGTTCCCCCTCATCCCTTGAAAGAGGGGTTATCAAAAATCAATAAAAAATAATGTCTTTGGTCCATTTAGGCTGACATATTAACTACACCAACAAGAAGTAGGAAGAGAAGGTTAAAACTAAATGCCACATACGTGATCGCATGCATTCATGAAGAAAGGAATAAAATTAACTCTGATGATGCCAAGTGATCCAATACATATTGTTTGAATAATCACATTGGTGTATGATATTATATCTAAAGAAGTAAGAACATTTGTGGATTTGGTTGTTACATTAAGGAAAAGAAAGAAGAAGAACTAGTGGAGTTGGTTTTTCAATAGACAATAATAGAAATATAGAAGAGAATTTGTTGCCTGCTGCTTTGCAAGTAAACAAGTAAAGAGCACTAAAATAGATCAAGAGCAGAACCTACCTTTTGAAGAAGGAAGAAGACTACCCTAGATGGCAGTATAAATAACCATCAAGTGTAAGGGAATATCCTACTTGTTGCAAGTTGGAAGATAATTATCTCCCTTCCCCCTCTGAGTGTAAGGAATCACATTAGGAATATATTATCTCCTTCCCTCATTAGAGTGTAGGGATCCACACTGAATAGAGGATTTTTTTCTAGTCAACCACTATAAAATCATATCACTTTATACTGGAGAATCCATGTACTGGTCATCGCCATACCTTGAAAGAACTAGCTACTCACATTGAGTAGTGAACCGTGTAAAAATATCGTGAGAATAGTTTTACTACTTTCTGTTATTGAATATGATATGGAAAAGATAATAATATATTCAAGATCCTAACAATTCAGGAGGTATAAGGATAAAAAAGTTGGAATTGGTTTCAAAATTCCCCAACACTGATTCCCCCCCCATCAGTGTTAGGAATAACCCAAAGTAGTCCTCTCAATTGGTATCTGAGGGATAGGTACACTTATATTGGATTATCTATAGTGAATTTATTCCCTTTTGAAGATTTGAATTTCTTTCTTGAGTTATCAATGAAGTGCAGTTTCAGTGAAAATTCAGTTTTCTCTGAGAAAAGGATCATATCTACCAAGACCATGATGAACAGGAAAACGAAGGTGAATAGAAAGTTGAAGAAGAATCCCCTCTTATCTAAAGAGGAAGTATCTAGTTGTCTATACCGTGATGAAAATGAAGACATATTAGGCTTGGAATGTAATGATAATTTGGCTCATGTTTCCACTAAAAAGATGGATAACGTTTCTACCTCAAGGGATCAAGAGGTATGTGTTAGTACATTTGGAAATTATAATCATTATGAAAATACTAGCACAAGTTGTGACGACCAGTCAACAACCTCTCAAGAATTATCTATTGATATAATAAGAATGATTCTACATAGTATTCCTGAAGAAAATGAATCCCTTATTTTTGGAGTATTTCAATGCATGCAAGAAGATATCACCCAACTAGATGAAGAAACTGATATTTTGGAGAGAGAGGGTTACAAGTAAAAATTATTGAATGTTTAAACTCTCCCGGTAGGTTGGAGACTTTGAAACTACAAAGAGGTGATTTGAATTAATTTCTTCAAAGTGGCTCAAATATATTGAAGAAAATGAGGGATTGAATAAGACTCTAGAAGTGAAGATCCATTCACTTTAAGATGATCTGGAAAATAACAATGAAGTCAAGGAGTTATATTTAGAAGAAAACTTTAAGAAGATCAAAGAACTTGACTCTTTGTTACAAAACAAAGTGACGTTTCATGAAGAGTAATTTGAAAGATTAAAGAAGACAGATGAAGATAATAAGACCATGATTGAAGACCATAAGATCATCCTCAACATGGAATGTATAAAATTAGAATCGTAGTGTGCCAATCTTGAGAAGACAGATATTGAGTCTCCACAGATGAAGGAAATAGTATCTGTTGGTACTCAATGATCACTGTTAGATTCTACTATCAAAAGACCTCCAACATGTGATAAGAAGATCATGTCTTCACTCATTTATCTATCATAAGAAACTAAGAAGTGTTTACCATCCATACCAACTTGTACTAATGTTTCTATGTATGTTTTTACAAAATGTTTAGGGTGGAAGAAAAACTCTAAAAAACTATGGATTAAGAAAATATAAGAGATACCTATCACCATGACTACGGTGGATAGGAAGAAGAAGTTGGAAGAAGATTCCCCATAGGTAGAAAAAAATCAAGAATAGGTACAACATCCTTATACATAAGATATAATGAAGTCAAGGTTTGATGGTCAATGATGGAGTTTTAACAGATTTGGGCATTATGAATTGAATTGTTGGTACAATCCCTTAAATGTAAAAGCATAGAGAAGGACCATCCCACGGGGGAGAAAGACAAAGAATAAGAATCAAAATACATAGATCTAGAAGAATTTATATACTATAAACAGATTTGAAATGTTAGATAACATCTTTGATGTATAAAATAAGAGTGGTCACATGAATGGTGAATTTTTATCTCAATAGGTACCTAAAGATGATGAGAAAAGAAGATCATAGGAGCTGGCTAAAAATTAATAAGCTACCATAGGAAGAAATAAGAAGAATGTTGTAAAATAATATTCTCCCAAGAATAATCCAATGAGAAAAACTAATAAGACCTTGGATTCTAAATCAAAGAAGTTGAAGAATGGTTCATCCAAAAGAACTAATTAGGATGTCAATCAGAAGAATCCATGTAGAAGATCCAATATTTATGCCTTAGTTCCTAATCATGTATTAGTTATCTAGATAGAATATTTGGAATGAATGAGGAAAATTGAAGATTAAAAGGATAAATATAGTGAAAAAAAATAAAAAAGAATATTTCACATGAAGATAAAGAAGTTCTATGTGTTATTTGCAACAAGGCTGGCCATACTGTTAGAAATTTCATTGTATTTATTCTATCTTAAGAAGAGTTTCTTATGAAAATGGAAGTATCACCAGGAGATTCTAGTGCTTTGAAAACTCTTGAAGAAAGAAGGACCACACAAAAAAATATGGAATAAGTATTGAAAGATACAGAAGCACAACTATAACTAAAGATTAAAATTGAAAGTGTGAAGATTGGAACAAATGAATCATATTGGTTGAGAAAACCATCTCAACCCAGCTGTTCATATTGATGAAGCAAGGAAGATCCACTTTATTCCCTTAAATCATTGTTTATTGTATTTTTTCTTATTAAACATGTAATTAAAGGTGAAGAAAGCTCTAAAGGGGAGAACCTGAGAGTCAGAGATGAGGAGTGTTCCCCTGAGGGAGAGAAAAGTGAAGAAGCTTCTAGATTTATTATTCCAATTAGTATCAAATTCAGTTGGTATCAAATTAAATTAGTCTGAATATTTTTTGAAGATCATGTCATTGAAAAAGTTATGTTATTTTTTAATCTCTCATCATTGGTTACTCCAAATAAATATTATTATATAAAAGGGGAGTAACTAAATTACTCAGTGACATAATAATAGTGGATGAGTTCACATCTTATGAGGGAACTTGATCAGTGGGTAATGGATAGCTTTGTTGTCTAAATCAAATACTCTTGCTTTCTACACTGAGAATAGATAATTTAGACTTAGAGTGAAATGATAGACGAAACCTTGCTTAAGTATGGACCGATACCCTATCTACCATGAACTTTGTATTTATTGTCAACAAGGGGGTGATAAAGTGAAATGAAATTTCAAAAGTTCGAGAAAGAAAAGTGAAGGAGAGAAATAAGATTCTCATTTTGATATTGAAACATTCATTTGATAGAACGTTGAAGTATTTACAAAAAATAAAAAGGGGGATATTGTTGGGTCCACTTTGTTGATAAGTTGTATTTTTTGTCAATATTTCTCAATAATAGACAAAATGAAGATGGAACTCCAAAGTGAATGAAGATTGATTAAAGTGAATATGCCTGGATAATTGGTATGGTTTCACAGTATTGGATGCCATGCTTGGAAAATTCTCCATGTTGATCAATTCAGAAGATGGATGCACTATTCCTAAAGTTCAAAGAACTTGTGTCAAAAGTGACACATGACTGAAAAAATTGAAGTAGAATCCTTTTAAGGATGATTTAAGTGCTTTGGAATAGAGAATACAAAAATAAAAGGAAGAAGAATGAAGGTTTAAGAAGAGGCCTAGACTTTGAGGTGGCCATGCATAAAATTTAAGGTGGCCATTCATTTTAACATAAAATATTTTTGTGTGGCTCACTTAAAAAATTGGTCCAGCCCAAGTGCTAGCCAGCCAGCATCAACCAAAGGCATGTGCAGGACCACTCAGTTAACTGTTCCCATGGGGAGCTAGCCAATGCTAGCCTGAGAGTGGCATAGTGGATGCATAGCATGCCCGCAGAGTGCGATCCATAGTGAAGTGTGGCACAGAAGAAATGAGGCATAGGGTGGGCACAGAGTGCGCCCACAAAACATGGTATAAGGCAGTATCATGGAGAGGGGAGGAGAATTCTAGGCCCCTGTTGGGACAATTTGATTGACAAAACGCACTCAACCCGCATCTTCGTTTCTATGCGGGGTATCATTTTTAATGATAGAAATGATCGCATCCATTCTTCCAATCCCATGCATGATCATGGTTGCATGACTCATCCCACATCCCACGATCTAATCCTCACTACCCATCACATCCATGCCTCACATGATCAAATGAGGGTCATCCAATTACCCTCCGGTTTCGGAACCCCAAGTGCTATTGTCTTCCTCCTCCAGCGCTCACCGGCACCGCTTGTCTCCATCAGAGACAATCAAGAACCATGTTCGAGCTATCATTCTTATCATTTTAACTCTGTGAGCATCGTTGGATCACACAAAATCCATGCATGAAACATATGTGGTTCATGAATTTGAATACTTCAGAGGAGAAGGTTCGGTTGACAAAAACCTAGTTGTCGAGGCCACGTATATGCATGATTGATTTAAAAATTGGATACATGAATGCATATGTGATTCCATGCATGAAGAAAGGATCCTGAATTTGAAAAAGAAACAAACCGAGGATCTCATCATATCTTTAATAACGGGTTTGAAAATTTTCAAAGCTCCAGAAATCCCGAGCATTCAGATCATGATCTCCACAGTATTATACACTAACTTTGAACATAGAAGAATAGTTTCCCTTTCCTATAAAAGGAGGAGCCCAAGCCTTGAAGAGGCTGCTGCTCTCATGCTTTCCAGAGATCATGTTTTCAAAAACAAAGCATCCCTCCATGCTTCTACTTTGTAAAGGACAAGCAAAGCATCCACGAGCCTTATTCTAAATGAATAAGAGACCCCACATGTGTTTCAAAAGTACTTTACACTCTCAAACCAATTCACAAAGAATTTCAGTTCTTAATCATGAACTAGTTCCCTAGAAAATGCGATGGGTTTTCTAAAACCCTCATTGTGATTTGGAAATGTTGTGCCATGATAAGCCAATGGTTTATCCTCAACCTCCCACTGAGATTTGAAAATAATTATAACTGTGCATACATTTCATGAACAAGAACAGTGAACCTATCAGGTTCACTAAGTGAAGGAGAACTTCCTCAGGTACACATGAAACATCCTATTGTTTTTCAGGGGTTTGTTTCAGGAAGAATAAGTAGATTTAATGAATAAGTGTTGTTCATACATGCATGAACACATGTTCATTTCTTGAAGAATCCTGAGGCTTTTTGTGGTTGTGTGAAGGATGATTTTGTACGAGGAAAGGGTTTCACCCATTCAGGTTTGAACAAACACATATATAAACCTAAATAAACACCCTAACTAAGTGCAAGATAAAGAAGATAAATAGAGTATGGGAGGTAGTGTGTGTATGTGTGATTAAAGATCTATACCCATTAAGGTTATCACACAAGAAATAGAGAAGAAGATAAGAGTGTGTGTTTTGTTTAGTTGAGATCACATCATGAATTAAATCATATTCATAAATTAAGAACACCCAAACCAAGTGAAAGAGAAGATGAGAAGAGGGAATAAGTGAAGAATATATGCATCCTTGCATGCATACGTAATGAGGGTTCAATTAAGTTAAATACATATTAACTACACCAAGATGAAGTGGGAAGAGAATGTTCAACCTAAATTCCACATGCATGATCACATGAATTCATGAAAAAAAGAGAAGAATTTACTTTCATGATGCCAAGTGAGACCATCCTCATTTTTTGAATAATCACATTGGTGTATGAGATTCTAGCTAAATAAAGAAGAAGATTATTTCAGTAGGTTGTTTCACTCAGAAAAATAAAGAAGAAGAACTAGTGCAGTCAGCTTTTCAATGGAGAAAAAGAGAAAGAAGAGAATTTCTTGCCAACTACTTTGCAAGTAATCAAGTGAAGAGCACTGAAATAGTTGAAGAGAAGAACCTACATTTTGAAGAAGGAAGAAGATTGTCCTAGATGGAAGTATAAAGAACCCGCAAGTATAAGGGCGTATCCTACTTGTTACAAGTTGGAAGAGGACTATTTCCCTTCCCCCTCCGAGTGTAGGGAGGCACACTAGAAATAGATTGTCTCCTTCCCTCTTCTAAGTGTAGGGATTCACACTTATTAGAAAATTGTTTTCCTAGTCAACCACTTTAAAATAATATCACTTTATAGTAGAGAATCTATGTACCGGTCATTACTATACATGTCAAGGACTAGCTACTCACATTGAGTAGTGAACCTTGTAAAAATATCATGTGTATAGTTTTACTACTTTCTATTATTTCATGTGATAAGGAAAAGATAATAATAGAATCAAGATCCTAACAGGTCCAGTGGTACAGGGATAAAAGGTTATAATTACTTCAAAAATTCCCCAATACTGATGAACCACCACTCTCAGTGTTAGGCATATCCCAAAATGGTCCTCTCAAATGTGGCCATATAATAAAACACTCCCACTAAATATTTAGTAAGGAAATATATAAATAAATTAAGTTTGAATAATAGTGAGATTTAGGAATCATATTTATAATGGTTCAACTTATTGAACATATTAAAACTTTTTAACTTCACAACATCAAATTTTATAATGTTAACTTTTTTTAAATATTTATATCTCTTTCTAAGTTCATCACCATTATCTTTGGAACACTATTACATCAATGTTTTCCCAATAAATAATGTAACTACATATATAAATTTTTACCATCCCTCTAAAAATCTTTTATGTTAATGTGACAATTTCATTAATATGGTAACTAAATTTAACTTCTACATTTCTATATATCATTAAATTATAAGCTCTTTTAATATAAAATGATATCACTTTGTTATTATAGGTAATGTTTCTCTTTAAATTTCTATTTACCACCATACCCTAAAAAAATTTAGGATATCAAGTGAAATTATCTTTTTTATTTTGACTAATACAATCCTTCAACATCTTTCATTTTTCATAATAACTAAATGAAACTCTTTAATTTTTTATTATAATCACATGTCCTAAACTCTTTTATGATATTGAGTGAAAACCCATTCTAATTTTGACCTGAAATAATACTTCAGAAATGGTGATATCCACTTTCTAAATGATATAATTAAATGTAACACTTTATATTTTTATTTTCCATCACATATCCTAAAATTTTTAGGATATTGAGTGAAAAAAACTTTAACATAATATTAGCATTGTACTTTATCTATTAATTTTAAAATTCTTATACTCCCACTAGCCTCTTAAAAACTATATTATTCTTAGGATATCTTTATAAGATACATGAACTCTTTTGTGTTAGGAAATACAATTTACTTCCTTTTAGTAGGGACATTTAACAAATAAATTATTGTTTCTATATCATATATGGTATTCTATGTGTTTGGAACATTTTTCATTCAAAATAAGACTTAAATAAATATACCATTTATGGGTGGTGGGAACACATTCCCTCATATTTCAATAAAAATTTATATAAAAATTTTATTTGGGATAAAAACATTTATCTAATTAATCATAAACCTTGTGTATAAAATTAATCATATCATATTTGTTCTAAATAACTCTTTTTAATCATACAAATTTTCTTATCACATAAGAAAAATGATATAAAGGTAAAAATATTTTAATTAGATTCATTTGATCTTGACAAAATCCTTTTACATTCAGATCATTATTATAGAAACAATTTACTATATCTCATGAATATAAATTCTATGCTTAATAAATTCTTCCTTTGATTTCAAACTCCTATATATTTACAAAACTTTTTAAAATATAAATTTGGTATCACAATCCATTCAAGATTCAATAATTAATTTCATTAACATCCATAACTAATAAGGGCCTTCTATGGAGTTTTACGAACTCTTTCAATTATATCTTGGATAATCAAGTAATATTTTACTATTATTATGCTGACATATATAATTTTCTGTAATAAACTTTCATAAATCACTAATCTTTCTTAATAATTTTTCTTATGTTACCAGTATTTAGAGCTATATACATTAAGCTTCTCTTAATAAAAGATTAATTATAAAGTTTATCTTGATGATAATGATGACATTATCTACAATATAAGCTTTTATTAGATGAGTATCATGTATTGTTAACAATTTAACATGGAATTTCATTCAATGGTATCCCACTATAATGAAG
The DNA here is from genome assembly GCA_963277665.1 of Viscum album. NCBI lineage: Eukaryota > Viridiplantae > Streptophyta > Magnoliopsida > Santalales > Viscaceae > Viscum > Viscum album. The sequence goes on along the minus strand of OY728151.1, from coordinate 888,531,636 downwards.
GGGCATTTTAGAGGTCCATTATATACATTAGTGGACCAGGATCCATATTTCACTAATATTTGGGTCTCTTTGGGATTTCCCAATTATTTGGAAATTTATGTATAGAATCATCCCAATCACATCATATATGAATCTTGTATATTTAAGTATAAAAAAAATGTCCAATATACCATATGAATAAAATAAACTCTATTTATCAGGTATTATAATCCTATTTGGGTTAGCGTGGTAGTGTAACCCAAAGAAAATGCCAAAAACAAGCTAAAAATGGATAATCTAGGTGCACCTAGATTTAGAATGAACATACAAATAGGACAATCTAGATTCACTTATTACTTTCATTCCTTCGACAAGATAATCCAAGGGACTCCAAATTTAGCATGACTTTCCCTAGTTGGATGATGGAGGTCTTAACAAATGTTGCTTTGGAAGGAATTTAACACTTAGTATTTAAAGGTGATTTTAATCTCGTCATCTTGTCTCATGTTGTTCCATTTTATGTATGCATGATTCTAATACTTTAGTTTGGAATCTTATTTCCTCCACCTAATTAATATGTTCAAACTATATTGATGTGTAACTATTTACACAACCCACAAGTTTTTCTTACTTACCCAAAAATATAATTCAAATATATTATTAAATATCCATACTCATCATATGATTAAGGTAAATTAACACTTCGTGTAAAGGAATATAATTATAAACTATTTTATAATTTTCAACTCTAATAGTATAGGCATTCCATAATTTGGAATTTAATAAATTTATATTCCTTCCAATATGAACACTTTCATATTAATCATTATATGTAATTTCTATTTTAAATATATGATATTATATGAATTATAAAATATTTATAACCCATGTTATATTATGAAAACATTTTACAGCATCTAAATATCATATAACTAATCATTATTTAAACCTTGATCGCATTAATCATAAAAAAATTGATGTTCTTTATATAATATCTAAAGAAGTACCCCTATTTATTTTGACAAATTAAAAATTGTTAATTATGAACAATTTATAATTTAAATATAAATATTTTATATTTTAACCTTATTTAATAATTTATAATCCATTATAAATTAGCACTTATGTTTTCTAAAAAACACTTTTATTTTTAGATCATAAGTTATGCTATATATTTTGGTTAAAACATATTAAGAAATATTAATATTTATTATTTTAGGGAAAATATTTTATAAAAATTTATATAATTATAAAAAAAATTATAATTAATTAATATATAGACTTTTATAAATTAAAATATCCCAAAATACCTTTAATAATTATTGATAAACACTTTATAAACCATCTGAATCATTTTAAATGTTATGTTTTTTGGAAAAAAATTAAAATAATTCTGATTAATATTACACATAAGGTTATTCCTATGTAATGGTAAATATTTCTACCCTTATGTAGACCATCTAAAAACACTTTCATAAAGGCAATTCACTACTTACCATTACACATCTTAACTATAACGTGCTATGTAAAGGTAATTCAAAGACTACCTTTATACAGATCATTTTTTATAACAGTAAAAATGATATTACATTTACATAAACTTATATAATCACTAGAAAAGGGTACTAACTTCACACAAAATAGTTTCAAAAAGGTAAAAAGAGGTTACCCTTACACAAACCATCTGTGTAAGGGTATCACATAAGGGTAACGGGTCAATTAAATTTATGTAACCCTTTTAGAAACACAGATACCCTTACACAACACTTACATCATGTGAAGTTATATTTTGATGACCCTTATATAGAATTATATGCATAAGGGTAAGGACATACAACCCTTACACAAACCACTCTACATAAGGGTAATCCCTTGGTTACCCTTATTCACATCAGCTAGGTAAGGGTAAGGTCTTGATTTCTGACACTGCTGGAATATTCTTTCATTTTATTTAATAGCATAAATAAGACTTTTACATAAAATATATTCATGGAAAATATTGTATGGGTGAAATAATGGGTTGTTCTCATATTTTTAATCATTTATGAGTCTAACCAGTAAGGTTTAAGGAGTGAAAAATAGTGTCACGCTATAAAATATTGTGTTTTCCTGTCAAGAGATTTTTCTTATGTCATTATCTTCACATTATGAATTCCTTCAAGTTTAACATAATTAATAGCACATTCACAATTTAAATGTTATTTTTCAAGTGATTTTTACTTTGTTTTAGCTTGGTTATTTGGTCTAAATCCTGGTAAATATCCCATAGTCATCCCCCATCATGGAAAGCCTTATTTTGATGAAAATATTAATATGTTTTTTTCTCATTTTCAAACTTTTTTTGTATCATAACATAAAACAATCAAACATTAGAAGTATTAATCCATTAATTACAAAAACCATTATTTTTTCATCAAATAAAGAATGAAAATTATTGTTATTTAAATTATTTCATACTTAGAACTTGATTTTCCTCAAGCATATAATCCCAACAACCTCCCTGAGGAACTTAGTTCTACCAAAATTAAAATTTTAATATAAATAAAACCAAATGTTTACCAATGGAAAATAAACTATCAAATTACACAAAAAATAATTTATCAAAATCCTAAAACTTGATATAATAAAACCAATATTGTATTTTACGTTTCCTTTTTTGAAATAATAATACTCTTCATTCCTACATCCTATCTTTCTTAATTCATCATTGATGTACACACTACTTACAATTTAACTCAAATTTAATTATTTTTTATTTATATATCAAGGTAATAAATGTAATGGAGTATAGATTATACCTCAAGGACATATAAATTTCCATAGGCTTTCAAGGAATATAACATCTCTATTGCATAAAGACGGAAATCAAAATTAATCATGAGGATATTTATTCAAATTTCAAATGTCACTGAGTTAAGGTAGGTAGGTAATGAATAAAAATAATTCTCAAAAATGAGGATAGGCTCTTTAGAATACTTCTTAATATCAAGAGATAAGCCTATATGATCCTGAAATTTTACAGAGAAGTCTAGATCTTTGTTTCAGGTATTCTTTTTCATTATTTGAGTATACTTTGTATAGGTTTAATCTTTGGTTAATTTAGGTGAAAATTTTAGAAAATTGGAATGAATAAGGGTAGTTCACTATTGTCACATTGTTTTCCCAAACTATGGGACATGGCCCAGCAAATACCGAAACCCCTCATAGAGAGGGATTGCATGGCCAGTGCACGGTTTGTTAAAATAGGTTCCCTTTTAGGAGAAACCATGCACTTCTCCTAGAACAGGTTCATGGTTAAGGAGGATAGTTTGGAAAACCATGCACCTTTTCCCAGGAAACCATTCACATATTTTTAATTAACCCCAAATTTTGTTTTACAATTACCGGAACCACCATATTAACTCCAAATTAAACCCAACTCAGACCTAATCATATTTTCTCATATTTTAGGCTCCCAGATGAATTCCTAGGGCTCTTAAACTCTGTTATTCACAATTGAAAGTCTATATTGAAGATCTGAACCTCTCTAGGTAAGTGAATCTTATCCCTCGTGGTTTCCTCTATATTTTCCATTATTCTCTCATCCTTTTAGGGTATTTTTTCCTCTTTTATTTTTTAATCTAGATCTAGGATTGATGGATCTTGATTTGTTTGATCTTGGATCTAGGACTTGAGTTTAGAACTCAATCATCATCGTGGGTTTTACATTTCTGATTCAATTTGGGTAATTTGCATTGGGAAATCACTTATCAATGATTCAAGGTAGGTGGTATATTATTCAAATACCAAAGTTTTTATTTCAATTACTTTCATGTAATTATAGAATTTCTAATGAATATATATAAATTTAATTATATAAATTGAATTAGTTAATCGAGATTGTTGTGTTTATGCAATTGATTGAGTGGGATTAAATAATTTTTGAATTAATTCTTGGATATTACTGTGTTTATACAATTTATTGAATGTGATTAATTAATTGTTGAATTAATTAATGGATATTGTTTTGTTTATACAATTTATTGAATGGGAATAATTAATTGTTGAATTAATTAATGGATTATTATGATTTTTTAATTAAATAAACTAATTTGTGAATTGATTAATAGTTTTTTGTGATTATTCAATTGATTGAATTAGACTAATTAATTTTTTAATTAATTAATGGTAATTGTGGTGAATATTAAAATTTTTTATTTGAAATAATTCATTTTTGAATTAATTAATGGAATGCTATGATTGTGAAATGTGAAAGAGGAATTATGTTGATTAATCTTGATTGATATGACTTTGTGGTATATGTGTTACAGTATTTTATTGATAAAAATGTGTGGGACATTGTCAGTTGCATCTAAGGAACATAGTGATAAATTTATTAATAAACATGTGTGGGACATGGTATGTTTCTTCCAAATCCTATAATTAAAAATTTATTGATAAATGTGTGTGGGACATGGTCTGTTTCTTCCAAATACCATAGTAATAAATCGATTGATAGACATTTTTGGGACATGTTCTACTACTTCTAAATCCCATAGTGATATATTGATTGACAAACATGTGTGGGACATGGCCTACTGCTTCCATAGACCATAGTGATAAATTGATTGATAAATGAGTGTGGGACATTGACTACAACTTAACAATTCCATGGGGTCTTAATCATGAAGAAAAAGGCCCAAAATGTTGGCATTAGACCATGGTTCCAATTATCCATATTATAAATTTAAATGAAATGGATAAAGAAATACCATGTGTTATAATGAATTGTGAATTCATTATGTGATATGGTTCAGACTCCAACACAGGATGAAGTAGGTATTGATAGTTTGGGTGTCCTTGGGAACCCATTGGTTTATGTGGTTAAATAAAGTGCAATTGAATAAATTTAAATTTTTTAATTTACTAAATTATTTATTATTTATACAAATCCATATAAATTTTTGACTGGATATTGTTTTAGATGTTGTTGGTGGTGGCCTAATGAGTTGTACTCGCACCCTACTCAGGCTCGTAGATCAGTACCCGAATAGATTTCATGGTTGTGGGATAGGTTAATGGAAATGTCCATATGTTAAATGGATGAGGTAGGATTGAGCATGGATGAGGGAACCATACTTGGTGTTGGGACTTTCTTTGGAGTTTCCAGCATCATTAATTTTGATTTTGCATTTTGATGCTTGAAATTTACTTTTTCCTGGAATATCTACTATTTATTTTTTGATATTGTATTTCCTCTTTTATTCTTATTGTGATATTGGGTTTGGTTATAGTTATATCACTTGGTTATTTTTTACCTCCACTGGTTTATTACTCTGATCAAGAGGGTATAGTCTCCCCATGATCGATATTAGATCCTCACTGCAAGTAGGTATCATCTGGTGTACGGGGAGGTGTTTCTGAGGTCCTATGACTGACCGACTTAGAGCACTAGTGTGTGGAACCCAGGTCGGGATGTTAAAAATCCTAATGAAATATTTATTCAATGATGAATATGTCATCTCCCCAACTACCTAAATCTCAATTTAACAACATGATATGTGTAATTCCCCCTAATATTTCACTCTCTCACATGGCCAAAATGGGTTGGTTATAAGACCTCCAATGCACCACCCCATAATCCAAAGGCTTTCGACTAGTAGAGGGGGTGTGATCAGTATAGTGGGGAGACTGTATCCCCTGGTATGAAGTTACATAGAATTATAAATAAACAATATAAATAACATAATCAGAGTAACCAAAAAGCAGAAACAATATCTCATACCACTAGTAAATAAAATGAGGAACAAATAATCCAACAGTAATGAATCATATAATTACATGTTGATATGTATCTAAATGTCAAACTGAAAGCAATATATTAAAATAAATAGGATACACAAAATAAACCCAAAACACTCTAGTCCCGAACCCCATTTCTGTCCCATATCAAAACTTCATCTCAACCAACAAGCAATAAAATTAGCATTAAGGTTTATTTCCCTTGTCAAAACATGTATCCATGAAATTCACTGAGGTACCAAACGGTGGCCCGAATAGGTTTTGAGTAAAACTCAATAGGTAGAAACCGCCATTTATAAAAATAACCATTATGATAATAAGTGTATGAAATAAGTTATACACAGGAGTATTAATAAATCAATTAATAAAATATAATAATCAACCTGCTTTGACACCATTATAGAATGTCACTGAGTATGTAACATAATCATGCCAACCAGATCCATGTGTCTATATAAAAATAAAATAAAATCTAGAACAAGATTGTTATATAATAATTTCATCTAGTCTCACTAGGAATAGACCAATATATAAGCATTTGAGCATGTGTCAAAGAATAGCCAGGTATATAAGAATTTCAGCATGTATCAGGGCATAGCCATGTTTATAATCATTTAAGAAAGTATCATGGAATATCCTAGTATATAATCATTTCATCGTATATCAGGTAATATCCCAATAAATAATAATTTTTGAATGTATCAGGGTATTTCCCAATTTATAATCACTTCATCATGATAAAGCAATAAGTTATAATAACAAGGATATCACAATATCACATCATAAGCCACAATGGTTAATTATGAAAATTACCATTTATTCTTTAATTACACGTTCATTTATATCCCAATTTATCAATATCGATCTCAATAATCAATCCATAATGAGGGTTTCTATATCAATAAATCACATAAGGTCCCATTTCATGTTAAATAAACTTTAATCCATTACCCAATTCAATTTTTAATCAAGAGTTTACTCACCCAATGGGTATCCAAAATCCATGTCACGTCAATAATTGAATCCAAATGTATCTAAACAATATTAAAATCCATGATTCACCATTTATAAATGAATAATTTAATTGGATTGGATATTTGGTCTATGTAATCAGAATACTGAATATACATACAATAAAACAGATTATAGGGTTAGGTTCAAACTCCCTACCTTTAACTAGCGATTTATGAAGTGCATTCAAAGGGTAATTCCAACGAGGAAGAAGGTGTTGAAGATTGAAAGAAGAACCTAAATCAACCCAGGAAAATATCACAACCAAATGATATCCAATGATTACACCACTCTAATGGAGAACAACGGAAGTGGAAGGGAAAAATAAATCCAAATACTTATTAGGGATTTATTGCACAAACAGGTTATTAAAAATGGATGAAGGGCTTTCAAAATCAACTAGAATTTTTTCTAGGTAAAAAGGAGGAAGCCTTTACAGAATAATAATGATAATTACATCCAAAAAATATCCTTAATAATATTTCTCTCATTACATACACAGTATGTAACCTCTTTTTTATCATCATGTATTTCCCACTTAAGAGTTACACCAAACAAACCCACTGTCTTGGGTTAATATTTATCTCACCCAAATTGTACACAATGTGAATAGTTTATATGATGTGTAACCACTTTACACCCTATACTGGTTCATGACATGTTTTTGGTGGTAGTTACTAGTCATGTAACATGTATACAGTGTGTAAATGATCTCCAAATAGTTTTTTGTCTTGTTTCCACAAAAAAGCCCCAAACAACCTCCAAATCTTTACAAAGCATGGAAAACCATAATAAATACATTTTACATGTTTATAACTGGACTCCATTAATTCTAATTTACATACATACCAAAAATTGAGGTCATTTTTTTCAAGGAATGATCTCTGTCTCCCAACAAGACTCGTCGCCCAATGCTTAAAGGAAACGAAAACCCCAATGAAATATTTTTAATGAAAAAACATAATGATGGAGGTACCTAGGTATAATGGGATCTTAAAACATCATTTCCATATGACATATCATCCCCAAGATACTCCAAGCATCACTGTGGGGTCTCTGTGAATAATTCTGGCCACTATGCTCTCATATCAAACTCCCTCACCCAGGTCTCCTCCTAAATATGCTCATGACACCACTTCACTCAAACCATAGGTATAGTGCTACCCCAAAGATACTTCTCACTATTTTCGACAATGCATATAAGATTCCCATACAAAGATACAATAACACAAAGCTCAAGTTCGATGATGTCCACAACATGAGAATCGTCGGGATAATATTTTTGAAGTTAAAACATGTGAAACACATTGTTCATGGAATTGTTGCATCGTGGAAGGGCTAATCAATACGCCACTGGACAGAACCTATCCACTATCTCAAATGTACCAACAAACCTAGGCACTATCATTCCTTGTTTCCTAATACGGCATTACCCCAACCTAGTTGACACCAAAAAGAAAACATGATGACCAACCAAAATTTTTTGAGGTCATCTCTGATTGTTAGCATACGATTTGTGCATGCTCTGCATGGTCACTAACTACCTCTTGGTCATTTGAACGTGCATAAACATATATTACATGAGACTAGGCCCAACAATCACTAACTCACAAGCCTCTAACAAATAAAGTGGTGAATGGAATGGCCTGCCAAACAAATCCTCAGAATGTTCTATTTGGATTGGTTCCTAGAAGGTGTTATTATATTCAAAATCCATGAGGGCCATATGTTTCTCCCATGAACTACCAAAATCCATGACATAGGTTCATAAAATATCCTACAAAATCTAAATAGTCTTCTTATATTGATCATCAGTCTAAGGATGATAGGTTGTTCTCAAAAGAACTTACGATCCATGATAATTATAATGACCCTTCTAGAACCATGATGTGAAATGAGGATCTCTATCATAAATGATACTCCATGGAACACTATTCATCCAAAACTATCTTGCACATGAAAATACCACCAAGATCATTGATAGTGAAGGTATCCCTAAAAGGAAAGAAGTGGTCTACCTTAATAATTCAATCCATGATTACCCATACTACATCATTATTTTAGGTTTTCCTTGGTAATCCTATCCCAAAGTCCATAGTAACATCATCCCATTTCCACTGAGGAATGGGATAGTGCTGTAAAATACCAAATGGCCTCTGATATTCTGATTTCACCTATTGACAAGTAAAATATCTCCCCACAAATCCTACAAATTTATTATTGATTCCTGGACACTAATATTTTATATAGAGATCTTGATACATATTTTTCAAACCAATATGTACCAACCATCTAGAAGCATGAAACTATCTAATTAATTCCTCATACAAGCCTATAAGAACCCATACTCAACCACAAAGAATAAGTGAATTTCCACTTTCCAGAGACCATCCTGATGGTGTCTCCACACCATATAATCTATCTCTTAGAACTAATCCATCTTGATCATATTATTTCTCTACCCAAATATAGTCTAAAATCATGGGTATAATAGATGTCGAAGTAATAGATACTCATCACTGAGACTCCTAAACATCTAGATTCATGTCAAAAAAGAGTTCTATCATCCTCCACTCATCCCAAGACTCGTGTATTTCCTCTTTCTATGTCATCTAACTCAAATAATCATCAAAAAAATTTCCCTTTCATTGTTTATTAGCCAACTCAATGTTGAAAGACTATAGATACCTGGCCCACCTCCTCTGTCAAAGGTTCACGTCCCACTGAGAAAATATGTATGTAAGGATATTGTGGCCCATGTATACCAAAAACCTCTCACCCATAATATAGTGTCTCCAAAATCTCAGTCTATGTACCACTATATCCAACTCAGGATCATGATTATGATAATTCCCCCCATACGTTTGTAGCTGTTTGAATCCATAAGAAACCACTTGATCTACATGCATCAAAAATGCTCTGATTCCAACTCTAGAGGCATCATAGTACATTGTGTATTCTTTACCTGGCATAGGTAAAGTGAGGATAGGTTTTGAGTTTTATCTGCCTTTCATCTTCAGAAAATATCCTTCGGAAGCATTTGACCAAAAAAAATTCACTCCCTTCTTGGTCAGCCCAAACATTGGTTCTACTAAATGGGGGAAGTCCTAGATAAAGCATCGATATTAACCTTCTAAACACAAAAATATCTAAATACTGAAGTCATTCTTAGGTTTAACCCAAGATACCATGGTTGAAACCTTCTCAGTGTCCACTGAAACTCCTTCCTCTATGATGAAATGGCCCAATAAGTGCACTTTATCAATCCAAAAACTACATTTGGTAATAATAGAATAAATATAATTCTTTATCAATTTACTCAGGATAATGTTTAGATGTTTATCATGACCATCTCCTAATTGGGAGTACAGTAAGATTTCATCGAATAAAAAAACAGCAAAAATAATTCCATAAAAGGTTGAAAGATCTAATTCATCAAGGCCATGAATACTGTATTTTCATTGGTCAAACCAAATAGTATCACTACGAACTCATATAATCCATAACTTCTATTAAAAGTAGTTTAAGGTATGTCTAATACTCTCACCCTCAACTGATGGTATCCTGATCTCAAATCGTCATTGGAAAAGATCTTAGAACCACTCAACTAATCAAATATATCATCAATACATGGAAGGGGATACCATTTTTTGACCTTCATATGGTTCAATCTCCAATAATCCACACATATGTGCAAAGTCCCATCACCCTTCTTTGATAAAAGAACTCAAGAACCCATGGAGATATTCTAGGATACATGAAAAACTTATTTTCCTTATCTTCCAATGTAACTTTCAATAGCCAAAGATCTTCTAGTGACTTATTATAAGGAAGGATAGAAAGTAACTCTACTCCCAGCACCAACTCGATCCTGAACTTGATCTCTTGCTCAGTCAATAAGGCATAGAACTCTTCAGGAAAGACATCCTGAAAATATTTTACCACTAGAGGAAAATAATCAATCTACATTCCACCATCATTTATAACAAAAATCATCTCTCTAATCCATGATACAATCCAATCGAAACTAAATTGGTCCTTCACAACTAGCATGAATATCCCACTCACCAAAGTGAGAATTGATGCCTCTTTATAGAGATAGAAAGGTAAATATACTCTGTTAACAGTAAATATGAGCTTGGTATAGATTTAGCCAATCCACACCAAGGATTAAATCGAATCTTACCATTTCCATCACAAACAGTTCGCAAAACAAAATGTGACCACCAATATATTTAGAACATGCCTTGCATCATTTTATATTTTGAATGCACTCTAAATAGTGTGTCGATAGTTAAAGAACCAACCATTTTTTCCAAATTGAATGCCAAACTGTTGGAAAAAATAATATATAAAAATGAATTTCTTGCTTCTATATCAAAAAAATGAATTAAATGGTAGATGATACAAGAATTGTATCTCTAACACTATATGTTTCTTCATCCACACTAGCCAGAGCAGTCTGCATAACATATATCTAAATAGCCCCTATACCTCAGGTTCCAATCTAACTCCCATTCATTGTTACCTCTCACTAATAATATCATTCCTCAATTGGGGTACCATATCCCTTGCCTCAACCAAAATGTCATCTAGGACTCTAGCTACATGTTTGCTGGGGAGTAGTAGAGTCCTTCCTAGAATTTGGTACCTATCCTAATCCCCTTCCACTGCTCTATTACTGTGTTCCCCTACAAAACCACTTTAGGTGGACCATCCTAATGTAAGATCAACACTTCAAAGAGGTTTAAAAACACTAAGCCCACTTGTGGCCCATATTTCCACACTGATAGCACTATAATAGAACATTATCATATTATGGTTGTGTATTTCCTTGAAAGATCTTCCCATAGTTTCCATGGAAAAAACTTTCAGAGCAATGCTTCATTCCACTAGAAGAAGATTTCACAGTTATCCCTGCTGAAACAGTGATCCTGCTACTTAGGGACTCTCTCAGATTCCCTCCCGTGATGAGTGTATAATTCATCACATCCTCAAAAATTCCTAGACATAATATGTTCACATGTGACCTGATCATATAATGAAGACAATCCTAAAATCATCTCACCCTAGAGATATCATCAGCAATTAAAGATGGAAAAAAGAATTATAGGTCGATGAAATGTCCAATGTAGTCCAAAACTAACATACCCTCCTAAGTTAGTTTCTTGAAATCGTGATCCTTCCCATCCAAAAATATATCATGATAGAAATTTCTCAGAAACATCATCTCAAATTCCTTCCAAGATAACTCCTCTTATAGTCTATCCTGCTCCAGAATGTCCCACTAATGTTGGTTGGTCCATGAAGAATATACATTGAAAGCTTCAACCTCATATCTCTGGGTGTCTCAAGATTCTTAAAGATCGTCTGGATTAACTCAACTCAGAACCTAACTATTTGGTAGGTTCCCTCCCTAGTGAACATAGGCAGATGCTTCAGCTAGAACTCTCTCGTCATCTCAGACAATGAAGGCCTGATGTAAATAGTCTTCCTTTCCATGGATCCCATGACCCTTAGGAAGCTATTATAAAGATTAACATCCATCTTATCCTCAAAATATATAGGAATCTCTAGCCCAGCTACATTAGGATTGTTCAAATTTTCACTCTCCCAATGCTCAACTCAAAGATAATTAGGATCCATTTTCACTATAAGATAAACACACTCTATAAATCAATAGATTTAACAAGTTCAACCTCAATAGGAGAAAACAACGGAGGTCTGTTGACTCTTGGTCTCTCTAAAAATGTATTAAAAGTTTTTTATCATGACATATAAGTTCATTTTTTTCATTTCTTAGATATATCAAGTATCATATATCATAGTTCATATAGGAAAGTATATATCACATTCAATAAATATGTCCCTATCTTGAACAATACATGTCAATATATATGCCCATGTTCCAATTATTATGCATACATACGAATCTCATGCCTTACCAGACCATGAGTATAAATATCAAGAACCATTAGAATCTAAAAATAATAACCTCAAAAAACATGTGAATCATCCAAGGTGAAAAAACATCAACTGTAATAATCAAATAGTATAAAAAATAATCTAATCCCTGACACTCAAATTTTTTCCCTTATAGGGGTTAGCTAATCCTATGAACAATATAATTACGAATTCTTGACACATCATAGACTCCTTTATACCTTTCCAAAATATTAAAGAAGCAGTAAATAAAAACATATTCCTTTGATACCACTTTGTAATGTCCCTCAATATGACACTCTATCATGTGGACAAAAAGTGTTTGTTATAAGACCTCAAGTGTTCCTCCCTGAATGCCAAAGGCTAATAACTAGTAGTGGGGATGTTATCAGTATAGTGCAGATACTATACCCCCAAGTATGGAGTTATATATAATTGGAAATAAACAATAAAAATAACATATTTAGAGTAATAGAAAAGAGGAAACGATATCTCACCCGATAGGGAAATAAATTGAGGAACAATATTCCAATAGTAATGAATCATGTAATGATATGTTGAGATGTATAAAAATGTAAAACTAAGAACAGTGTGATAAAAGAATCATCAGACACAAAGTAAATCCAAAATACTCTAGTCCCAAACCCTATGTCGATCTCGTCTCTAAACTCCATCCCAGCCAGCAAGCAATAAAATCATCAAAAAGGTCTATTTCCCTTGTCCAAACTTGTATCCATGAAATCCGATCGATTACCAAATAGTGGACCATATAGGATATGAGTAAAACATAGTAGGTTGACACCATAATTTATAAACATAACCATTCTAATAATAATTGTATTACATAAGTGATAAACAATTGTATTAAGTAATCAATTAATACAATATAACAATCAACCAACTTTGACACCATGATATAATTTCTCTATACATGTAACACAACCATGCCAATCATATCCATATATCCAGGGAAAAATAACAAAAATATGGGCCATGACCGATGTATAAGCATTTCAGCATGTGTTATTCGGAATATCCCACAATATAAACATTTTAGCATGTGTCTGGGTGTAGCCATGTATATAAGTAATTCACCATGTGTTAGGGAATAGATCGATATATATGAATTTCAGCATGTCTCATGGCATAGCCCAATATATAATCATTTTAGAATTTATTAGGGAATATCCCAGTATATAATAATTTTAGCATGTATCAAGGAATATTCTAGTATATAATCATTTCAACTTGATAACACAACAAGTCGTAATAGTAAGGATATCACAATATCCCATCATAATCCAGAATGGATATTTATGAAAATTACCATTTATCCTTTAATTACAATTTCATTTATATCACAATTTATCAACATAGATCTCAATAAAAAATCCATACTCAGGGATTATATCTCATTAAATCATCTAAGACCTCATGTCATTCTAAACTCACTTTAATCCATTATCCAATTCAATTTTTATTCAAGGGTTTTCTCACCCAATGTGTAGCCAAAATCTAGGTTGCATAAACAATTGAATCTAAAGTGATCAAACCAATATTTAAATCCATGATTCACTATTTATCAATAAATAATTTAATTTGAGTTCACATTAAGTCTGTGAAATCACAATATTGAATATAATTACAATTAAATAGATCATAGGGTTAGTTTTAGACTCCCTACATTTAACCAGTTATTAATGAAATGCTTCCAAAGGGTAACAACAATGAGGATGAAAGTGATAAATATCTCAAGAATAATCTAAATCGACCCAGTTCAAAATCAAAACCGAAATAATTCCAAATATTCCACTTCCCTAACGTAAAACAATGTAGGAGGAGGGGAAAATTAAATCTAAAGACTTACTAGGGATTAATATAAAAAATGGGACATCTTGAATGAAGTAAAGGCTTCCAAAATCACCTGGAATCCATCCTAGTTCAAGATGAGGAAGGTTTCATGGAAGAAGAATGAAAATAAAATCCACACAGCATCCTTAAAACCACTAATCTTGATAACTACATAGCGTGTAACCTCCTTTAATGTCTTGTACTTCCCATTTAACAGTTATGCTGAAAAACACATCACCTTGGGTTAATATTTATCTTGCTTGAATTTTAAACGACGTGAATTTTTTACACAATGTGTAACCACTTCAAGCCTTATACTAGTTCAGGGAATATGTATGGTGGTAATTACACATTGTGTAATATGTACATGATGTGAAAATGCTCTGCAGATAGTTTTAAGTCAAGATTTCACAAAAAGGACCCGAATGACCTCTAAAGCCTTCTAAAGCATGTAAAACCTTTTTGAACCCATTTTACATGTCTATACATTAACTCCATTAATTCAAATAAATATACATCCTTGAACATTAGTTTATTTTCCTCAATAAAGGATCTCTGTCTCCGAACAAGACTCAATCCCCAAGGAATGAATAGAAATAAAAACCCAATGAAAGATGTTTAATATAAAAAACTCAAATAGGTATGTACCTAGAAAAATAAGGGATCTTAAAATATGAGTAAGGAAAAGGAATGAATATTCACCTCTTGTTTTCCATTTGATTATTATTTTTCTAACTTTTTCTTTTCTTCTTTTTTTTTACTTTTTGAAAGTTATTGTTAAGAAAAATTTCACATTCACCACCAAAACCCATATAATCCTATGATCATTGGTCTAGAAATTGTGATTTTTTACCTTCCCAAGACTCAACCCATTTTTCGTTTTTTTATTTATTTTATTTATTTTATTTTTTTTAGAAATATAGGTGAATAATAAAATATAATAAAAAGTAACATGGCCTCTCCAAAAATTACATGAAAAAACCCTATAAAAAAATTCTTATTGAAGTACTTCCCCATCCACCATGGAAAACCAACATCCCCATACATAGTCTTTAGAATATCACGTGTTATTGTGAGTAGGGCAGGAAAGCATATAATAGGCTTGACGCCTAGATCTTTTCCTATCAAGTTCATTCATGGATTATATGGGAAACCTAAAGATTCAATATCATGGTGGGTCCAAGGATATAGGGATAAAAAATAAAATGTCTCAATAACATTAAAATTGATTTTTTGAATTCATAGCTTTGATAAGATGTTAGAAAATTTATATAAGAAAAACATACTCAGGACTCTCACAAAATATACTATATAGAGAATGGAAAACATTGGTTTACAAATATTCCTAGGAATGAGAACATATGGTTTGGTATAATTAATCATGGAATGAGACAAAATCAAAAGACCAATCAATATCAATTTCAAAAATTCAAAAAATAACAAATCTAAGAATGATTTCATTTACCAGAATAAACTCCTTAAAAAAATATGATTTTTAAAATAATCACCTCATGATTAAGTTTAAAAATTAATTTTTTATCTAACTGATCTAATAATTTCAATAGTAACGATTTAATCAAGTCATTATAATTATCATAGGTATATTCTATGTATTTAGATTGATACAAGAGTACAAGAGTTCAATGTTGAGAATGTAAAAAAAATTAAAACACAAAAATAGATTTTGAATGCTTAGATAGAGGAAGTAAGAAATAAATAGTGAATATAAACTCATACTCCCCTTCCCATGATACTTCAATCCAGATTAACCATGTCATGTTTATACAAGTTTTTTTCAGTATCATTTCACAATGTAAATTCTACTTTCATGGTGTGATTTCCATTTACATAGTATAAAATCTCTTTTTATAGTTTGAATTTTATATATAATTTTCCTATTTCCGTGTTCCATATTTATGGACCTATAAATAATAATAATAATAAATGATTGTGAAGGATTGTTCAATTGTAATTAAATATAAATCAATGGAAGAGTAGACAAAGATAAATAAAAAATAAAAAACATAGGATGCCTCCTAAAAGTGATTTTGGTTAATGTCATTGGATAAACCCAAAAAGTGTAAATTTTAAATGAAAGACTAGACTAAAATATTTAATCACCCACACTTAATTTATATAGTTTCCATTATTACTTCAAATTTTTATTCAGGTAAGTATATTTTAAATGGAATTGTCATATTCAATCAAATGTAAAGGAAAGGTATAGCCTGGTTGTTCTTCATTGATAATCTGGTTGAAGTAGTGTAATCTCCTACATTGGTTATTCAATTATTTTCTCATGGTAAATTAATATCTTATTTGAATTTAAAATTAATGGGGTTTCTTCTCCTTTTTAATCCATATTACTTCCTTTGGTTTTATAAATTTTTTCATCTTCCTCTAATTTTATGTCTAATTTCAATTGATTTGGGTAAAAAACTAGGAACTCTTTACTGGAATTCTTACCATAGGGTTTATCATGTATCCACTTCCCTTTAATAACCAAGGGAACCATACCTTATAGTTTTTTCATGCATACCTCTATCTTATTCCCTTCCATGCTGAATCTCTCAAAAGATTCTTCGAGACTCTGAATTGTTTTTTGTATGTAATTATACTGAAGATCTAGTCACAGGTTTTTTAATCTGAGATTTTATCCTCATAAACTCAAAAAAAACAACTCCTTTGTAATATCATTGTTCCTGGTAAAGACATGTTAAACCAACAATAATAGGCATTGTGTCTATTCTTACCACATCACCATAAAAATCCTTTAAATTTTGTTCTTCTATATTGGTTATTGATGTATTCATATTAATGTTTTTTATTTCCTCTTGTAAATCGAACCTTAATTTTCTTAAGGGGTTGGGGCCTCCCTGGAATATTCTTACCTTTACTTGTTTTGTAATATTTTACCTAGTTTTCATGTCCCACATATACTTGGTTTTGGTTTTCACATTTGTACTTTTAAATAAAACAATCCAATATTAAAATTAATTTAGTAAAGATTTACATTTTTCATGTGAACTTTTATTCTTATTGGTCCAAGAAGATTCTTGAAATACCTCTGTAGATTTATTCAAGTATTATATGTATTTTTTAAACTATTATTGCACTGTGAGACAAATGGATTGCATCATGGCTAGTCCTTCTTTTTTTTGCAGTCAGATCCTTTTTGTGATCCATGATAATCATTTCTTGTTCAGTTTGTTTATATATATACATCATGATCACCTAATATTTTACTAATTTATATTGTTTGGATACATTTTAATGAGAGTAGATTTAATTTTTGTTCCCTTTCTTCCAAATATTGAATCTCCCATGTAAAATAAATCATGTGATTTGTTTTTAATAAACTTCAAGGAAATCAGATGTTATCTCTTCTTTAAACTTGAAATCATAATTTCCAGTTTTTTATAGTATTACATATTCTATGGTATTTTAAAGGAAAAAATTATCTCTTGAGGATAATAATTTACATGTCATTCCTAATTCATTGATAAGTTATTTACCTTCTTCATGGGAAATTTCATTGAGTGAATGGTTAGTTAAAGGGTGATTCATGGTGCCAAGAATGTTGAAGCACACTATATTGTATCCAAGATCCATGGAAAGTGTTCATTCATATACGTTGATCATTATTTTTTCTATCATCAGAAATGGTCTCTATAAAATGATGGGTGATCTTTATGAACTCTTATTTTTTCCATGTTTAGCATGTAGAAAATAGATGGGAATAAAATATCTTTGACTTTCACAAGGAATCCTTTCAATACTCCTGCTAGGAAAATTGTGGATCTATTTCCGAAATGGACCACGAGTCATATGGATTTTAATTTTCCTATTTGAAAATATGTATACAATTAGTGAGTAATAACATTTATTTAATCACCCAAATCATATGAATAATTGTATAAAATTAAAGATCCAATGGTGCATGGAATAGAAAATTACTCTCGATCTAGAAATTTTTGAGGTATCAATAGTGTAATAAGGTCTCAAATTCTTATTACCAATCTTATTATTTTATTTTAATCAATTATTCTTCTTTTTGTTCATATTTAATTTAGAAATTTAATATACTTTGGTATTTTTTTTGATGATATCCAATAGCGGCATGATTATTTCAACTATTTGAAAGGTTTATTGAATATTTTATTGGAGATGATCCTCTTCAAACTTATTTTACGTAGTGAACCATGAATGGAATGGAATTATAATTTCCTTATTTAACCATTTTTTATTTTTTGAGTTATTTTCATGTTACTCCTTAATCCATGCCCTTATTTCTCCTTCTTTCCTCTTCTCTTGGCTGGATGGGTTGTTCTTGCGGATTCTTTTAAGAATTTTCATACTTGATTTCTTCAATTTCATATTGTATTTTCTTTGGTTTAGGAGGCTTAATCTCTTTTCCACTTCATGTTTTAATCACACTCAAGTTGTACTTAAGATTTTGGATTATTTGGGATATGGTTTTCTCTTGAATTTTTGTTAGAAAATTTATAAGTTTTATAAACTTGTTGGATAAATATTTTACAGTTTATTTCAACCCCTCAACCTTTGATTATAGCTGTTGGTTCTCAGATGATGGTGAACTAGTTGAGGGATTCTCAGAATAATTTTTCTAGAAATGGGTTAGTTGATTGGTTTTCTCCTATTATAGTTTTTTAAATGGTTGTTGAAATGGTGGTGGGTTTTGGTATTATTGATTGTATAGAAATTGAGAGGGGTATTGATTCAAAAAAGAGGGTATATCTTAGTTCATTTTGAATTTCCTTTGATATATTCCTTATAATTCAACACATTATTTTTTAATGTGGTTAGGTGATGAACATAATTCACATACTTGAGGCGGGGCTTGTTTCCCATCTACTTGATTTACAACTATTTGTCTTAAAAAAATCATTTATTCAACTCTACTTGACTCACATCCATTTTTCTCCATGGTATACTAGTACCATTATATGTAATTTAGTAATATTAAAGTGATCTTTGGATTCACTGAATTCATTGGCTAAATATCCACACACACTTCACTAACATCGCATGGAATTCATTTATGTGACACCCAAAGACAACCCAAGGTGTTGTCCACATTAACTCATGTGTTAAAACACATTTATAAATCCTATCTCTGGTTCATGTATAATATTCATTTATGCATTTTATATTTCATATAAATTTGAAACAATTTCATTTAATGAAAGATTATGTGGGTTAAATGGTTTAAGTTACTATTATACATGAAATAAAATACCCAATTGATATAAATCATAATTTTAAACCATGAAGAAATACATCCCATAAATATATCATATATAAAAATGGATTTAGGGAATATCTCCTTTATGGTAAATTGGTTCGGTGATTATGGTGTTAATAATTCTTATCTTTAAACTCACTAAGATTGAGGGAGTTCTTCCAAATGATCCATTTTTATTCATGTATCATCTAGTGTAAAGATTTCAATTATTAGATGTTGGTGGATTCCTAATAAGTGTTATCACATAATGTAGTTTCATCTCACTCATTTTCACATTGGATGGAAGATCAAGTAAGGCTTGATTTCTTTCCTTAATGTTATTTTTATTTTATTGAGATTTTACTATCATTGGAAGTTATATATTTATAAGAAGTTAATCTCTAGATGGAAAAGTTCAATGGAGTATATTTCAGCTTCTAGAGAATGCAGATTGAATATTATCTCATTTTGAAGGAACTATAAGTTCTGTTGGCTGGATTTAGATTGAATAAAAAGGAATCAAAAAATTCTAATGGTTGGAAAACAAAACACTTAGGTTGGAATGTATGTAATTACAATAAAATAAATATTTTAACATCTAGGAGGTGAAGAACATGATAAAGTTGATGAAGTCCTTGAAATACATTTGTTATAAGTCGACGACAATTAAAAAAAATATTGATGTAGAGGTTATTTAGTATGAGGATATCAAAAGGTATACTTTCAAAAAATCATGTGAAATAATTCAAAAAGATTATATGGAATCTCAAGTCAATAAAGGTGAATTTCATAACCAATGTTTATGATATTTTATTAATATCTTCTTTTTCGGATTCTTGGGGTGGCTAAAAATTATAGTTATAGATTCCTGTGGAAAAAAACTCTATGTTTGAGGATTTTAAGAAATTATTCATAAAAAAATAACTTAGATGGAGGGAATTCCAAGAACCTTTTAAAAACAATCTAAATGAAAAATAAAATAGAATGTTCACCCCAATGAAGAATTCATATGAAGTAATTAGAAAATTGGTGTCCAAAGATTAGCTAAGGAAAATTGGTTGGACTTAGACCTATATGTTAACAATGTGGGAAAAGAGAAAATTACAAGAAGGATTGTAGGAATCCTAAATATAATTTTGGAATATCATTTTTTTAGAAGTTTAAATTCCATGAGTATAACCAATGAGAGTGATAACTTGTTTCTCGATGTTAAAATTATGATTGAGTCATGGGTAATTGAATCAGGTGCGTCATTTCACTCAATGATGGAGCAAAGATGCATGTTTAATAATATTTTTTGATGATTTGAACATATGATATTGGTAGAATATGAGGATATGGATTAAATTGGTAATGGTGATGTTAATGTTTAGATGAATAACACAATCATATTATGGTTTAAAAAAGTGATACACATCCTAGGGGTATGGAAGGACCTAATACCATAGGTCATCTAGATGATTCATGTAGTATAACTAGATTATTTAATATATTTTTAACGATGAATCATGTATCCATGGTAGTGGAATGAGGTTTTAAGGATGTAACCCTATATCTAAACAAAATATCTAATGGAGTGGTAAGTAACATATAAAAATATAGAGGTGTGGAATTTTCATCTTGAATACCTTATTAATAAGAACATAAAATTTCTAATGGAAAAATAGACATTATAAATATTGATCACACTAATATTTAGATTTGTGAAAGTTGTGTTATTGGTAATTAGAATGTGGTGTCATTCAACTTAAATGGAAGGAATCCCAGAGCCCAGATTTTAGAACTCCTTCCCCAAAATGTTTTGGGGATTTACCTAGTCAAATCTCCTAAAGGGTCACTATGAATTATGATAGTCATTTATGATAAAATAAGAAAAGTATGGGATTACATTCTGATAAACAATTCTGATGTATTCAAAGAATTTATTTAGTGGAAGAACATGGTGGAGAGGGAAACTAGTCGAAAGTTAACAATGTATAAGATCTGACAATGGCAGTGATTACAATTGAAGAAACTTCTAGAACTTTTGTCGAAATAGGGAGATTGGGATACATAATTTTTTTCCTAAAACACCTTTAAAAAATTGTGTGATAGAGAAAATTAATCATATTTTAATGAAAAATTCATGAAGCATGAGAGTACACTTAGAAATTACATAGATAATTTGGGTAGAAGTTGTTAACACAGTAGCGTACTTGGTTAATAGAAGTTTGTCTTCTCGATTAGGATAAGAAATTATAAAGTATCTATGTTCTTATAAAATAATAGGAGTTTTCTACCACAAAATTTTCAAAATTATTTCTCATTTTTATTTTAATAATAAGGATATATACAAACCTGATGAAAAGTATAATACATGTTTCTTTATGATGTATGGTGATGAAAATTTTTTATTCTAACTCTGGGATGATGGTCATTATGAGATAATTAGGAAATGGGAATTTTTATTCAATGAGAAGTTATAATGGAAGGACTAGAAATTGGTTGAGAATAAAATTAAGAGTAAAGATTTAGGTGATCAAGTCTAAGATGATCTGAGAGAGGGTACTAGAAGAACCCATGTTCTAGAGAGTTCTAATGGATGCACGGAAATTCCAGTAGCTAAACCGATGGAAGATATTCCTAAATGATTTATGATTGAGAGATATTGAATTAATGATTTTAAAGTCATATATCTATAAGTTAGATCACCATAAGATGAATTATCAAATAAATTTTAGTAACATATCAAATTATATAGATTTACCCAATATAGAAAACAATTTAAGAGGTTTGGAGATGACATGAACTTCTAACTTCTAATATACATCAGAGAACCAGAAAGCATGGAAGAGGTATCCACTCTCTATGAATCTAGATAGTGGAAGCCAAAAATGAAAAAATAAATGTATTTATTGTATATCAATAAAACATGGGAGGTAACTAAGTTAGTACATGGGAAGAAATAAGTGAAGAATAAGTGGGTGTTTAATTTGAAGGAATAAGATGATGGTATGAAATTTTAGAAGGAATGATTGGCGGTGAAGGGATTTGAAAATAATAAATGGGTAGAATTCGTAGAAATTTTTCTCATCAGTGGTTAATCCTACTACCATATACATGGTGTTTATCATTGTTGTGTCCAATAATCATCACTTATAGATGGATTTTTATAATTCCTTTATTCGTGGTGACTTAGAGGAAAGTATTTACTTGAATTAGTAGGTGGGTTTCAAGGATTAATGAAATAAGGACCATGTGTGTAGTCTGATAAGAAGTCTCTATGGATTAAAGTATTCACTAAGGAAGTGGAATTGTAAATTTAATACCTTCATGGATGAGGAATATTTTTATCGAGGGAATTTGAATCACTATTCCTACCAGAAGGCATATGATTATGGAATTTTAATCCTAATTTTTTGTATGTGTATGGTATTTTTTTGTTTTGACTAGATATTAAAAGGATTCATAAGATCAAGCATGATTTTTAAAAAAACAATTGATAGGAAATATTCCATAAATAAAAAGAAAATATTGGGAATTAATATTGATAGAGATAGTGAATTTAGGAATTTTGTTCAATCTCCAATGGACTATATTTAAAATATGATCATGATGTTCAGAATTTACAGTTGTAAGTTGAACTCAAATCTAATGGTTGAAAACTTTATTTTGTTCAACGAGAAGGTGTTTAAAATTTAAGATGTGTTCGGGTGCATGGTGAAAGTTTTATTTGGATTATTGGTAGGGAGTTTGAATTATGCTCTCATACATACTCGACTAGACATTTCTTTTACAGTGGGATATCGAATATAGGGAAGTAAAATTGGGAGTCTTAAAAGTGGATTATCCAACAAATGAAGGGATCATAATATTCAATTTTTTTCTATTGAAAAAATGATCCATATCAAAGTTACATAGATACTGACCTCACTAGAGATTTATATTCCTGAAATAGAACTATAAGGTTTGTGTTTACCTATATAGGAATGATAGTTATCTAGATGTCATGAATGTAATCGATGGTTACTTTTTACATAACGTAATCATATTATGTGGTAGTAATGGAATAAGGAAAAGAAACTTGTATGTTTGATTCACTTATTTAAGAATTTCTTAAGGAGTCATGAGGGTGGAGTATTATTTTATGATAATCAAAGTGTGATCCATTTGTTCTTGGATTTAGTTCCCTAAAACAAACTATGTTTGTAATTTCAATTACTAATATATTCAATGACCTGAATATTAAATTAATATCTTTCAATATAATGTGTTTTCTTATGCATAATATTAATATTATAATATCCTTAGAATGTTTTTCATATAGAAAGGTCATATTAGTTCCCTATTATTTTGATAATCTTGTAGTTTCATAACAATATTCTTAAAAATATGTTTTATAGTTGCATGACATCTTTCTAATAGGATATAGATAGTGTTTGGATATTAGGTGTTGGGGGATCATAAGATATTGAGACATCTTCTCATGAAGTTCACACTTGGTAATCTATAAGAAATGAGGTTATGAGAACATACCCACCAATCAGAATTCTACATGTTTTATGTGTCATTGGATATTCATATTTGTGGGAATGTGTGTTGGTCCCTAGATTTTAGATTATTATTAATGTATATTATGAATCATTTAACTTTAAGTATTTAAGAAAATATTTATGAAATATACTAAAAGTGAGGCATGATGTGTTGGGTGAATCATAAGTGATATGGAATTAATGACTATATAAAGAAAGGATTTTTCACTTCTAGGATTTGAAGATGACATCTCATTCCATTTGAATGAAATAGAACAGCCTGATTAAGTTTGTGAACAAGGAAGATTATTAATGAGTTCATTATAAGTAGTCAAAGAAAGATATATCAAGCATATAGTTTGATGGAACAAGTATGTAAGATTATTTATGAGATATTGAGACAACGTGGTTATATTTAATAGTAAGCATTTGTATGAGTTTTTTTTCTTGCGATACTAGATTCTTTCTCTATGGGTGCATTGATTTGTTACTAGATTTTAATCATGGAATTTAGGCCATCTCACCAAATACCACTAGTAAAGTGGCCTACATGGCCACACACTATGTTTATGCCAAACCTTAATTAAATTATATTTAAATTTAATATTAGAATAAATATTATTCTAAAGGATAAGTAATAATATTTATTTAGTTTGTGTTGATCACATAAATTCAATAACCAGTTATTTGAGAGAATATATGTGATTTTATTATTAAATAAATATGTATTCACCAGTTAGTGAATATAATATTTATTTATTTATTGAATAAATAATATAGTGATATTTATTTATTTAAATAAATATTTATTATTCATGGACTAATAAATGTTGATGATGATTGTCAGTCTGAGTTAATAGCCCATATGAAATGATATATTTTACTTAACATCATTTAAATAAATATTGTTTTATTTATTTAATAAATGATATTTAATTATTCATGATTTAGTGCATGTCAAGTTATATAATAATAGTAATATTATTATTATTATCATTATTATTATTATTATTATTAAATATGAGGTTTACTTTGAATAAATAAATTAGTTAAGGTCATTTATGAAATAACCAATTGTTTAAACTAAGTATATAACCTAACATATATTATTTATATGGGAAATTGAATTGGTCTGCACAATGAATTTTCTCATAATATTTCTCTCAAACTCGAAGAGAAAACTCTCAATAATACTCTCATGAATGAGAGATGATCAACCTCTTCCTCCCTCTCATGATTGTAAGAACTAATAAGAATTATTCAAGTCCAAATAGATTCTTCTTGCGACCAATAGGTAATGATAGAAGATGTTTTTATCATCTATGCTATAAGTAAGAGTTCCTAAATTGATGTTCCAAGGTTTGTGTAGCATGTGTAGATTCCTCCAGAGAGATTATTCTTTGGATCCTTCACCACAACTACAATATAACAAAAAGGTCAACTGAAACATTAATGAAGAAACATTTCCAAGTGAAGTTGATTTTTTTATAAATTAATTATAAATTATATGTGAAAAGATCCCCTCTATGAATATTCTTTGGTTGTGTTCATCTAGTTCTAAGGGTTTTATCCTAATAAATCAATGAAAAATATTATTGGGAATAGTCCTGACAGCTTCCACTATAACCCAAAACCATTCAACTAGTATCAAAGTAGCCACGTATTAATTTATAATTATTTATTATTTATTGATCGATTTCCACATTTATTAGTAATTTTTTCATTTATAATTTTCATTGTTATTCCAAAATTAGAGATAATATAATTGTTTAATTTCATATAACCAAGAGCACTCCAGAAACTGATAAAGAACACTTGAAATTATATCTAGAGGTGTTTAGGATTCTGGTTAGATAACATAGATACAAAAAATGTAATGGAAAATAAACATTGTGTACCCATAGTCAACCACACTAGGATGATCCGCAAAAATCATGTCATGACATGTGGGAGAATAGGAATTGATTTCATTATATGCCAAATATTGACTGCTATTTTCCATGAATCTTGATAGGTTTACATCATACGTAGTTAGGATACACTCTATATAACCCCTCATGGGTAGGTCACATGGGAATCATGGAATCCATGTGGTCAAAGTATATAGCATATAATTAATACACATCATGTATTGACTTCTTAATAAGAAACACAAGCAAGATGTTGTTATGTGCCATGTACCTAGCATACACATCATATATATTAATGGAATATCATGTGTTCATATATCTCGTGCAGACTATAATGTTTTACCCCCAAAATAACACATCATTTAATTTCATGGAATGTCATGTTGGAATAAATGTAGTGTAAGTAAACAGTATAAGACAAGGTCTATTCTGAGCATTACTCATATTCCATGCGAGTTACAAAACGTGTCATGTAAATTAAATGGGAACATGTCATATTACCTCTAGTATAAGTCGTTAGTATTTAATTCTAGACTAAGTTTAAAAATAAGAAGAATAGTACAAACCATATCCTCTATCAGTACACGTCGTGTACTAATTAATTTCAAATTACAATTAATTTATTTAAAATTATAGAGGATGTAAATATCAAGGACTATTTGGAAAGACAATGAAGATGAATGGATTAATTATTTAATAATATAATTAATTCATTAATTCATTATTTTTAAATTAATAAAGAACATATTGAAATAAATGATATCTTGTTTTAAATTCGTAGTTGTTTCATACATGGATGATCATGATATTGAACAACCTATGTATGTGTTGGATTTATATTTAATTTATTTATTTATTATATGGGCTTTTATGATAAATTTATTATTAAATTAAATTTTATGATCTATGTATCATCCTTTCCTCTTTATTATATATGGGCCTACATGTCAATTATTTCTTTTACGTAACCCCAAATCCCAAGTTCCCCTCAACAATGTGTGAGGAAGCATATATAAAGGTAGGAGCTCCCAATAAATTTGAGGTGTTTCAAGATAAAGACGAAGTAAAACCAAATAAATAGATACACAGGTTATAGGTGGAATGATTCAACTCTATTCAAACCTATCTCAAAGAATTATTCCCCTGGGTTCAAGGGTTGGTTTATCATTCTATCAATAAAAAAACAAATAGATAAAAGATCATGATCATACCACTAGTTTATTTTATTTTTTCCAATTTATAATGAAATATTTATTTATATGATGAAATATTAATTAGATGTTGAAACATGATCACAAAAAAGTAAATGAGTTAAAAAACACGCTAGGATGGAATAAAATAAATGGATTGTGATTAAATTATTTTATTAGACATAGTTAATTAATTATATAAAATTCATATAATTTTAACCAGTATGTAAAAGGATAAAATAAAGAAAATGTATTCAAAAGATAAAATACTTCAAAAAATATTATGTCAAAAAAATTATTAATTAGGCTATATTGCAACCATAGTTAAATTTACATTTCTGGCCCAACTCAGGGTACTTAAAATTAACAAGGTGTTTTAGTGAATTTTTTGGGTCAACTTAACCTTGTTAACACTAAGGGATAATTGTTTAAGCAATAACTAGTGTAACTAGGGGAAAATTATAGGAAATTTGAGTCTAGGATTTCATGATTGGTGAGTCTAGTCAATAAATCAGGAACTTCCAGTTTAAGCAGCTGGCTAGACTACGTTCCTAAATACCTTCAAATAATTTTAATGGCCTGGGTATAGATTTTTATAAGTTAAATATGGATCCTTTAAACCATAATATCCATAATATAGGATATTCCAAATACAATAATGAGTAATATTATGATTTGATAAAATAGTTGCTGTCTTATAAATACAATTATTACATCACACATGGTGATTAAAATAAAGTAATAAAATATGATTTTAGTTTATTATTTAAAATGGAAAGAATCTTGAACATAACATTATACTTGTGATCAATATTATATAAAATGACATATTGAACTATGTAATCTTCTATGAGTGGTACATGTTCTTACATATTTTACTAATCCAAGAGAATAAGTTCTACATGTTCGAGTCCCTAGTTCCAAAAAATCCTTCTATAGAGGCAAGTGAGGAGGATCACATTCTCTTCTTAAAATATGTAGATGATGCATTGGATATCCAATTCCTATTTTTATTATCCATGAATTGTGAGATCAAAAATATTCATGAGGATATGGATTCATACACCGTGTTTTTACATATCCAAGGTCATTATCAGGAAAAGGTAAGATATGAGAGGTACTAGTTCTCCAAGTAACTCTTTACATGAAATCATAGAGAAGGTTTGCTAACCAGACCACATGTAGTCAGGATTATTTTCTATATTTACTATTTGGAAATTTTAGGATTCAAGCTGCCCAAATAGTTGTGTACTGATCTCATTATCTCCTCACATACTAATAACTTATATGGTTTTATTGAAAATTTTATTTTTAATAATATTGATCAGTTACTCTTGGATATCCTTACTCTGATTAGACTGGTAAAATAGGACATTAGGCATGAAAAACATTTAGTAATGAAGGTGAATAAGATGACGGGAAAGGTTAAAAACCCTAAGAATAACCCCATGTTTAAGGTTTCCTCACAATTCAAAACCAAGAGAAGGTAGATTAAGGTACATGGAAAGGAACAAAACATAGTGTGTTTTTCATGTGGATAGAAGATCCCCTCAATGAAGAACCACACCTTAGTAAAGTAGGAAGAAAAATCTTTAGGTGAATTTGTTATGAAATGTATCCTATCAATTTCTATAGATAGGGTATTATATATATCTTATGGTTTGCACATTTTTATCCAAATATAGGATCCAAATATAATTTGGAAGGTTTTAAAATGTCAGTTTAATCATCAAGCTTCCAATGGAGTAAGACTCGCTACACTAGATATTAGTTACTACCACCTTACTTTATCAATGGGTTTAATTATAGTTTTAATGAATTATTATTATGTTCCCAGTGTAACCAAAAACATTATATTTGTGTCTATTTTATATACATATTTCTTAATTCTAATGTTCAAAAATAAGTGTTACTAGTTTTATAAAGATAACATATGTTTGTTTGAGTTAGTGTCCTAAGACCAACTATTTTATATTTGATTACTTGAATAATTGATTAATTGAATATTAATAAAACTTATTGTTACATATTGTCCATTTTTATTCATGAATCTAATTTAATAATGTCCTACATTATACATTGCTTTCATAAGGTCAGAATACCTCCTTTTTATGACGAGAACCTTTTAGTGCTCTAAAGATATTCTTAAATAATGTTCTCTAGTTGGATAATATAATATTATGGGACACATAAAACATGGACTATCAGGTTTGAATACTCTTAAGAAGATTATGATTCTTCTCATGAAGTTCACACATGGTAATCTCTAAAATGGTGTATTATGATAATAGACCCATCAATAGGAATTCTACATGTTTTAGTGTTAATGGATATTCCTATCTGTGAGAGTGTGTAATGGTCCTTAGACTTTAATATTATTATTAATGCATGTTATTACTCAAAAACTAAGATTTATTTCAAAAACCATGATTATAATAGTTCATTATGATGTTAGATATGTTGGGTGTGTCATTAGTGGCATGTCATTAATGGATAAGTTGAGGAAGGATTTGTACCTTCCATCATTATAGAAGCTAATATCTTGGACCTTTGATTCGAATAGAACCTTCTCCCTAAATTCCATGTACATGGTGTAAAGACATGTCCCTTTTAGATAGCCAAACAAATACATATCAATAATATAGGTTGGTAACAGAGATGATCAACCTGCTTGATGATATATTACAACAAAATTATTATATTAAAAACTGAACATTTGTATATGGTTGTTGATGTTACAATATAAAGTCATTTATATTGGGTTCCATGACCCATTACTAGAAATTAATCATATAATTTATTCATTACCACCTAATTTAAACAAGAAATAATCCTAGAGGGTCACACAGTAAGTGGTTTCGTTTATCTCAATTAAATTCTCTTTGAATTAAATTAATGGAATAAATATTATTCTCAAGACTGAAGAATAATTTTATTCAATTTATATTGTTCATATAAATTAAATATATATTTATTCACTGGAATATGAATAAAAATATATTTATTTATTTAATAGAATATTTATTTATGAATAAAAAATTTATTCATTTATTCAATAAATACAGAGGAGTTCGAACAAACCAAGACTGTATCTGGTGATAAATAATTATTTATAAGTTGGTAAATATTCTTTATCATTTTGTTAAGGTGGATCACACCAAAAAACTAATTATTATATTATTATTATGTGTAATTTGGTTTATTAAAGGTTTTAATATTGTTTAAGGGAAAAAATTTGATTAAATAATATTCTAATATAAACCATACCTCTATATATAACTTTTTACGTATATTGGGTAGAAAATCTAAAAAGAGACAACTATTGCAAACAACTAATTCTCTATCGATTCCTCCATATCAATCCCGATAAATAACAAGACTGCAAGAGATATTTCTTCAATACAAATGAATGAGTGATCAAGAACGAACAATGAAATACGTTTGATTCACAGCACAAGCATCAGGAGATTTAATAGCGTTTCCCAGAGATCATTAGGAGTGCATGTGGATCACCTCTAGAGGGATTCGACCCTTGTATCCCCACAATCTCAATAAAGTAAATATGAATGGGTATTTTCAAATGATCAATATTGACTATGAAGAAAGAAACCCAAGATGGGGTAATTTATTTATTCCAATATAAGTAAATTAATTATAAAATTATCAAGTAAGATCCTCACTCATGGTTTCAAGTATAGAAATATTAAATTAATTTTTAATATATCACTCATTAATACATGATTCCACTGTTTCCGGAACCATCAAGTGGTATTAATGTGGTCACATTTAAATTTATAATTATTTATTTAATTTTTCATCTATGAGAAATTGTGGTTAGATTTTAATTTCATGTTATTAGTTCTTTAATCCAATTTGAATTAACATGATTTAACATATTAATCATATTGATTCATTTTTTAATTTTTTTAAGGGTCTAATAATAAATGAAGAATGACTAGGGATTCCATCAAGAACTGAAATTTTTTCTTGATAAGATAGGGTTACACGGCGTGTACTCAGAATTACATGTTGTGTACCCTAGTGAGCTGCATTTGTGTGTGCCAAGGGATACATGGAACACCATAGAGTAATGAAACTTTGTGTACACCACATGTTAACTAGCCAACATGGAACACGGTTTTCTGATTACATGGCCTATATCGACATAGATTTTTTTTATTTTACATGTGTCAGCGATGGAAATCGTGAAATCCACGATGTAATAATAAAAGTTAAAACTACATGATACTAACAACCTTTAGAATTTATGATACACATGATGTGTATTATGTTCACACAGTATAGAGTTTATCAATTTCTACATCTGAGATACACACCAAATTATCTGGACAAACAACATTAGAGATACATGGCATGTATCCAGAGTCCACACGTCATGTAGTCACTTTCCTGAGAACATGATGAGCATTTCGGTGAGTTCCAAAAGCACATGGAATTTGGACCACAAGGCATGTATTTGTCCTATACAAGATAATTAATCCACTAAGACAAACATAAAATACCCTAGAGGGTATCTTAGGCACATGGAAATAAGATACACGGCATGTAGTTGACATGTATAGGTCTTGTAGTCCGATTGAGGTACTCGTCACAAACATAGGTGGCTACCCTGGATATATGAAAATTGAGATACACAACATGTAGCTAGTTTTTACACACCATTTAGTCTCCCATTAAAGGATGAAATATAAAATTACATTAAATTGAAAAAAAAATCACAGAATTAAAATCTTATTTTATTTATTGAAACACTATTGTGTGTTTGAAAATTTAATTATAGTTTTAAATATTTTTAAATTCTCAATAAGTTTATTATATTAAATATTTCATTATTAGTTCTACTATTTATTTTCCATGAATTACCTAAATTATGAGTATCTATAATTAAGTTTGGGTGATCATTAATATGAAAATGGATTTCATTAATTAATTAATTAGTTAGTTAATGAAAGCACATTTATCAAAATAATAAAAAATGAATAAATAAATGAATGATATCTAGTTACTTTTTCATATTCACTGCATGTATGACTTATCATGAGCTCAACCAAGAACAATATACATGTTGGAATTTATTTAATTTCATTTATTACATGGGACTAAATTTATGTAATATTAAATAAAAATTATGGTCTATGAGCCATCCCACCTTCCATTATTATATTGGACCTATATATCCATGATTATTTATTCAATGCCCATTAACCAATAATTTGGTTCTCCTCAACCATGTGTGAGTTATCAATACATGTAATTAATGAAGTATAGAAAGGCACATGGAGGTGTGTAATGACCTGAACTATTATAAATAAAATTCCCCTTGTGATCTAATTAAATGTATTATTATATATTATAAATATAGAAAATACATGAACATATTTGGTTTTATTATAACCTATTGGATTTAAAAGACCATTAAGCGTCATTACCGTTGATAATATAGTCACTGAATAGTGATTAGATGATTATTATAAATCTAGGGTTTTAAAAATTCCAATTGACACAGACAAAGGAAGTGTTTCCCTCAACCAGTATGATCATACCCTATGAATCCCATTTATCAAAGCTTCCAAGGAAGGTAGCATCACTGGTATTTTCCCTTGACTAATCCTATGTTGAGATCCATCGACTAAATAATGAGTGAAGCCATTTATGTGATAATTTCAAGCTTATCGAGATCACAACCCAAACCATATATGACGAACCACCCCATGAATGACTAGTCATCACACACCTTACCTTTAGGGAGTTTTATGGTGTATTAAACGGATATGCATCAAGACCCTGGATGTAATGCCCTGACCCTAGATACCCAGAGTCGGTGCATTATTACATAACACTGGCATGATCACAAGAAAGATCAAGTCTCGAAAGACCGATTAGTTTAGTAGCCTTGGAAACACTAGATATATTCATAAGTCTTACATTAAATCACAAGGTAAAAAAAACTACAACAACATCTTTTCTTCATATCCCCTCATACTATACCTATAGGTCATTCATAAATTACTTCTCCACATCCTGGGAAAAATAAAACATTGAAAGGGGTGAGCTCAGATGCTCAATAAGGATAACAACATAGCGGAAACTTTCATAAATAAACATAAAAATTTAAGGCAAAGTATAACTAAAACAAAAGCCTTTTAAACTTGAACTTCAGCATAATATGGCAAGGATAAAATGAAATAATTCCATTTAATTATTCACATGGATATTCTACTAGTCTAATAATCACATGAAAATATTAATAACCACTTTCATAATGACGGAATGCATAATGCCAGACTATCATAACCAGATAGCCAAGCCCTCGTGCCAAGACTACAAATAAGATTTTTCCAAGGCCTTGTGCCAAGACACTAGTTTATCTCATGAGACCTACCAATGCATCAAGGAGCTATAGCAGGCTCCACCCGTCACTTAATAATTCCAATGCATTCCTCATATGAAAAGTTTTAAACATAACATAAACATTCATATTAAAACTAGCATACGAAATGTCAATACTTTATCCACAAACCATGAATGGTATAAAAATAGCACATCCACAGTCAAACATAACACATTCGATACAATATGGAAGATTGTATTGTATCATAATAACCTCAATCGAGAATGATGAAGGATATTGACATAGATGAAAATAATCATCAAAACAATTAGAGTGAAATATCCCCCTTTTTCTTGAAATCATTTAAAAGTCACACTATTTGTCAAGAATCCATTTAAAATAGATTTTAGGATCAAAGTGTCCCATACCACTTTGAAACTTTTAAGAGGAATTTTTATTTGAAAACTTTAATTTCCATATAAATAAATCCTTAAAACCATTTTTAAAACATGGACATTAATGAGAAATATTTAGAATAATCAATCTTTAAAACATTTTAAAATGTCATTTTAGTTAGAGTTCCAAACCAAAAGAGAGACACTTGAATAAAAATAATTGAGGAAATAAAAACTTTGCAATATCATGAGAATAAATGGATTCATGATATATTATGTCAAAGTACATTATATACACCATATAAAAGTGATTTGGTGTATAACAATAAAGGTGTCTCAATGGAATGTAAATTGAGATGAAATCTCTCATAAAGGCCGTATCCTTAGGTTAAGGATAAATCAATGACATAATTATGAGTGAAAAATATAAATACACTCAATATTATTGGATATTCAGTGTAAAACAATCAAAGGACATTCACACATATTCTTGTAAAAACAACACCAATGAATTGGATGTTTAACTCAACAAATCGAGATTGAGTAAAAATTACTCTTATCAAGTTCATACTGATGACCTGATAATTTATCAATGGAGTGATTATGTGTATCAAAAGTATATCCATAGAAAGTGGAGTGGAATTTATGATATAATCAAATGAATAGTGATTCTACACATAATCTTGGAGTAAAATAATCAATTAAGTATGCGTAAAGCCGAATGAGTGGAAATTGAAATTTCAAATTCCCTTATTGATTTGGTAACATACAAAACATACACCCATGAAATAAGGATCATAAAATGATGATGTAAATATAAATTAATTAAAGTACATTACGCAATGAATACAAACATGGGCAGTACACTCACCACATGTAATAAATAAGTGGTGAACAATGAAATTCTCACGGAATTAAAAGTGAGATAAGAAACCCCTAACTTTGTACTTTTCCTTGGTCGATGGTAGGTTAACCTCCTTTATAATGTTTAAATAATTGTTATTTAATTATACAATAATAATTTATATTAATATGATATCATATATGATCTTTTAACATTTATTTGTTAATAATATTTAGTATTATCGTCATTTCGGGTGTTAACATACTCGTTTTCCTTTATATTCTTTGTTACGTAAGCCGTGTTTGTTATGGATAGGTTGTATCTTATTCATATCAAGAATTATATCAAGTCCTTAAAAATTATTTTTAATCATCAAATGATAATTACACTTGAATGGATACGATGGAGAATGAATCTCATCGTGTTCGTGGAGACGGTAGTCCGTACGTACGCACGAGCGACAATATCATTTTTTTGATGTTAAAATAATATAAAATTGGATGTTATATCATATACACAGAATAATTATCATGTTATATTTATTATTTACATGAATTACACATCATTATTATACCCATCCAAATAATAATTTATTGAATGAAAATTACACCACGACGTGGAGACGGTAAGTCGTACGTACGCACGTATGGTGACATGGCATTCAAAGGATGGATAGAATATTGAATATGGTTGTACCATATTTATAATAAAATCACATTATATATAATATACTGGAGTTATTATTTTAGAATAGAAATAACAAATAAAGAAGAAGTTGAAGAAGAAAGGAACTTGAAAGAGGGTGGTGAAAACATTACCTCCTCTTCGGGTTCTTCCTTTTGATTTGATCAAAATGGATCCTTAGGTTGGATTTATGATCAATATAAGGAATATAGGTTGTATTAAGGGAAGTTTAGAGAGTATTTGGGAAGGATTTGGCCGAACAAAAATGCTTTGAATGTGTTAATTAATGAGAAGGGGGAGTGCCCTTTTATAAGAGGGGTGAGGGGAACCATTGGAAAAGCTAAAAATATTATTTTATAATTAATTAATATTCGGTTTATAATGGCTAAAAAGTATATTATTTAAAGTTTAAGGTGGTTATGGGTAGAAAACCACTCAAACAATGGAATTTAGACAGGTTTGGGTCATTATATTAACCTTATCTTTAAGTATTAACTCTTAGTTAATTAGTTTCACTTTTACAATGTCTCTTTGTATTTTTATATTATATGGTTAATAAACTTACTATATACATCCAAGATACCCCCAAGTGGTCCATTAATGATACAAATATCATGATATAAGTTTCTTGGCCGAATATTATATTTTTAGGAATTTAATATAAATTAATAATATAATATTTGTTTTAAAAACTCTTTTATGTCAATTTTGACACTATTGGGTATTTTGTTTTTGATAAATTCATAACAACATTATTACTTAGAAAACAATTTATATAATCAATTATAATATGTAATATTAACCTAAAAAATTATTGGAATTCATAAAAAGTCTCAAATTAGATTTATTTTGATATTTATAATGTCAATTATTTTAATATTTCATTAATTAGGTAATTACTGCATCATCATTGTGTCATATATAAATTAAATTATTTAATGTCAAAAAATTATAAATAAAATACCATTATGTAGGAAATATTTTTATCTTTCTAATGAATATTTACAACAGAATTTATCTTATTCATAACCCTATATTAAAAATGTTTTTGTAAATAAACATTGATTTTAACTCTTTTAACTCTTCTTTGAATTAAATAATAATAAATGTCCTAATCTAATAAAAGTGGACCTAAATGATAATATTTTACTCCTAAGGTTGTTTTTGGTTGAGATACACTTGTCCAATATAATTAGGACATGTGTTGGGGTAATATTAATATCATTTTTACCCTTAATTACCTTATTTACTTTTAA
Source organism: Viscum album (assembly GCA_963277665.1). Classification (NCBI taxonomy): domain Eukaryota; kingdom Viridiplantae; phylum Streptophyta; class Magnoliopsida; order Santalales; family Viscaceae; genus Viscum; species Viscum album. The sequence continues at coordinate 888,494,684 of OY728151.1, read as the reverse complement.
CTATGGTAAATAAAAGTAAAAAGTTACTATTCACCAAACATTATTTTCATCTCATTGAACCACATTTTACTCCTTGATATTACCCATGTCTCTCAGATTTTCAAAATTACACTCACAGAAGCGGTAAAATTAAGTTTTAGGAAAAATTCAGTTTTTTTACTACAACTTAGTGGTTTCACTATTCATCAAAAAATGAAAGTTTCCAGAAAAATACCAAAAATTAGGCCTAAGCTATATTTGATATTATGAATTAGAAAATGATGTCTATTTTACCAAATCAAAAACATATCAGTTGAATTAATTAATTAAAAAATTAATTCCCGTCGTCAAAACAAATAGCGTGTTTTTAAGAGATAATAACTTTCAAAAGATTGACAGTTGTTTATGTCTGGTTTAAATGTGAAATTACATCCAATGACCAACATTGTATTAAATGGTAAAAATATATTCTAAATATACTTGAAAACCACTCAAATTAATAATTTATCACTATTAATTATTTCGATTAAAAAAGTTGTTTTTAATTAAAATTTAGTAATTTTCACTATTCATCGAAATATGAAAGTTATCCGAAAAGTACCAAAATTTCACCCTAAGCTAATTTTGATATTACGAATCTAAAAATGAAGTCCATTTCGAAAGATAAAATTTATAAAATTTCAAAAAGTAGGTATTACTATTCATAACGGCTAGTTTGATTGGTTGTGGTGTGTTAGAATCTCGAAGTTGTGTACAATGCACGCCATTACATTATTCAAAGGGAAACGTACCATGGAAGATTGGGGTGTTACATTATCCCCTCCTTAAATAAATTTCATCCTCGCAATTTTTTTAAAATTGGGCTTGAGAATATAATGGAAAGTCCCACATTGGAAAAAGAGTCAATAAAACTATCACTTTAAAAGAAAGGAAGAGAGGTATAAAGGTCACCCAAGATAACCCATACTAGGATTACATGTAGGAAAACATGGATATGGACGATAAACTAAGTGTTAAGTTCTGATGGAGAGAGATAGAAAACATGATCAGGAGAAAGTTAACAATAAGAAAATCACAAACTTGTGTTGGGAAAAAACGGTCATTAGTCTCCCAGTAGGAAAACTAAACGGACAACATTTTTTGTTTTAAGTTACATTAAATAAGGAAGAGGAATTAATTTATGATATTGAATAAGAACACAAAGAGATATACTTACTTTTTAAGTAGAGTTTCATTCTTTAATAAATTTTTACCACTGACTCATTTTTTTTGAACAATGAGTATTCAAGAAGACTTGGTCACAATGGAAGAGCTAGAATAAACTTATATAGAAATACATGATCCATGTAGGATAAACTATATATTTAACTTGTCTTTATAGATTAATCAAAACCAAAATGTTTAGTATAATATCTGATGATCCCCCAAATGGATATTACATTAGAAAAAAACACTAATCTTAATTTCTAAAATTAAACCATCAATACCCCAAAGTTAAATAAATACCATTCAATAATCAATTGTCCTTAAAATCCTTCAATATAATCCAAAATAATATTGAAACCCAAAACTTATAAGAATGTAGTCTTCCACGTTAAATTGTATCTCCAAATGACATTAATTACTCTTAAAGTCACATAATTAAAAGTAATTAACCTAATCATTTCCATAAATAACCCAAATCACTATAAATCCACAATAAAAACATAGATAAAAATCCATCATTACTCCTCAAATGAAATCCCATACTATTCTATTTTCCTTGGGCATATAGTGTTCACAACAAAGTGAACAACTTCCAAAATAACATTTATCACTTAATCACCAAAACATTTTCCTATACTAAGGGTATTAATTTGATAAGACATAAGATCCCAAATCAAATTATTATTGATCAATAAAATCATTTAACTAAAAATAATAGTCACACTAACCAGGGACTTCACGTAGTCTAGTGGTAGGCGATAAATCCCAATCGCACTTTGGTTGTGGGTTTGATTCCCACAGCTTTTTCTGACACGATGGGTTGTCACACGGTCTGTGTGTTGTCCTTTTTCAAAAACTATATTTTATAACATTACCAAAATGAGATAAATTCCTCAAAATAACCATAACATAATTTAACCACAAATCTTATCTCATACCTTTCATTTTCATCCCAAATTATAATAACTTATAATTGCCTCAAAACCAACGATCATATAAAACTAAATGGTTATTTATAACTATATCCACAAGAGAAAATATGATTCTTCCTCAAATATCATTCTCACATGGAAAACTGCAGGGTTAAAAATACAAGAGAAAATTATTCCAAAGTTAACCCATCAACAAGTTGCACTAATACTTTTTAAACATTTCTCCAACCATTTATTTTCACATAACTACTTCTTTGACCAAGAAAATATCCTATAGAATAGGGAATTCACTCGGGTAATGGCCAGGTCCCCAACATTTACGGAAAATGACTGTAAATGAATTCTTGGGACCATTTTTTTCTTCTTCCATAGTACTCTTCATTTTTTTCGTCAATTATTCACTTTATTTCTTTCCTTCCCACACGTAAAGCATTTCTTTGTCCCATTCAGACACTTTCTTGGGTGTCCCCTTCCACATTTCCTGCATGATGGAAATTGAGGATTTCTTTCTCCATGGTCTCCACTGCTGGAGCTCTTATCATTCATCAACTTTCTCTTCTTTGTTGAGTCTGGTAATTGGTTAATATATATATTGTTGATCATATTTTTTGAAAATTGATTTGGCATAAAGACGATATCTTTTACACATATCAACATTCCATTTTTTTGCTCATTACCACCATTGTTCCCACCTTGTACATCATTCTCAAAGTCACTATGACTTCCTTGGAATCCATCCATTGACTAAAACCAGAAAGTATTGTGTGAGTAATAGTAGTCATAAAATCATTTAGAGATTAACATGTCACCATATTCTCAATTTGAAACACATCAGTATTAACCAAGGTCATTTACCCTCATCTTATATATATAATACTTCAAATCAATTTGTAAAAAAATGTAAATTATCCTAAGCATATCCCCCAGGAGTGTCGTAACCAAGAGTGTAGCAAGGCCTGTTGTCATGCACCAGTTCCCATTCGAGTCTAGCTCAAGGTGGTGTTTTCGGGATTTACCCCTAGGTACATCTGTGCCAGAGCCGCCTCTACCTGCTCGTATCTAGACATGGATTTATTTCTCAGAAAACTCACAAAATCTCTACAATACCAAAATTCTAGGAAGTCCTTCTATACTAATCCTCAATGTTCATCTTAGGTCTACGTGCTCTGATCAGAGTTTATCAAAATATAGCTTCCAAGGTTTGTACTAAACTTCCTCTGATACCAACTGTAACGCCCCGACCCTAGATACCCAGAGTCAGTGCATTATTATATAACATTGGCATGATCACAAGAATGATCAAGTCTCGAAAGACCGATTAGTTTAGTAGCCTTGGAAACACTAGATATATTCATAAGTCTTACATTACATCACAAGGTAAAAAAAAATACAACAACATCTTGTCTTAATATCCCCTCATATTATGTAGAGACCCTAAGCCTGACGTACATGTATATTACATTACTTTTTCGGAATACTTAGTACATAACAAAAAACACACACACAAGGATCGTAATAGTTTAGTGTCTTTGGAAACTCGGAATGTAATCTTCTAATCGTGGTGAAAGATCTTCAATATCTCCCATAAAGATCTTACCTTTTTTACCTAAAACCTTTTTTATATCCTGGGGAAAAGAAAACATAAAAGGGTGAGCTCAAATGCTCAGTAAGGGTAAACAAAAGAAAAATCAATCACATCATATTCATAAGAACATAACTTTTGGAAATCTTAACCTGCAAAAGAGAGCATAATTTCATAACATGGGATAAATCATAGTAGTGAAATGAAATCCCAATAATCATAACTTAAAACATGAAACTTTGTGGAATACACACATAATAAAAGAGAATCATTTCTTGTTAGTCAAGACTCATTGCCAAGACTATCTTAGTGGACAATGTCCCTTTCTGAACCGAGTCACCCTCGTTTCAGTCCTGTTTCACTGAACCGGTATAACCTACCATTCCAGCCATGTCTATCTCATGAGATATAAAATCTTTACCCAATGCATTGTAGGGAGATATAGGTCCCACCCATATCATAATTATACCATTCTTATGTGTGACACAAAATCATAAATCATACATCATTTCATAACCCATGTAATACAAATGGGAATCTTAAACATCATGACATCATAAAACAATTCATATAAGATAAATTAATTCATAAAAATAATTCCATCACAACATAATCAAATAAATGTAATAATAGGGATAAAAACAGAACCCTTTATTATCTTATATGGAAAATAATTTTGATAAAACACTTGAACTCCATTCTTGAGGAAAATATCATTTCTTATTCAAAAACATTTTTCCTTTCTTAACATGTCATACAACTTTAAACTAAAAGAAGTTGATTAAAAATAAACTTGAAAACTTGTAAAGGATGCTTCTTGGAAATAATGTTTTAAAAATCCATTCATGCCGTATAAGTTAAAAAAACATTCTTCGCGTACTTTTGTCAGAAAAGTCAAAAAAAGTACCTCGTACGAAAAACGACAAAATATTCCTTTCATATCTTTTACTAAAAACTCACCGAAGGGTAAAATAGGATTTAAACAATTTTAGGAGAATGGAAATAATATTAAATATTTAGGAAGCATGGATGTGGATGATAAAATACACCCCAGTAAATACTAAATTACAAACAATCTCGGATAAAAATGAGATTGTGATATTTCCCTTACCTTAGGTCCGACTTTCTTTGTAAGTGTCCGAACCTCCTGTATAGTGATTTAAATAATGTCATTTACTTATTAAAGAATCATATTCATTGTTATGATATCATATATGGTTCACTTATGACTTTATATTACCCGTTCTTTTGTAAATTCCATGTTAAAGAGCGTTTTGGGTAAAATTGTTTCATCTGTCGTCCGTGTTTTGACTGGTAATTATTCATATGATTACTTAGATCATGATTAATTAATTCCAGAATATAAAACATGAATTATATATATATTTTCAGAATATACATATATATAATAAATCAGTAAATGGAAAGAAATGCACCGTTCATGTAGACGGTAGGTCGTACGTACGCATGAACGCTGTTTTCGTTTCCTTATTGAGTTGAACAGAATTAAGTAGATGACATACATATATATACACATAAATCCATTATCATTATTATGTCATATATTTCATGATTACTTATTATATATACCTTACAATCATTCATTGATGGTTAAAGTGGAGAATGAATCTCATCGCGTCATGGAGACGGTAGTCCGTACGTACGCACGAGCGATGATATCATTTTTATGATTATTGAATTGAATTGGAGTGGATGATACAATATATAAGAATAATTATGATGTTATAATAACTATGTATAGTTATTCTTTACACCATAATACCCATCCATGTAAGGTGTTGGTGGAAAAAAAGATTACAAAACGGCGTGGAGACGGTATTCCGTACGTACGCACGCGCGTGATTTTGTTTTTCGTAGGATGGATAGAAGGTGAAATGGGGTTGTTTCATATTTATAATAACATATCAGTATATAAGAAATACTGATGTTATTACTTTATCATGAAACAACTAAAGAATAAGAAGTTGAAGAAGAATGAAATTGAAAAAGATCGGTAATGGATATTACCTCTTTTTGACGCGCCTTTTCTTAACCTCCACTTAAAGAACTAAGGATGGTCTTTAAAGAAGACAAGGACCTCTAGGATGATACTAGGGAAGTGGAGAAGAGATTTTTTCAGGGTTTGGCCGAGCTTGAATGCTCAAATTGGTGTGAGTAGGAGAGGGAGGAGGTGCCTTTTTATAAGGGGGGAGAGGGGCACCTTAGGAATATCTCAAAATATTATTTTATATTAAGGTCAAATTCGGTTTATAATGGTTCCAAATGGTCTTATTTAAAAGATAATGTGTGTATGGTTCGAAAGCCTCTCATACAATAGGATTTAGACAAGTTTAGGTTATTATTTTAACCTTATCAATTAGATTTAACTCTAAGTTAAATAATTTAACTTTTACCGTGTCTTTTTGTTTTCTTACACTATATGGTTAATAAACTTACTATATCAAGCCAAACGAACCTCAAGTTGTTTATTATTAATATATATATCCTTATATAAGTCATTTGGCCGAACATTAGATTTTTAGGAATTAAATAACAATTAATAATATAATATTTGTTTTAAAAACTAATTTATGTCAATTTTGACACTATTTGGTACATGATTTTTATGAAATTTTTAACAGAATGATAAGTTCGAACCAAGTTACTTAAATCCACAATAACATGTCATATTAACCTAGAAAATTAGTTTAAGTCATAAAAAGTCTCAAATTACATTTATTTGGGCATTTATAACATCAATTATGTTAATATTTTCTTAAAAAGGTAATTACTGAATCATCGTTGTGTCATAAATAAATTAAATTATTTAAAGTATAAAAATTTCAAATAAAATACCATTATGTAGGAAATCTTTTTATCTTTCTAATTAATATTTATAGTCGAAATTATATTATGTATAACCCTATATTAAAAATGTTTTAGTAAATAAACTTTGATTTTAACTCTTTTAACTCTTCTTTGAATTAAATAATAATAAATGTCCTAATCTAATCCAAGTGGGCCTAAATGATAATATTTTACACTTAAGGTTGTTTTTGGTCGAGATACACTTGTCCAATAGGATTAGGACATGTGTTAGGGTAATATTAATATCATTTTTACCCTTAATTACCCTATTTACTTTTAACCGTGGTAAATAAAAGTAAAAAGTTACTATTCACCAAAAATTATTTTCATATCATTGAACCACATTTTACTTACTGACATCAACCGTGTCTCTCGGATTTTTGAAATTCCATTCACAGAAGCGGTAAAATTAAGATTTATGAAAAAATTAATTTTTTTAACTACCACTTAGTAGTTTCACTATTCATCAAAAATTGAAGTTTTTCAGAAAAATGCCAAAATTTCATCCTAAGCTATAATTGACATTCCGAATTCAAAAATGATTTCTATTTTACAAAATTCCTAACATATAAGTTGCATTAATTAATTTTATAATTAATTTCCGCTGTCACAACAAATAGCGTGTTTTTAAGAGATAATAACTATCAAAAGATTAACACTTGTTTATGTCTGGTGTAAATGTGAAATTACATCCAATGACCAAAATTGTATTGAATTGTAAAAATATATTCTAAATATACTTTAAAACAACTAAAATTAATAATTTATCACTATTAATTATTTCGATTAAAAAGTTGTTTTTAATTAAAATTAAGTAATTTTCACTATTCATCAGAAAATAAAAGTTATCCGAAAAGTACCAAAATTTCACCCTAAGCTAATTTCGATATTACGAATCCAAAAATAAAGTCCATTTTGATAAAATAAAATTTACAAAATTTCAAAAAAGTGGTTATTACTATTCATAACGGCTAGTTTTAATAATATTTTAATAGCATATTGCTGTTTAGTGAAACTCGTTATTGCGTACTACACACGCTATCGAGGAAGGTCGTGATTACGTGTAATGGAAGGAAAGTCAAGGATGCGTGTTGTGAAAGCTTCTTTTGGTGTAGCGTACAAAACAAGACATTAATGAAATTAAAGAGTATTTTTCATAAAATTTCGGGGTGTTACATATTATCCCTACAGGTCATTCATAAATTACTTCTTCACATCCTAGGAAAAATAAAACATTGAAAGGGGTGAGCCCAGATGCTTAGTAAGGATAACAATATAGCGGAAACTTTCATAAATAAACATAAAAATAAGGCAATGTATAACTAAAACAAAAGCCTTTTAAACCTGAACTTAATCATAATATGGAAAGGATAAAATTAAAAAATGCCATTTACTTATTCACATGGATATTCTACTAGTCGAATAATCACATGAAAATATTAATAACCACTTTCATAATGACGGAATGCATAATGTCAGACTATCATAACCACATAGCCAAGGCCTTGTGCCAAGACTACAAATAAGATTTTTCCAAGGCCTTTTTCCAAGACACTAGTTTGTCTCATGAGACCTACCGATGCATTGAGGAGCTATAGTGGGCTCCACCCATCACTTACTAAGTCCAATGCATTCCTCATATGAAAATTTTTAAACATAACATAAACATTCGTATTAAAACTAGCATACAAAATGTCAATACTTTATCCACAAACCATGAATGGTATAAAAATAGCACATCCACAGTCAAACATAACTCAATCAATACAATATGGAAGATTGTATTGTATCATAATAACCTCAATCGAGAATGATGAAGGATATTGACATAGATTAAAATAATCATCAAAAAAATTAGAGTGAAATATCCCCCCTTTTCTTGAAATCATTTAAATGTCACACTATTTGTCAAGAATCCATTTAAAATAGATTTTAGAATCAAAGTGTCTCATACCACTTTGAAACTTTTAAAAGGAATTTTTATTTGAAAACTTTAATGTCCATATAAATAAATCCTTAAAACCATTTTTAAAACATGGACATTAATGAGAAAGATTTAGAATAATCAATCTTTACAACGTTTTAAAATGTCATTTTAGTTAGAGTTCCTAATCAAAAGAGAGACAGTTGAATAAAAATAATTGAGGAAATAAAAACTTTGTAATATCATAAGAATAAAGGGATTCATGATATATTATGTCAAAGTACAATATATACACCATATAAAAGTGATTTGGTGTATAACAATAAAGGTGTCTCAATGGAATGTAAATTGAGATGAAATCTCTCATAAAGGTCGTATACCTAGGTTAAAGATCGATCAACGACATAATTATGAGTGAAAAATATAAATACACTCAATATTATTGGATATTCAGTGTAAAAAAATCAAAGGACATTCACACATATTCTTGTAAAAACAACACCAATGAATTGGATGTTTAACTCAACAAATCGAGATTGAGTAAAAATTACTCTTATCAAGTTCATACCGATGACCTGATAATTTATCAATGGAGTGATTATGTGTATCAAAATTATATCCATAGAAAGGGGAGTGTAAATTATGACAATATCAAATGAATAGTGATTCTACACATAATCTTGGAGTAAAATAATCAATGAAGTATGCATAAAGTCGAATGAGTGGAAATTGAAATTTCAAATTCCCTTATTGATTTGGTGACATAAAAAACATACACCCATGAATGAAAGATCATACAATTATGATGTAAGAATACATGAATTAAACTATATTACACAATTAATACAAACATGGGCAGTACACACACCACATGTAATAAATAAGTGGTGAACAATGGAATTCTCACGGAATTAAAAGTGAGATAAGAAACCATTTACTTTGTAATTTTCCTTGGTCAACGGTAGGTTAACATCCTGTATAATGGTGAAATAATTTTTATTGAATTATACAATAATCATTTACATTAATATGATATCATATATGATCTTTTAACATTGATTTGTTAATAATATTTAGTATTATCGTCATTTCGGGTGTTAACTTACTCATTTTCCTTTATATTCTTTGTTACGTAAGCTATGTTTGTTATGGATAGGTTGTATATTATTCATATCCAGAATTATATCAAGTCCTTAAACATTATTTTTAATCATCAAATGAGAATTATACTTGAATGGATACGATGGAGAATGAATCTCATCGCGTTCATGGAGACGGTAGTCCGTACGTACGCACGAGCGACAATATCATTATTTTGATGTTAAAATAATATATAATTGGATGTTATATAATATATACAGAATAATTATCATGTTATATTTATTATTTACATGAATTACACATCATTATTATACCCATCCAAATAATAATTTATTGAATAACAATTACACCACGACGTGGAGACGGTAATCCGTACGAACGCACGTATGGTGACATGCCATTCAAAGGATGGATAGAATACTGAATATGGTTGTATCATATTTATAATAACATCACAATATATAGAAGATATTTTAGTTATTATTTTATAATATAAATAACAAAGAAAGAATAAGTTGAAGAAGAAATTAACTTGAAAGAGGGTGGTGAAAACATTACCTCTTCTTTGGGTTCTTCCTTTTGATTTGATCAAAAGGGATCCTTAAGTTGGATTTCTGATCAAAATAAGGCCTCTAGGTTGTATTGAGGGAAGTTGAGAGAGTATTTTGGTAGGGGTTGGACGAACCAAAAGGCTTTTAAGGTGTGAATTAATGAGAAGTGGGAGTACCCTTTTATAAGAGGGGTGAGGGGCACCTTTGGAAAAGCTAAAAATATTATTTTATAATAAATTCATATTCGGTTTATAATGGCTCCAAAGTGGATTATTTAACGTTTAAGGTGGGTATGGGTCTAAAACCACTCAACCAATAGAATTTAGATAGGTTTGGGTCATTATATTAACCTTATATTTAAGTATTAACTCTTAACTAATTAGTTTCACTTTTACAATGTCTCTTTGTATTTTTATATTATATGGTTAATAAACTTACTATATACATCCAAGAGACCCCCAAGTAGTCCATTAATGATACACCTATCATGATATAAGTCTCTTGGCAGAACGTTATATTTTTATGAATTGAATATAAATTAATAATATAATATTGTTTTTAAAAACTCTTTTATGTCAATTTTGATACTATTGGGTATTTTGTTTTTGATAAATTCATAACAGAATTATTACTTAGAAAAAAAATTATATAATTAATACTAATATGTAATATTAACCTAGAAAATTATTGTAATTCATAAAAAGTCTCAAATTACATTTATTTTGATATTTATAATATCAATTATTTTAATATTTCATTAATTAGGTAATTACTACATCACCATTGTGTCATAAATAAATTAAATTATTTAATGTTTAAAAATTATAAATAAAATACCATTATGTAGTAAATATTTTTATATTTCTAATGAATATTTAAAATAGAATTTATCTTATGTATAACCCTATATTAAAAATATTTTTGTAAATAAACTTTGATTTTAACTCTTTTAACTCTTCTTTGAATTAAATAATAATAAATGTCCTAATCTAATACAAGTGGACCTAAATGATAATATTTTACTCCTAAGTTTGTTTTTGGTAGAGATACATTTGTCTAATAGAATTAGGACATGTGTTAGAGTAATATTAATATCATTTTTACCCTTAATTACCCTATTTACTTTTAATCGTGGTAAATAAAAGTAAAAAGTTACTATTCACAAAAAAATATTTTCATCTCATTGAACCAAATTTTACTCCTTGATATTAACCGTGTCTCTCGGATTTTCGAAATTCCACTCACAGAAGCAGTAAAATTATGTTTTATGAAAAAATCAGTTTTTTAACTACCACTTAGTGGTTTCACTATTCATCAAAAAATGAAAGTTTCCAGAAAAATACCAAAAATTAGGCCTAAGCTATACTTGATATTATTAATTCAAAAATGATGTCTATTTTACCAAATTAAAAACATATCAGTTTCATTAATTAATTTAAAAATTAATTCCCATCGTCAAAACAAATAGCGTGTTTTTAAGAGATAATAACTTTCAAAAGATTGACACTTGTTTATGTCTGGTTTAAATGTGAAATTACATCCAATGTAAAAATATATTCTAAATATACTTGAAAACCACTCAAATTAATAATTTATCACTATTAATTATTTTTATTAAAAAAGTTGTTTTTAATTAAAATTTAGTAATTTTCACTATTCATCAAAATATGAAAGTTATCCAAAAAGTACCAAAATTTCACCCTAAGCTAATTTTGATATTACGAATTCAAAAATGAAGTCCATTTAGAAAGATAAAATTTATAAAATTTCAAAAAGTATGTATTACTATTCATAACAGTTAGTTTGATTGGTTGTGGTGTGTTAGAATCTCGAAATTGCGTACAATGCACGCCATTGCATTATTCAAAGGAAAACGTACCGTAGAAGATTGGGGTGTTACACTAGAAATATGAGTATTTACATTATTTTCAATATAGTAATTGTGATATTTACATCTTATTATTGATAATTTATAAATGATTATGATTTTTATGCAATAAAATGAAAATTTTATTTTTAATAAGTATTCAATTTTAATTAATGAATTTATTTTTATGTATTGATAGATTTTTTAAATAAATAATAATTTGAATAAATATTATTATTAAATAATTTCTATTAAATATAAATTATCATATAATTTCTATGAAGTTAAATGGAATTTTTATAAAGGATCGAAAACTCTTATTGGTATACAAACCAAGAATTTATCAATAAACATAAATCTTATATTAATAGAGAAAATTCACATATTTAGTAAATTAATTTGATAAAATGAATATTATTTTTTTGTATTCATAACATTAAGATTATCCACTCTTCATTTTTCCTAATTTTCTAAGATGGTCAAATTTGTAGTTAAAAATTAGATTCTGTATAAATATTCGGGGTGTATTATGACATCATAATGACCAAAAAGTGATGTAATAAATACTATAAAGGGTATACATGAACAAATATATTTTTTAAATTTAAAATAATGTTATTTTAGGTTTATTGTTTAAATTTTATAATGCCTTTATGAATCCTCTAAAACCATTAATATATTTTAAGGTTTTTAAATCATTTATTTAAGTGTATGACTCACTTCCACATAAGAAAGGGTATTATTTTATTTTGTTAGACCATTAGACTTATAAAATAATAAAAACAAATCCCCTTTTGTAGAAACCATGGGAAAACCATTATAAGGGTTGTGTTTTTATTTATTTTATTATATAGAGTCCAAAACCAAAGTTTGAGTAACAATAAATAATCCAGCAATATTTTCCTATATAAACCCACCCAAGATAACACTTCTCTTCACTAAAAATACTTGTAGAAATTACTACCTCTATGATCCATTATCTACAGTCCTCCAAAGGTGCCCCCAAAATCTCAATAATCTCCTCCCAAGCATTGAAGTCACACTCTCAATGTAAGGGATCTTTTCCATCTCCTCTTTATTGAAGTTTATCCATTATCTTATGCCTTTTATTTCCAATTCATTTTATTGGGATATTTTTTCCATTTTATTATTATTATCCTTTTGATTTACATATTATTATAGATCCCTTTATCTCTAATCAATCTATTTTATGAATTTTTAATTGATGTTGTCCTGCTGCCGAAATTTCAGCGCGATTTTCTATGCCAAAACAATTGTGTAGTGAATACCATGCCAATTTATTTTCAAGGGTGTTCACCTTTATACACTTATAAATATTTGAATTTAGTATTAAATATATTTATTCCACACTCCTTAATCTTGGAAGAAAATATGATGATGAATGAATCCAGGTTATATGATCTATTTTGAACACATAAGCATGAGAATGAAATGAATGTGACGGGTGCACATAAAATGATATAGTGGACCAATGGATTGGGTAATGTTTAGTCTCATGGGACATCATGTTTGAATAGGGAGTAAACCTAATTATTTTATGGTACTTCTTCTATCATGATTTCTTGGAAGTTATTCTTGACCTATATTTATGATGCAGTGTTTTACATTATTGTCGCATTTCCCATGTTGCCTGAATGATTATCATGTTATATCATGCATTATTGTTCATGTTTATAATTCTCATTCCTTTTATTTACTATTGATATTCCTATTATCTAAAATGTATTATTTTCTTCATTTTATTCCATGTTTATTCACATATTGGGCTTTATATCACACCCCTTTCTTATGTATGTCCCCAGGTTATCCCATAAAGTTTTAAGTATGAAGGAATATTATGAACATGCTAACAAGGTTTTCTGTAAAGATAATGTATTCCTTGTTTTAAGTTGTTATCTAATGTACCTAATTCCCAAATAAAATAGTCTTTTTGATATGGTGGGTTGTATTAAATGTCATCTTATGTAATAAATCATGTATTAATGTGAAATAAAGGGCATGGCTGTTATAGTTGGTATCGAAGAAAATTTTAGTTATTTATGGTATTATGATTAGAAAACTCTAGTGAAATCCTTATAAATAAAACTAAATATAAGAAAAAAACGCAAAACTTTTGGTAAGAATATAGTTATTGGTTTATAATAAAAATACCTCCATGTCTGGATACTACAATTGGATGTGGATCTGGTACAGATGTACATAGCTATAAAACCTGAAATCACCACATTGACCTATACTCAGCCGAGAACTGGTTCACAACAATAGGTCTTACTGCACACATGATTTGACAATCCTAGGGGATATCCTTTTCTAAATTCATAATATAATTATGAAACATTATTATGGGAACAAAAAAATACCCATAAGAATATATTTTAGGAAATCAATCATAGATAACATGGATCGAAGCATTAAAATTATTAAGTTGAGGAAACACATGTAATTTTTATTTTATCTCTTTAATGCCATTGGATTACCGTTTATGTGTATAATAGTTTAAAAATTCTCATCCCTATTTTTCTCTTTATTCTAGATAGTGACTGGAAATAGGATAAAAACCTAGATCATGAGGAGATCCCAATTCCCCATAAGAAAGAATAGGATACAATTCACTAGTGCAGAAAACGTTTTTTACGTCACCATTTTTTACGTCGGTTATATAAAACCGACGTCATAATATGTAAAACGAGGTTTTTTACGTCGGTTAAGAAATAACCGACGTAAAAACCTGTGTTCGGTACACATTTAACGTCGGTTATACAAATAACCGACGTTATTAATCTCGCGGCTTCGTTTTTGACGTCGGTTATTTTTATAACCGACGTAAAAAACGCGGTTTTCGAAGGCCCTTTCACGTCGGTTATTGAATAACCGACGTAACAAACGCGGTTTTTGAAGGCTTTTTGACGTCGGTTATTCCATAACCGACGTAAAAAAACGCGGATTTTGAGCCATTTTTTACGTCGGTTATTATATAACCGACGTAAACAATGAATCGGAGGAAGTTTTTTACGTCGGTTATTGAAATAACCGACGTTATAAATGTTTTTAAAACAATTATCACGTCGGTTATTGAATAACCGACGTGATAACTCAATTAAAAATTTACCCAGACCCGTGGATTGTCATTCGCGAGTTTACCTTCGACAGTCGCGACTCGTCTCTCTCGCGCGTAAACCCGAATCGGCTCGTCCATTTCGTTGGTTTAGATTCGTTTTGCGATCATCGTTTCTCATATTTAATCTCCTCGGATCAATCATCTAAACTCGCAGCACTCAGGTAATCCTCCCACTCGTTCGTTTTTTTTCGCGGATAGTAAATATATATGTGTTGTGATTTTTTTGTTGAAACTAGCTAAGATTCTTCGATTGCGAACCCTTTTAACTCGTTTTGGCACCATAATCTTATTTATCATCCCTAGATCTATTTGTTCGACTTGCAATATTGAGTAATTTTATGATTTCACTAATTTTTCATCGTTTTCTATAAATCCCCGAGAGGGTTGGGGCGTGTCCATTTGGATGGGTTGCCCTTTTACAGTTGTTACTACTTTATTCACACACAACCATGGCATAGGTGCATGGATTTGGGGTCGGGGGGTGTCCAGGGGGGTTTACAAGGGGGTGGGTGGGTGTGGGGGGCTGTCCAAGGGTGTGGGTGGGTGTTGGGGGGTGTCCAGGGGGGTGTCCAAGGGGGTAGGGGGTGGGGGGTGGTGTCCAGGAGGGGTGGGGGGGCTGTCCAGAGGGTTGGGGGGTGTCCAGGGGGGTGTCCAAGCAGGTCGGGGGTGGGGGGTTGTGTCCAGGAGGGGTGGGGGTGCTATCTAGAGGGGTCGGGGGCTGTCCAGAGGGGTCGGGGGGTGTCCAGGGTGGTGTCCAAGGGGATGGGTGGGTGTGGGGGGCTGTCCAAGGGGGTGGCGGCCTGTCCAGAGGGGTCGGTGGGGTGTCCAGGGGGGTGTCCAAGGGGGTGGATGGGTGTGGGGGGCTGTCCACGTGGGTGGCGGCCTCTCCAGTGGGTATTTGGGGTTGTCCGGGTGGGTGGGGGGGCTGTCCAGAGGGTTGGGGGATGTCCATGGGGGTGTCCAAGGGGGTAGGGGGTGGGGGGTGGTGTCCAGGAGGGGCGGGGGGCTGTCCAGAGGGGTCGGGGGTGTCCAGGGGGGTTTACAAGGGGGTGGGTGGGTGTGGGGGGCTGTCCAAGGGCGTGGGTGGGTGTTGGGGGGTGTCCAGGGGGGTGTCCAAGGGGGTAGGGGGTGGGTGGTGGTGTCCAGGAGGGGTGGGGGGGCTGTCCAGAGGGTTGGGGGGTGTCCAGGGGGGTGTCCAAGCAGGTCGGGGGTGGGGGGTTGTGTCCAGGAGGGGTGGGGGTGCTATCTAGAGGGGTCGGGGGCTGTCCAGAGGGGTCGGGGGGTGTCCAGGGTGGTGTCCAAGGGGATGGGTGGGTGTGGGGGGCTGTCCAAGGGGGGTGGCGGCCTGTCCAGAGGGGTCGGTGGGGTGTCCAGGGGGGTGTCCAAGGGGGTGGATGGGTGTGGGGGGCTGTCCACGTGGGTGGCGGCCTCTCCAGAGGGTATTTGGGGTTGTCCGGGTGGGTGGGGGGGCTGTCCAGAGGGTTGGGGGATGTCCAGGGGGGTGTCCAAGGGGGTAGGGGGTGGGGGGTGGTGTCCAGGAGGGGCGGGGGGCTGTCCAGAGGGGTCGGGGGTGTCCAGGGGGGTTTACAAGGGGGTGGGTGGGTGTGGGGGGCTGTCCAAGGGCGTGGGTGGGTGTTGGGGGGTGTCCAGGGGGGTGTCCAAGGGGGTAGGGGGTGGGTGGTGGTGTTTAGGAGGGGTGGGGGGGCTGTCCAGAGGGTTGGGGGGTGTCCAGGGGGGTGTCCAAGCAGGTCGGGGGTGGGGGGTTGTGTCCAGGAGGGGTGGGGTGTTTTCTAGAGGGGTCGGGGGTGTCCAGGGTGGTGTCCAAGGGGATGGGTGGGTGTGGGGGGCTGTCCAAGGGGGTGGCGGTCTGTCCAGAGGGGTCGGTGGGGTGTCCAGGGGGGTGTCCAAGGGGGTGGATGGGTGTGGGGGGCTGTCCAAGGGGGTGGATGGGTGTGGGGGGCTGTCCAAGGGCGTGGGTGGGTGTTGGGGGGTGTCCAGGGGGGTGTCCAAGGGGTAGGGGGTGGGTGGTGGTGTTTAGGAGGGGTGGGGGGGCTGTCCAGAGGGTTGGGGGGTGTCCAGGGGGGTGTCCAAGCAGGTCGGGGGTGGGGGGTTGTGTCCAGGAGGGGTGGGGGTGCTTTCTAGAGGGGTCGGGGGGTGTCCAGGGTGGTGTCCAAGGGGATGGGTGGGTGTGGGGGGCTGTCCAAGGGGGTGGCGGCCTGTCCAGAGGGGTCGGTGGGGTGTCCAGGGGGGTGTCCAAGGGGGTGGATGGGTGTGGGGGCTGTCCAAGGGGGTGGATGGGTGTGGGGGGCTGTCCAAGTGGGTGGCGGCCTCTCCAGAGGGTATTTGGGGTTGTCCGGGTGGGTGGGGGGGCTGCCCAGAGGGTTGGGGGATGTCTAGGGGGGTGTCCAAGGGGGTAGGGGGTGGGGGTGGTGTCCAGGAGGGGTGGGGGGCTGTCCAGAGGGGTCAGGGGGTGTCCAGGGGGGTTTACAAGGGGGTGGGTGGGTGTGGGGGGCTGTCCAAGGGTGTGGGTGGGCGTTGGGGGTGTCCAGGGGGGTGTCCAAGGGGGTAGGGGGTGGGGGTGGTGTTTAGGAGGGGTGGGGGGGCTGTCCAGAGGGTTGGGGGGTGTCCAGGGGGGTGTCCAAGCAGGTCGGGGGTGGGGGGTTGTGTCCAGGAGGGGTGGGGGGCTGTCCAGAGGGGTCGGGGGGTGTCCAGGGGGGTTTACACATCGATTTGTTTTATATTTCAAAATTGTTATATTCAAATTATGATTTTTTTCATATAAACATATATTTGTCTTATCTAAAAAATATATATATTTTTGCTATTTTTTATAGGTAATAATGAGTCGAAGTTGGATTACGGCACATCGAATGAGCAATGAATATGAGGAAGGTGTTGATGCCTTTTTGGAATTTGCTAAACGAAATGTTCCAAGTAGTGACATTTTTTTCTGTCCATGCCTGAAATGTCTGAATATGAAGAAGTTGAAAAGTAGAGAGATAAAAGATCATCTGATTTGTCATGGTTTCAATCCGAGTTACAACCCTTGGATTTGGCATGGCGAAACTGGACAGAATGTCACTGATGATAATGAATCGCAAGATGGTAACTCCGATGGAATTGATGAAATGATTCGCGATATTGTAGCAGAACAAATTGAGATAGAACCGAGAGTTGCACGTCTATATGGTGATGCCGAAAAACCATTATATCCTGGTTGTACAGATTTTACGGTTTTGTCGGCGGTGTTAAGATTGATTAACCTGAAGGCGAAACATGGATGGAGTGACAGAAGTTTTACAGAGCTGCTACAATTGATGAAAGACATTCTTCCAAAAGATAACGATCTTCCAGATTCACATTATAAGGCCAAAAAAATATTATGCCCGATGGGATTGGGATACAGGAAAATACATGCATGTCCGAATGACTGCATTATATATAGGAAGGAATATGAATTTCTGAAAGAGTGTCCCAAATGTGGGACATCACGGTATAAGGTGAAAGAAAAATCACAAGCTGATGTAGAGATTACAAAGCTCCCTTCAAAGGTATTTTGGTATCTTTCTATAATTCCTCGTTTCAAACGTTTATTTGCTAATTCACATGATGCAAAAAGGTTAAGATGGCTTGCTGATGAGCGGGTATGTGATGGAAAAATACGTCATCCAGCTGATTGTCCACAATGGAAGAAAATTGATGCCCAGTACCCTACATTTGGAAATGAAATTAGAAATCTGAGACTAGGCTTGTGCACAGATGGAATGAATCCATACCGAACCCTCAGTAGCACACATAGTTCATGGCCTGTTTTATTGGTAATTTACAACCTCTCTCCTGAAGTTTGTATGAAGCGCAAATATGTCATGTTGAGTATCATGATCTCTGGTCCAAAGCAACCCGGCAATGATATTGATGTATACTTGTCACCGCTAATTGATGATTTGAAACTTTTATGGGCTGATGGTATTAGGGTGTATGATTCTTATAAAATGGAATATTTTCAACTGCATGCAGTGCTTCTATTCACTATAAATGACTTCCCAGCATATGGAAATTTGTCTGGATACAGTGTTAAAGGGCATAAAGCATGTCCAATTTGCGAACAACAGACGTCATATTGTCAATTGCATCATGGGAGGAAAACAGTGTACATGGGTCATCGAAAGTTTTTGCCTATGGATCACCCTTATAGAAGACTAAAAAAGGCATTCAATGGCTCACAAGAATTTGATACTGCACCTCAACCTTTATCCCCAGAATTGTATTTTGAGAGGGTGAAAAACCTTGATGTGACATTGGGAAAGACACAGAAATCTGGTAATGATAGACATATTTGGAAGAAAAGGTCAATATTTTTTGAGCTACCATATTGGAGGTATCATGAAGTCAAACATAATATTGATGTCATGCACGTGGAGAAGAATATCTATGATTCTTTGATCGGAACATTGCTAGATATTAAAGGAAAGACAAAAGATGGGTTGAATGCAAGGTTAGACCTACTGTCAATGGGAATACGTTTAGAGTTAGCTCCCACTCCTAAAGGAAGACGAACATTTCTTCCCCCGGCTTGTCATACATTATCGAAGAGGGAGAAAAGTAGCTTCTGTCAGTGTCTTCATGATATCAAAGTGCCTCAAGGTTATTCTTCAAATGTAAAAAATTTTGTCTCATTGAAAGACTTGAAGTTGATAGGTATGAAATCACATGATTGTCATGTCATGATGCAACAAATTCTACCAGTTGCACTGCGTGGAATATTGCCCATCCGTGTCAGAAAGACTATAATGAGGTTGTGTTATTTTTTCAATTCAATTTGCAACAAGGCGATTGATGTGAATGCTTTGAACATTTTGGAAAAGGATGCAATTATTATACTTTGTCATTTGGAAATGTATTTTCCTCCAACTTTTTTTGATATGATGGTGCATTTACTGATTCATCTGGTTCGAGAAATAAGGCTTTGTGGACCTGTATATCTTCGTTGGATGTATCCTTTTGAAAGGTATATGAAAATATTAAAGGGATATGTTAAAAATCCATATCGACCTGAAGCCTCCATTATTGAAAAGTATATTTCTGAGGAGGTAGCAGAGTTTTGTACGAGTTACTTGGCTACGGCGCAACACATAGGTTTGCCTCCATCTCGCCATGAACGGGTTAATAATGAGGGAAAGGGGATTCGTGGCTTGAAAGTCAAATCACTGTCAGCTGAACATATGAAGAAGTTAGAATCATACATCTTGAATAACATAGCTGATGTTCAACCGTATATCACATTGCATATTAATGAGTTGAAACAATGTCATCCAAAGAAGAAAGAAATGTGGATTTTGAATGAGCACAACAAAACTTTTTTGCCATGGTTTAAAAAGACTTTGCTTGGTAGATCAGATGTATCAGAGACATTAAAATGGATAGTGGGTGGTCCATCTTTAAATGTGATAACATGGTCCGCTTATGACATTAATGGCTATACATTTCATACGAAAGCTCAGGACAACAGAAGTGCAGTTCAGAATAGTGGTGTATTGGTGTTTGCAGAAGCAATGCATTTTTCGAGTGCTAAGGACAGAAACCCAATTTCGGCATCAAGTGCATATTATGGAGTGATTGAAGACATATGGGAGGCTGATTACTTTAAAATTAAAGTTCCCGTTTTTAACTGTAAATGGTTTATCGGTAACAACAGTGTCAGACACGATGAATTTGGAATGACACTTGTTAATCTGAATAGATTGGAAGACACAGCTGATTCTTTTATAATGGCAACACATGCCAAACAAATTTTCTATGTAGTAGATCAATCAGATATGCAGTGGGCTGTTGTTTTACAAGGGAAAAACCAATATGTTGGTGAGGATGAATTTGATGAAGATGCTGATTTATGTGAGATCCCTACTTCCATGGAAAGATTAACAGAACATAATGATGAGTATGTTGAAGACATGGTTTGTGCCATTAGGAACGATCACGACGAAGGAATTTGGGAAAACAATCCAACTGTACATTCCTAAAATTACAGGTAACACAAGTATATATCTTGTTTACATTTAGTGTTTTCATATAATGTTAGATACTGTAAATTTTTTACTTATTAAAATATGTATCAAACCAAAACGATAAAACAATAAAAACCGTAAAGAGGAGAAGTCCTGCGCGCACCGGCAACCGGTCCTCTCTGTTCCTCTCTGTCTGGATCACCAGCGGCCGGCCGGTGTTGAGCCAGCGGCCGGCCGGTGGTACAGACAGAGAGGAAGGCTCTCTGTCTGGATCACCAGCGGCCGGCCGGTGTTGAGCCAGCGGCCGGCCGGTGGTTCAAACAGAGAGGAAGGCTCTCTGTCTGGTCCACCGGCCGGTCGCTGGATCACCACCGGCCGCCCGGTGGACCAGACAGAGAGCCTTCCTCTCTGTCTGGATCACCAGCGGCCGGCCGGTGAGGAGCCAGCGGCCGGCCGGTGGTTTAGACAGAGAGGAAGGCTCTCTGTCTGGTCCACCGGCCAGCCGGTGGTGATCCAGCGGCCGGCCGGTGGTCCAGACAGAGGAAGGCTGTCTGCTCCACCGGCCGGCCGGTGGTGAGCCAGCGGCCGGCCGGTGGCATCAGTGAGTCCACTTTTCAGCTTTCTTATGCCAACTCCTTGGCAACATTTTGCCTGTGTTTACCATGTTTATCATTGTTTAACATGCTTATCATATTACCGATGTTTACTATTATGTAATTTAGTACACTTTTCTATTTGTGAACTAATGTTTGTTTTTTTGATTTGAAGGAAAATGACAGATCAATCAGTTGATCAGCCACATGATTCTGGAGATGAGCATATTGGTCATACATCTGGGGAGGAACATTCACATGCTCCTATTACGAAAAAGAGTTCAAAGGTTGGTAAGCGTGGGTGCACACGTTTACCAAAATTATCACTTGCCCGTACGAAGGAGGAGAGGATAGTCGTGGAGTTTGATGAGGATGATCTTCCTAGAGGTCCAAATGCTAAAGATTTTAAGGGTTTTGTAGCAACTCAGGCTAAGAGCAAAGTAAGCATTCTTTATGATGATTGGATAAGTGTGGATAAGGCGATAATTTCTCAGCTGTGGGAGACCATTTTGGTAAGATCTTTTGCTATTGTTTGACTGTTCTTTAAATGTTTCTAGTATATATAATATTTTTAACCTCTTTTTTATCAGATGACATTTGATATTCCTGACACTGGAGGAGTCAGGAAGAAATGCTTATCGTTGGCTGCTAGGAGATGGAGGGATTTCAAATCAACCCTCTCATCTGATTTCATTTATGGTCATAGGAGTCGTGAGAATCCATGTCGTATATATCCTTTTATAGATGAAGACACATGGAGACAATTTTTTGAAAGTAGAAGAAAAGAATCATTTTTGGTAAGGGCAATGTAAACTTTTATAAGCTTTCTTATATAAATGATCTTATTATTGTTTTGTTAATGATTACTTATTCTTAATTTACAGCAAACAAGGAAAGCTCATCAAGAGATCCAATCTAAAAATGTATACCCTCATAGTTTATCTCGGGGAGGGTATGCATTATTGGAAGAACAAATGATGGCAGAAAAATTTCAACAACTAAGAGCTGAGTCTTCAAGCTCTGGAGAGGTGGCCCCTCCATCCCCTCCATCTAGACATGAGAAATGGAAAAGAGCTCGGAAGGGCAAAAAAGGACAATATCTTTCGGAAGAATCGAGACTCGTAGTTGAGAGGATTGTAAGATATCTATTTTATTTATTTAAGTTTACTATTTTCGTCATATATTTCCAATCATTATAGAAAAGTTCAATTAATTATTACAGGACTCTCTTGAGGAGCAGAGTTCACAGGGGACATTTACACCATCTGGGAGGGAAGATATTTTATCTGTGGCATTGGGAAAGCCCGAACATCCTGGCCGTGTAAGAGGATATTCGGCAGGTGTATCGGTAAGAAAAGTGTTGCCACGTTCCTCAACTTCTAACGTTGAGGGAGTTTATAAAAAAAAATAGAATCGTTGGAGGCTGAAGTCCATAATATTAATGCGACAATGGAGGACAAGATTAGAGCATCGGTGCAGTTAATGTTTGCAGACTTGCAAAGACAATTTCAGGGTGCAGCTCCCACTCCACCTCTCCCAGTAGCTCCCACTCCCCCACCTCAGCCTGCGGACCCCATTTTTGATCCTCCTCCTCCGCCGCAGCTACCTACTTATTGTGAGTTGTATGTTGATGATCCTCAACATCATATAGTTGCATATGGGATGGTATATTGTATAGGAGATACAGTTCATCATCAACAGTTAGAGGTAGAGAATCAGAGGGTCACTGTACAGGATATTATAGATAGATCAGCTCGGATACCATTACCTACAGATGAGGTGACGACAGTTGGACATAGTATCGGCCATTTTTTACTTTGGCCATCCAGACTTCTTCGACTCATTACCATAGAGGTATGGATGTTATATCTTTTATTTTATATTTTTATTAATGTTTTATCATTTGAAAACTAATATATTTTTCAATTTATTTTTACAGGAATACTTCAAAGGTAAAGAAATACTGTATAGACAACAACAAAGACAGATAGCTATGACATCAGATGCAGATACTAGCAGTCTTGACAAATTGTCAAGATATTCAAATTTGTTGGCGGATCATTATGACTTTACAATGGAAGCTCATGTCTGTGGACGTGAACTATGTGTGGGGATTATGAAAAGTGATATCATGGAGTTTGTCACTGGAGATAAGATGGGCATCAACGTGGTGCAAATTTTTATCATGTAAGTCTTAACTCCTTTTCCTTGCGTTATATTTATTAAAAATGTATACTTATGTCTGCTTTGTATTAGGTATATGTATAAAATTTGTGAGAGGAATGAGCTGACAGATGTATATGGATTCATGGACCCACAATTGATTTCCCCTGAAGCATGTGCATTGGATGAGGAACAAAGAATGCTTTATATTGCTGATAGATTTGAAAAGAATGTAATCACACAGTGTTGGATGATGCCTTTTTGTGAGAGGTATGAAACACATCCCTCTCAAAGAGTTAATTATATTTTAACATAAAAAACCACTAACGTTAAATTTCCTTTTCTCAGGGATCATTGGATGTTAGGGGTTTTTTGCCCTAGGGAGAAAACACTTTATTGGATATGCTCTCTCCATGATGATGTGCGAGAAAGTTTTAAGAATATATTGGAAACGTAAGTTTCAATTTCACAATAGTTTTATATATTATAATGAATTTTAAATTTACCCCATTCGTATTATTTTCTAACAGGGCATGGGTCCACTTTCGAAAAAGCGCAAAGAAAAGGAATTACAAGATCAAATATGTACATGCGAAGGTAAATATCCATTTATAATTTGTACATTTTGATTTATTACATAAAAATAATATATTGAATTTACACTCATTCAAACAGAAATGTCATGAGCAACAAGGCATCATCGAATGCGGATATTACATGTTAAGATTTATGTATGAAATAATAACAACTGGGACAGTTTTGAGTTTTGACCTGGTAAGATTTCCTCTTTCTAATAATATTTCAATTTGATTTATTCATTATACACGTTGACTACTATCCTTTTCCTTTGTAGCTTTTTGATGACCCTCAACCCTTTACTGCTGAAGATATCAAACACTTACAAGTGGAGTGGTCAAATTATTTTACAGGTTCGATTGACTTTTAGTTGTTTGTAATGTAAAATGTAATTTTGAATATTGTCAATGTAATTGTGTATTTCGTAGTCGTTTAGGTTGGATTTAGTTTTTTTTGAAGTTGACATTGTAAGTTTTGAATGTTATATAAGTGAATGTTTAATTTTTCTCTACTTCTTGTTTTGGTCTACTGTTGATGGTTTTTCTGGTCTGGATTTTGGTATGGGGGGAGAGGTTCCAAGGGGGTGGGTGGGTGTTTGGGGGGTGTCCAAGGGATATGGGAGGGGTGTCCAAGGTGTGTTTGGGGCTGTCCTAGGGGTCGGGGGGGGTGTAAATGAGGGTGGGGGTGTCCAAGGGGTGGGGGGTGTCCAAGGGATATGGGAGGGGTGTCCAAGGTGTGTTTGGGGCTGTCCAAGGAGTCGGTTGGGTGTCCAAGTGGTGGGGGGGTGTCCAAGGGATATAGGAGGGGTGTCCAAGGGGTGTTTGGGGCTGTCCAAGGGGATGGGGGGGTTTCCAAGGGGTAGGGGGGGTTTCCAAGGGGTAGGGGGGGTTTCCAAGGGGTAGGGGGGGTTTCCAAGGGGTCGGGGGGGTGTCCAGGGGGTGGGGGGCTGTCCAGTGGGTGGGGGGGTGTCCAAGGGGTGGGGGGGTGTCCAAGGGATATGGGAGGGGTGTCCAAGGGGTGTTTGGGGCTGTCCTAGTGTTCGGGGGGTGTAAATGAGGGTGGGGGGGCTGTCGAAGGGGTGGGGGGTGTCCAAGGGGCAGGTTGGGTGTAAATGAGGGGGGGGGGGGTGTCCAAGGGGTCTGGGAGGGCTGTCAAGGTGTGGGGGGGTGTCCAATGGGTGTTTGAGGCTGTACTAGGGGTCTTGGGGGTGTCCAAGGGGTGGAGGGTGTCCAAGGGATATGGGAGGGGTGTCCAAGGGTTGTGGTGGGGCTCCAATGTGGTGGGGGAGGGCTGGCCAGGTTGTTAGGTGGGTATAGATGAGGGTGGGGTTCAGTTGGGGCTTGGGGGAGGGCTGGCATGGTTATTTTTGTTTGGTTTCTGGTTGCTTTTTGGTGAGAGCAGTGCAATTATTTAAAAAAAAAAAAAATTCTTTCACGTCGGTTATAAAATAACCGACGTGGTAAATAAATCGGTAGGGGTTTATCACGTCGGTTTTTTCTAGAACCGACGTGATAAACCTTTCCCGGGGATTTTATCACGTCGGTGCTTAGTATAACCGACGTGATAAAAGGCCTGGGAATCGATTTACCACGTCGGTTATTGAATAACCGACGTGCTAAAACGTTTCCCAGGCCTTTTTATCACGTCGGTTTCCTAAATAACCGACGTGGTAATAGGCCAGGGGAAGGGTTTATCACGTCGGTTATGACATAACCGACGTGATAAACGATATCCCAGGCCTTTTATCACGTCGGTTTAGGGAATAACCGACGTGATAAAGCCCCCCGCGCATATTTATCACGTCGGTTATTATATGAACCGACGTGATAACCACCGTGAAGTTAGGGATATTACGTCGGTTTTAAATAACCGACGTAAAAAACGTTATTTATAACGTCGTCCGTATTAACGTCGCCTAAAAACCGACGTAAATAATAAAAAATAACCGACGTAAAAAACGTTTTCTGCACTAGTGAATTGCGAGATTTATGAAATAAAGGCCCCTAACATTTAATGGATCATCTCATCCCTTAATCACAGAATAATGTATCAACTCCATTGAGAAGATATTCTTCATCCTTTAATGTTCAGAGAAAGAGAAATTTCTACTTTCTATTTATCATATGGAGGGAGAATCTGATCTGTGGTGGACACTGATCAAGAATATAATGCCTGAGGAAGAGATTGAATTGATGGGGTGGAAGGAATTTCAAAAATAATTTGAAAAATAATTTCCTCACAATCTCTGACTTAAAATGGAAATGGATTTCCTTCCCCTCAAGAAAAAAGATGAAAAATATATTAGTGTGTATAAGGTTAACATCCCAAAACTTTCATGATATGCCTCTAGCTTTGTTGTTAACCCTGAATATAAGGTTGTCTGCTTATTTGGTGGGTTAAAACCTAATCTATGAGAATACCTATAGATCCAAGACTTTGATGGCTATGATGAAATTTTCCAATGTTCCCTCAAAGTTGAAATGGAGATCAGTGAATCCCAGGGGTATCAAGGGGATAAGAAGTGGAATGTAGAGTTTATTTCTGGAATTCTAATAGTGAAATATAATGGGGCCATGAAATTTCAACATCACACTTTTCAAAGGTGTGGAAAGAAGTACCCATGAATTTTCATAAGGTTAATGAGGAAATTATTTAGTTGTAGAATGGAAGGACACCTAGCTAGTGACTGCTGACAGGAGAAACCCACCAATTTCATGGAGGAAATTAATGCTCTGGTCAAATCTTAGTGAGTTGTTCATTACTTAAACTATAAAGAACCATGGAACTTTACAAACCAATACACTAAGACAAGGGTTTTTTAAGACAACCAATAACCTCCAAGGTAGTAAGGGAGATATTTTTTCATCATAACCACTGAGGTGGATCCCAATAATGAAGTGGTGATAGGAAAGCTAGTTATTCATTCAATAATAATTAACATAATTTTTTATTATATTTCTACTCATAATATCATATCATGAGAGTTTATTAGAAATATTCAAATATCACCACAAATCATTAAATTATATCTGTTAGTGAAAATTGAAAATATTCAAATTATTGCATCTTAAGTATATAACTCCTCCCTGGTCAAAATTTTTGGGTTGAACTTCCTAGTGAACCTTATCATACTCCATTTGTTGGAATTTTATCTAACTCTTGGAATGAATTGGATTTCCCTATATAGATCTAATATAAATTACTATGAGAATGAAATCACTCTTTGTATCATGAATCAGCCCTTGATTACGTATAAGTGAAAGGAGAAGGATGAATCTTCTTTAAAACCAACATCTCATGCATGGATATTATTTCCCCACGAACAAGTATATCTAGCTCAAATGATTGACTCTAAGTAAAGAATCATCCTTGATGACATTCCCATTTCGAGGGAATACACTATTGTGTTTCCTAAGGAACTTTCTAGTATTTCTCCTAGTTTAGAGGTTTAATTTTCAATTGATCTTTTACCTAGGGTGTTACCATTATCCACGAATCCATAGATAATGGATGTTGTGGAACATGAAGTGATGAAGAAAAAACTATAGGAGAATATGGATAAAGGGTTCATATACCAAAGTGCTTCACCTTTCCTTGAACTAGTCCTAATAAACAAGAAGAAGGATGGATAAATGTGCCTTTGAATTGATTATTGTAAGATCAATAAGAACATAATAAATAACAGGTATCCTCTTCCATGGATTGATGACTTGTTTGATCAGTTACATGGAGCACAATACGTGTCAAAGGTGGATATATGGTTAGGATATTACCAAGTTAGGGTGAAGAAGTAGGATAACCCCAATAAAGTTATTTGTACATATTATGGGCATAATGATTTCAATGTAATGTCATTTAAAATCACTAATGCTCCATAAATATTCATAGAATTTAAGAATATATTCTTCATAGATTACCTCACCAAATTTTTAGTAGTCTCTATAGATGATATTATAATATAATTCAAAAGCAAGGAGGATCATGAGGATCATCTGAGCATTATGCTAAAGACCTTGATACAGAAGATTCATTATGAAAATTATGGGAAATTTTAGTTCTAGTTTATGGAATTCTCATTATTGGGGCATATTATCAAAATCAATGGGATATTTGTGGACACTTCAAAGAAAAAAAGCAATTGAAGGATGGGCAAGGGCAACATCTGTGATAGATATCCATATATTACTTGGATTATCTTGGTATTATAGTCAATTTGTGAGAAATTTATCATGTTTTCAAAACCTATAGCAAAGATAACTCATAATGGAGTCAATTTTTCTTTTAATGATGAATGAAAATAGATCTTTAATGAGTTGAATAAGTGGATTATCACTTCACTTGTTCTCACACTAACCAAAAGTGGATAAATTTTCATAGTATTTAATGATGTATCAAAGAAGGTATTAGGCTATGTGTTAATACAAAATGACAAAGTGGCAGTCTATGCTTCAAGGCAGTTTAAAGTTTACAAATATAATTACCCAATGTATGATCTAGATTTGGATGTATTGTCCTTTTATTGGAAAATATGAGCCATTATATCTTTGGAGAGAGCTGTAAAATATATACAAATCACAGAAGACTCAATTATATATTAAAATAGAAAGAGATAAATATGCAACAATGAATATAGTTATAACTCATCATGAACTATGAATTCTCAATTAATTTCCCTCTTAGGAAAGTGAATAAAGTTATAGATTATCTATGTAGAAAGGATCCATCAATTTTATCATCGATAATAATTAAGAAGGATCTCATCATCTAGGATTTGAAAATTATAGACATTGGAATCATACAGGAAGGAACACCATCAATCCTTTCACAAATTATTTCTCAATAATCCCTTCTAGAGAGGAAAAAGGGTGATCAAAGAGTTGATGTGGAGATTCAGAAGAAAGTGGAAACCATAAAAAAATAGATATCTATAGAGTTTAATATTAATGAAGAATGAGTTGTAATATTTGGGCCATGACTATGTGTATTATAAAATCCTGATTTAAATAAGGGGTTGTTGGATGATGCACATAGTTCAACTTTCTCCATCCATCCAGGAATCATAAATATGTATTGATATCTCTAAGAGAACTATTTCTGGGAAAATATGAAGAATGAGATCAAAAAATATACATCAAGATGTATTATATGTCATTGTGTGAAGGTGGAAAGGAAAAAATCCAAGGGGGTGATGCAACCATTACCCATACCTATATAGAATTTGGAAAACATCACCATGTACTTTTTCACTGGCCTTTTGAAGACATCAAGAGGAAATAATGCTATATGGTTTATGGTGGATCATATTATGAATACTTATCACTTCATTGTAACTCAAGAGGACTTCTCACTCAATCATCTTAAAAGGATATACAATAGATAAGTAGTGAGGTTTCATGGAACATCACTATTAGTTGTATCTGATCGAGACCCAAGATTTACCTCTGTGTTCTAGTATAGTCTCCAACACTCTCTAAATACTAGGTTGAACTTCAGAAACACTTATTACCCTCAAATTTATGGCCAATATAATATGACTATCTAGAAACTTGAGGATATGTTGAGAGCATTCTCAATTAACATAAAAGGAGGATGGGATAAATATCTTCCTCTGGTTGAGTTCTTATAAAATAACAGTTTCCACTCAAGCATCCAAATGGCCCCCTATAAAGCTTGTTATGGGAAGAGGTGAAAAACACCTGCATATTGGGATGAAGTTGGGGATTAAATACTGGTAGGTCCTAAAATGGTCAAGTAAATGGTGGAAAAGGTTTAGACCATTCAGAAACACATCAAGGCTGCTCAGATTTGAAAAAAGTGATGTGCTGACATTTATCGATGAGACCTAGAGTTTGATGTTGGATACATGGACTTTCACAACATTTCTCCATGGAAAAAGGTCATGAGATTTTGGAAGAATAGAAATCTCAGTCCATAGTACATCGGCTCCTTTGAGATCCTTGATCGTATTAGAGCGGTAGCTTATCAACTAACACTCCCACCTAACCAATCTCAAGTACATGATGTATTCCATGTATCCCTCTTGAGTAAGTATATATCAAACCACTCACATCTACTCAATTAATCGGTGATACCATTGGATAATTATCTCTCATATGAGGAGAATTCAGTGAAGATCTTATAATGTAGGGACAATGTTAAATGAAATAAGACAATGTACCTGGTCAAAGTGTTGTGAAGAAATCACAATTTTGATGAAGAGATGTGCGTAATGGAGGAATAAATGAAATAGAATTACCCAAATTTATTTTAGAGTGGGAATATAAAATTTGGATGGTGAAATTTCAGAGGGGGGAAGATTGTAACAACTCGAACTGTTATAAATAAAATTCCCTATGTGATTTTATTAAATGCATTATTATATATTATGGATATAGAAAACCCATTCACTTATTTGGTTTTATTATATACTATAAAATTTAAAAGACCATTAGGAATCATTACCATTGATAATATAGTCCTTGAATAGTGATCAGATGATTAGTATAAATATTGGGTTTTAACAAATCCAATTGACATAAACAAAGGAAGTGATAACCTCAACCAATAGGATAGTACCCTATGAAGCCCATTTATCAGAGCATCTGAGGCAGAAAAAATCACTGAAATTTTCCTTTGACCAAGCCCAGGCTAATATCCAATAACTTAAGCATGATTGAAACCATTTATGGAAGAAGTTCAAGATCACTGAGATCACGACCCAAACCTTATACATCGAACCACCCAATAAAAGTCTCCCCATCACACACCTTACACATAGGTAGTTTGATAGTTTTTTGAAGGTATATGTATCAAGTCAATAGAAATATGATTATGTAAAGTATTTTAAATATAATATTGGTTATATTATTTTATTATTATTATTACTTTATAAATGATTTTAATTTTTATATAATAAAACACAAATTGAATTTTTAATTAGTATTCAATTTCTATTAATTAATTTATTTAAATGAATTAATGTTTTTTTATTAATTATATTTAAATAAAACGTTATTATAAAATAATTTCTATTTAATATAAATTATTATTTAATTTTTATGAAGTCAAATGTAATTTTTATAAGGGTTGAAAAACTATTATTGTCAAAAAAACCCATCATTTCTCAGTAAACGCAGATTTTTTATTTTAAAAGTTAAAATGACCATATTTTAAAAATTATTTTGATAAAATTAATATTAATTTCAATCAGAATGTCAAAATTATCCAATGGAAAATTTTTCATAATTTTCTAAGATAATTGAATTTTCAGGTAAAATTTAAATACTATCTAAATATACAGTGTGTATTATGCAATCATAATGACCCAAAAGTGATGTAATAAATACTATAAAGGGTTTAAAAGACCAAATATATGTTTTAAATTTATAATAATTTTATTTTATTTTTATTTTTTATAATTTATAAAGCCTTTATGAATCCTCCAAAATCATTAATATATTTTAATGTTTTAAAAATATTTCTCTAAGAATATGACTCACTTCCACAGAAGCAAGGGTATTATTTTATTAAGATCTGACCTTTTACTTATAAAATAATTAAAAAAAATCCCCTTTTTCTAAAACCATTGGAATTAACCATGAGAAGGTTTTTGGTTTTGGTTATTTTATTATATAGAGTCCAAAAACTAAATTTGAGAAATAATAAATAATTTACCACTCTTTTCCTATATAAATGCACCCAATCTCACACTTATATTCACTAAAAATCTATAGAGAACATTATTATTATTCCATTATATATATATATTCCTCCCATGGTTCCCCCAATCTCTAAATAATCTCCTCCCAATCATTTGAAGTCACACTCTCAAAGTAAGGGGTCTTTTCCTTCTCCTCTTTATTCACATTCTTTCATTATCTTATTCCTTCTATTTCTAATTCCTACTGTTGGTATATGTTTTTCCATGTCCCTATCGATGTCCTTTATATGTAAAACTTATGGTAGACTTCTTTATCTCTCATCATTCGATTTTATGAGTATTAATGTTATGTCATTATGCTGTCGAAATTTCACCCCAATTTTACATGCCAAAACAATTATGCAGTAAATACCATATCCATTTCCTATAAAGGGTGTTTGCCTTTATAAACTTATAATTATTTGACTTGGGACATTAATTTATATATTATGCACTCCCTGATCTTGGAATAAAATATTATGATGAATTAATCCATGTTGTATGATCTATATGGAACACTTAAGTGTGATAATGAAATGAAACTGACGAGTGAACCCGAAATTATATAGCTCTCCAATGAATTGGGTAATGTTTAGTCTCATGGGATGTCATGTTGGCATAGAGATTTAAAATTATTCATTTATGGTAATTTTTCCATCATGATGCCTTGGATGTTATGTTTCACCAATGTTTATGATAAAGTGTTTTAAGTTGTTTCCTCATTTCCCATGTTACCTTTATGATTATCATGTTATATCATGTCTTATTGTTCATGTTTATTATTATCATTCTGGTATGCCCCATTGATATTCCTACTATCTAACATGTATTATTTTATTCATTTTATGCCATATTTATTCTCTTATTGGGCATTATTGATCACCCCTTTTTTATGTATGTCCCTAGGTTATGGCGTGTAGTTCTATATATGAATGAATATTACAGACATGTTAAGGAGGTTTTAAATAAATATGATGTATTCCTTGTTTTAAGTTTTTATGTAATGTAACTAATTCCAAAATACATTATACTAATTGATCTTTTGGGTTATATTAAGTGTAATTGTATGTCATAAATCATTTATTAATGTGAAATAATGAGAACTATTGTTATAAGTTGGTTCAAGATTGAACCATTATGATTCTAACTCAGATGATACATATTCGAAAAGGTTGAATGTTGTAACTCCTACAAATACAAGCATTAAGAGTTATTTCCCCTAGTTCAAATTTTGATTTAATTTCCACTCTTTAAATCAACTATTATATATGCTCATGATTGGTTCATTTACATTATTTATTTATTTCTATCTATGCATTATTTATTTTAGGCATGAAATACTACAATAAAATAAATTAATTAATTGATGTGAAAAAACTAAATTAAATAAATAAATTATGTGTAAATGATTTATCTAAATGGTTAATTAATTAAGTAACACCCACTTAATATTAACAAGATTTGTAAATGATTAAACAAGATAAAATGTATTCATAATTAATTAAAATCAATCAACTTAATATTAAGTTATACTAAGCATTCCATTACTTGATTGGGAATTAAATCATAGATCTAGGTTTAGTAAATGTCCAAAATCATGAAACTTACTTTTATTGGGGAGTTCTCATGAGGTTTTTGGTTTCAATTAACCAAACTTTTTTTTAGTTTAACATCCAATGTATATTCAATACAAATTTGGAGACAATCATTGAGGAAGTCCATGTCATGATTTAAGGATAGGGGAATCCACTCAAAGAATCAAGGAGCAACAAGCCTAAAGTTGGAAAGACAACTAACCTAATTATTTTCATATAGCTTTCATGGACAACATCTTGATCATTAAGAAAATTAGTGTGGATCCTTACCCCTATAATGTCATAGCAACTAGAAATTTTTTGTTTAATGGTGAGTGCTATTGGGACATGATAAAATAATGGGAGAATTAATAAAATAAATTTATTTATTATTTATCACATAACTGTAATCAATAAATGTAATAATAAGCTTCTATTTTTAATTATATAATAAAATGGAAAAATCATCATCCACATTATCCCTATGATCAATATTGGATAAGTAAAACCTACTTACTGGTAGTCACTTCTAGGAATTATACATACACCTTCAGGTTTTTTTCACTATAAACAGAAATCATATATGGTAGAGTCCTCGTGTCCAGATCCTATTGCTAAAGATGTGAGTATTGAAGAGTTCCTAGTCTATGTGAAACATATTAACAATGAATTTGATGTTAAATGTTTGCTTCTTTCATCTATGTCAAGTGACCTCATGAATTCTCATGAAAACATTGATGTATATAGCCTGCACAGTCATTTATATGCCCTATATCAAGATAGAGATTGTTAAAAATGGTTTTAGATTTCCAAAGAACTCTTTCAAAGAAATCATGGAGAGGGTTCCCTAACTGAGCCTCACATATTCAAGATCATTATCTACATTGAGTGACCATAGGTTCTAGGGTTTAAACTCCCTAAATAACTGGGAACCAATCTCATTCTGGAATCACTCCCATAGAAATTCTCCAGTTTTGTGGTGAATTTTAATATGAATAGCATTGAGAAGTCTATGCCCGATCTTATCACTCTTCTTTATCAATTGGATACAGAGACAAAGAATAATAAACTTGTGGTCTTCATAGTAAACTATCAAAAAGGCCAAGAAAAAATCCCCAAGTCCAAGGATTCTTTAAAACTCCCTTACAAAAAGGGGAAGATCAAGGGGAAAGTAAGGGAAGTGATGTTTTTTATTTCTTATTTAGAAAGAAGGGCTACTGGAATAAAAATTTCACCCAAAAGAAGATACGAGGAGAATCAGATATGCTTGTTATTGAGTTCAATTTATATATTTATACAAATTGTATACTAGATATCTATTGTGCTTCTCACATATGTATTCAAAAATATGAGCCAAGTAGTTTTTGAATAATTGACTTAAGGGAGGTAGATCTATGAGTAAGCAATGGATCTAAACTTTATATTGTAGTAATCGGGGACTAACACCTCAAATTTGAAACTAGAATGATCTTGGTTTTAAAGTTTGTTATTATGTGCCTTCAATTTCCAAAAACATTATTTATGTATCCAGTCTCAATACAAATAATTAAATTTTTGAAATAAATATTTCTAATTTTATAAAGATATAATTCTAATGGTATAGTACAATTAAATAACAATATTTATGTGTTGGATTAGACAAACCAAGTAATGGAAATAGATTACGAAACAATTTCACATGACTTATACCACACCCAACTTTGGAATCACCATATAGTTCATGTAAATAAAAATATTTTGACAAAATTACCAAAGATTGATAATAAGATTATTTTAAACTAAAACCACTTAGTGTATGTCATGCGTTTTTACAAAGAAAAATGACCAAATCCCCATTTAGATGAAATGGTGAAAGGGACAAATAGATTCTAGAATTAGTTCATACATATGTGTGTCGAACATTTCTTATTGTGGAAAAGGTTGGGAACTCATACTTTATAACTTTAACTAATGAATTTAGTAGATATGTATTTGTCTATTTAATGAGGTATAAGTTGGATTCCTTTGAAAAATTTACAGAATACAAGAATGAATTTTAGAACAAACATGATAAGAAGATTAAGAAACACCACTCATATTGTGGTGGAGAATATCTTAATCAAGACTTCATTGATTACCTATAGGATTTTGAGATTTTATCTCAACTCATTCCTCCTTAAACACCCTAGTAGAATGGTGTAAGTAAAAAAGAGGAACTACACCTTGTTAGGCATAGTGAGATCAATGATGATTCATTTGAGTCTTTCATTATCCTTTTGGGGATACTCCTTATAAACAAAAGCATACATACTAAACTGAGTGACGAATAAAGTGATAGACAATATACTATACTAATTTTGTAATGTAAAGAAACTTGCATTCTCATACTTACATGTGTGTGGTTGTAAAGTGCTTTTTAGGGCCTCTTCAGGTATAATTTTTCACCCCTAGGCTCAATGTTTATCTTTATAGGATATCTCTAAGGAAAAATGGATATTGAATGTACAATCATTCAGATAAAAGGGTGATCATTGAAAGACGTATCACATTTCTGGAGAATGATATTATGTATAAAATAGATAATGGGAGTGATATAAACTTTGATGAATTATAGGCTTGAGATGTATAATAGTTGGAATAAGAAATAATTTCAAAAAGCCTCATGGAAGAAGAAATTTTTTTAGAGACAGAACTACTGTATATGAGTATTATAGAGGTTAGAGAACCAAAATAGTATGGTTTTCTAGTCACTGAGGATGGTAAATCATTATTAGTAGATAATAATGATCCTATAACCTATAAGGAAGTGATAAGTGTCATATATGTTACCAAGTTTCAAGAATACATGAATTCTAAAATGGATTCCATGTATCAAAAACAAGTTTGGATTTTAGTAGATCCTCCAATGGATGTAAATCATGTTGGTTAAAAATTGGTATTCATGAAGAAACTAGACATGGGAGGACAATTTAGTACCAATATGTCATTACCAATTCTAGAATGGTTTAAACAATGTCAATTCATTGACTATGATGAATCCTTTTCACCAGTTTTAATGTTGAAATCCATTAGAATTATACATGCCATTGCATCTTACCATGACTATGAGATTGAGAAAATTTGATACCAAAAAAACCTTCCTTGAAAATAACCATTACAAAGATGAATATATGACACAACCAAAATTGTTTTTGACTCCAAATTATGTCAGAAAGATCTTAAAATTGAAAAAAATCCATTTGTGGACTAAAAAAGAATCTTGGTAATGGAACATTTGTTTTTAATAAAGCCATAACAGCATTTGGTTTCATAAAAAATGAGTAGGGGCCTTGTGTATATAAACATTTTAGTGGGAGCTCAGTCATCTTTTTAATAGTATATTTTGATGAAATATTACTTATTAGGAAAAAAAATTGTGATCTTATAATATGCTAAGGAAGGGTTGAATAAATGCTTCTCCATGAAGGACTTGGGTGGGGCAACATATATTCTTGGGATCAAGATCCATCATGATAGATCCAAGAGGTTTCTTGGTCTAAGTCAAAGTACATACATTTAAAAGACACTGAAGATATTTAGTATGGAAAATCCAAGAGGGTATTATATCCAGCATTGCATGGGATTCATCTTTCTAGGAATAAGTGTCCTCATACACATGAGGAAAGAAATTGTATAGAAAGGATTCTATACAAATTAGAAATCGATCTAGTCATGTTTGTTATGCTATATACTAGGATAGAAGTCTGAAATGACTTGGATTTTCCATGTTTTATTTTTAGATATTGTATGAATTATTTTCAAGACCAATTTTTGAGATGCAAAGTGATTCCAAGTACTGGTGTTCTTGAAATAAATGTTTGAAATATATTAAATATAACACACACACAATGTTACTAAAAAAGTGAAATATCCTATAAATGGGGTTCCATATATTAAATCTAAGGTCACTTTTGAGTTTAGAACATAGGTTTTACCCTAGGAAAAATATATCCTTTGTCACTGTGGGGAATTTTTATAAAATTCATCACAATAATAGAATGAATAAAATAGTTAAATAAATTATTCTATTTGTTTGTTGATGTAGAAATCTATTTTCCTTCTTTAAATATGTTCTTATGACTACTTTATGGGGTTATCCTCATAACTTGATAAGTTGATGAGATCAATTGGTTCCATTGGAGGATGATGGATGGATCAAAGATCGATTACTAGTGCAAGATGGAATTTGAGGATCTCACCAACGATCAAGGTACAACTCCATTCTTCATCAGTGATCGATCCAAATTGAGGTAGGTATTTTTTTCATTGGATATATTCCCTGTTTATTATTCTTATGATGAGTGTGAATCAATCATCTATCAAATTTATTCATGGATCCTGCATGTTGTGGGATGAGTTATTTTTTTTTTGGAATTGGGTGAATTTATTTGTGATTACCTGTTATCTCTTCATTCATCATTCTGATAGAAACAAATCATGGTCAATATGAACATCAACTAAGGTCCACTCCTCATAATTGTTCTTTGTTCTTTTCTCCTGTAATTCTTCATTCATCACAAATGCTCTTTATTTGGCTAATGGTTTGACATATAGTGAGAAATTGATCCTTACCCACCTATTTCAAAGCACAACTATTCAATATCAAAGATCCGAGCTTGGTATGATGTGAAGTTGGTGTGATGATGGAAGTAGTAGTAGATCAAATGATGTAGATACTTGGATTTTATGTGTTCTTCAGCATGAAAAAAAGAATTCCATTTTAAGGAATTTTCTAAATGGATTAATGTCTATTTCGATGATTTGGTAGTGTAAAGGTGCAGCCAAAAACACTCCTTTATTCTAGCATGAGGCATATCTAGATTGGTGGCTGGAATAGCAAATATGACACACAGAATCCAAATCTAGGATTATGGAAAATCCCACAATACATGACCTATGATATGGGACTACATTGCATGTGGGGCCCTCGTAGTAGTGGCTAGGGTTTCGGGAGAAAGTGAAGTATCACATACAATGTTACCATGTCACTCAACATGTGACCCATTCCCTAGTATCTTAATGTGTAATTCGAAGGGTACACGGACACGAGATGGTGTGCATAGGCTTTCTCATGTTGTGTACTCCAACATAGACATGACCAGCCTGGATGTACATGGGCTAAACCATATACTAGGACACAAGATGAATTACACATGTAGTAGAACACTATATACTATTACATGTATATGGACATGGTCCATTTACATCGGTAGAACCCAGGGTTGATTGGAAACGATGTGTACCGCTAATAACGCCATGAACTCCCTTAATGTTGGCTTGGAGCCCTTTTCCTCTACATCATGGATAAGTTTCATTAGGGTACATTCCCCATATACATTCCCTTAATGTTAGTATGGAATTTCCTCTAACACATAATAATGTGATCCCTTTAGTAATACTTCTTGGATACAGTTGTTGGAATCCATCCATGAGGCCCTGAGTGACATCCTTTATCATCTTCTTTCCCTAGGTGGAGTTCATGGAATCATCATGAAAAACACTGAGTGGGCATTGATCCACCACTTAGCAATTTATTATTTATTTTATTATTATTATACCCCATGGCCTTGGTTGGGATCATAATATTTGAATCGTATATCTTAATACTTCTAGCTTATACTTCCTATTACAAGACTTGAAGAGCTTAACATCTCGGATGAACGTCATTAGTGATATAAAACTCATGGATTGTGTTCTCCTGGATGAGTTTTATGTGGAACCTTTTGAGATAGAATCCTAGGCTAGAATTATGATTGTGAATTTACCATGAGACTATGTGTCTTTGTTGAGTATATATGGATATGATTTTTATATTCATTTTAGACATATAGTTATATAGAGCTTACCTTTATTTCTTTGTTTTATGCTTTGTGGTTTTAGGGTTTCCAACTGGGTATTTTAATACTCACCTCTATATGGGATTTTCCCACATGTGTCATGTCTATTATAGATGATCGACCTATTGATAGAGTCCTAAATATACTAGGACTATATGGTTCTTAGTTAGAGTAGAAAAACCTAGGTGTGTTCCTATGATATCTTGACAGTAGTCTCTATCTTTACTTTTAGGTTGGACTTGTTTTTAGACTCCTTTTGGTGGCCTTGTATTTTTTCCTATTTACTTTCCATTACTTATTTTCATAATCTGGTTGTGGGAATTAGATGTATTGATTCATGGTTGTTCATTTGTTTTTTCATTTCATCATTTTATGGGATGAAGATGTATGTGTGTGTGTGTGTGTGCGTGTGTGTGCCTAGGTACTTAGGCTATGGCCTCCAATGTTAGTTAAATGACTACTCGAAACTAGACTCTAGCCCCTATAATATTAAAGGTGGGAATAGGGAGTCGCGACATAGCTCCCTTTGGGACGGGTCATGATAGAGTGGTAGTATAGTAGTCAGTTATACTTTAGGACCAAAGTATATGATTTTGGTTTGAGTCAATAGTGTTAAGTGTTTTGAGTTCAGGTTTTAGGTCAGGTACTCAATTATTGGTGCGGTAGCCAACATATCCATACATCAGGACTCTGAACACCTTATTTTTGACTTGGTATATGAAAACATTGGTTGTAAGGAAAATAATGGTACATGCATCATATAGGAATGAGTTGTGGTTTCCATTTCCTTCTTATGTCAGCTCTCCAGATATAAGAATTGATCTTGGTACATCTTGTTTACCTTCTGGATGCCTCCATGACGTATGCCAACTAGGATTCAACATCATGATCATGAGGATGGTCCCATCAGTGATGAGGTATCAATAAAGGTACTAGTTCTGGGGGTTCTACCTCTATGTGGGCCACCGGCTATACCACCACATATAGAGTAGCATATGCTACCCATAGTACTAGCGGATGAGGTGCACAGGCTAATTGAAATTTCTGAGTTTCAGTGATATAGACCTCTTAAGTTCTATGTTGAACCTAACCCATAGGGTTTGGAGGACTGGCTTGAGATAGTGGCCCAAGTTTTATATTTAGTCAAGACAATAGTAGATTAGATGGTAGTCCTAGCGGTGAGCCTTCTCCATAGCTCAGTAGGACGATGGTGGGGGTTAGTGACCTAGTATTACAAAGAGGTGACTCTATCATGGTCATAGTTTGAGAGCCTTCTTAGATATTTCTATTCAGCTACACTGAGGTATGTATCTATGTAGGAGCTTCTACATCTCTTGCAGGGTAGCACGGTAGTAGATGAATATTCAGCGTGGTTCACTAACATATCTAGGTACTCGATGGATATGGTTCACAATCAGTTCATTCAGGATCAGACCTTCAAGCAAGGTATGTGTAGAGAAAATAGGGATAGTTTTATACCTCTATGTATTCCTACCTATACTAGGGTAACAGAGAGAGATTTGGTGGTTGAAATTTTCTTGGTTGAGAATATGAAGATAGTGGTTGGAAAAAGTGGGCCTATAGGAGTAGAGACTTCAGCGGAAGGGTTCCAACATCATTCTTAGGGACCTGGATGTCTGAGGAATTTTTGGAGGAGGTCCTAGGATAGAGGTTCTATGGTTTAGATCTCCTAGGATGGGTCCAGTCATCCCATGGAGAGACGGTGCTACTCTTGTGATGGTAGGGGAAATCTTGCATGATATTGTCTAACCCACCATACAGTTGATAGGGAGACATTGGATGGGCCTCCTAGGAAAAATTAGTGGTAGGATAAGATAGCACCTCAGGGTATAAGACATCGGGTAGGAGCTAGGAGATTATTTGGTGGTAATAGATTCTTTGATCTATTATCACCACCACCCCCAGGTGGTCCATGCCAAGCTTAAGTAGCTAGAAGACAGGGGTGGGAGTAGCGACAGGTGGTTGAGACTTATGACCTAGAGGCTCTGGGAATGATATGATGTATGATCTATGTTTTTTCTACCTTAGATACAGTAGTGATAGACATAGGCTATAGACATTCTTTTATTTCCACCAATTTGGTTCAAGACATAGATATTATAGTTGAGAACTTGTCTCGAAATTTATGCATGGATAATTATACTATAGATGACCCAACGATCACACAATTTTGATGATAGTGTGACCTGAATCTTGGAGGTGAGAGTTTCTGTTGGTCTCTATTTATAGTAGCAATGAGGCCTTATGGTCTCATCTTAGGTATGGATTGGTTATCTATAGTTCATTCACATATTTATTATTTCAGGTGGAGGATGTAGTATGTCTATATTGAGGGTACCAAGTTTTCCTTTATGGGTGAAAAAGAAACTCATGAAGAATATGATGGACTCATTCATAGAAGGGTGCATCCAATTACTCATCAGTTGGATAGAATAACCCTTGGTGTAGTGGATGTTATGAGTTTCCAGTTCCCTACAGTGGTGGTGGAGTATGAGAATATTTTCCCTAAGGTTGTTCTAGGTTTACCTCCACATTGAGAGATATACTTTTGCATTGATCTAAACACTGGTCTGACACTGATATATGAACCATCATATCAGATGACTCCCATAGAGCTTCGTGATCTGATGGTGAAGTTAGAGGACTTGATGAGAAAGGGATTTATAAGACCTGGTGTTTCACCTTGGGTTGCCACAATTTTGTTCTCTATGAAGGTGAATGGGAGATTTAGGTTATGTGTGTACAACCAGTGCTTGAACCAGGTGATAGTGAAGAACAAGTATCAACTACCAAGGATAGATGACGTCTTTGATCAGTTGAGAGGGGAATTATTGTTCTCAAAGGTTGACATCAAGTCAGGATATCACCAGTTGTGAGTACAGTATGTGGATATACTTAATACATCATTTAGATGTCAATAAGATAAGTATGGTTAATTGGGAATTTATTTTGGTGTGATAAATTCCCCAATAGTGTTCATGGGGCTCATTAAATGGATCTTTCAGTATTTCTTATACTAGTTCATAGTGGTCTTTATAGAATATATCCTACTGTACTCAATGTCCAAGGAGGAGAAAGAGAGACACTATAGGATGGTTTGGGACATACTTTGACAGCACCAACATTACAGGAATCTCTCAAAGTTTCAATTATGGATTTAGGAGGCCACTTTCTGGGACGCATTATCTCAGCTGATGGAGTGTCGGTAGACCTGGCCAAGGTTGAATTAGTGTTTGATTGGGAGCCACCCAAGAGAATGATGGAGGTGTGTAGATTCCTTGGGTTTGTGGG
Source organism: Viscum album (assembly GCA_963277665.1). Taxonomy (NCBI): domain Eukaryota; kingdom Viridiplantae; phylum Streptophyta; class Magnoliopsida; order Santalales; family Viscaceae; genus Viscum; species Viscum album. Next base: position 888,451,758 of record OY728151.1, on the reverse strand, counting down.
ATATTACAATATATTCATACCTAAATTTTCTAGGATATCATCTCCCATGATATATTTGACCCAAAGGGGGAAACCATTCATGTGGATGGAATGGTTTTAACATGATTTTTTGGAGTTGAGGAAGATATTGACGAGCGATACCATTTTGAGATTTCCATAGGAGGGTTCCAAGTATGTAGTGTTCTAAAATTTATTTTCAACTAGGCTTGTTTATTTTATGATGTAGAGGCAAGTGTTGATTGCTTATGGTTCACATTAGTTGATACCACATGAGCAGAACTATGTGACTCACGATCTTGAGTTATCTACGGTAGTATTAACCCTAAAAAATGTGGAAAAAAAACATGATGGGTGAGTAATATATATATATTATGACCATAAGAGTCTCAAGTATATCCTCTCTTAGAAATATCAGAACATGAGATAAAGGTGATGGCTAGAGATCCTCTAGGATTATGACTTTGAAATTTTCTATACTCCAAGTATGGAGAATGTGGTAGAAGATGCTCTTAGTAGAAAATTATATTCACAGTTACTGAGTGAGGATTCAGAGTATTTGGCCTCATTACAGTTATCCTTTGTGGATAGAGAGAGAGTAACCTAACTCCAGTTAGTGGTTGTTTCCCCCTCTACTTTTACAGTGGGTTAGAGAGGCACAACTTGGGAATACCGACTGTGAGACACTACATACTCATATATTCATTGGATATGTTCTTGATGGATTTTCTGAAGATTGGGAGCATTCCATTCTTTTCAGAGGAATCACGATGGTACTAGTGATGTTTTGGGAGGAGGTTCTTAGATATTTTAATAAATATACTTTTGTCGTACATCCGAGTGATATAAATATGTACCATGACCTCTGAAGTCAGTTTTGGTGGCCAAGGATGAAGAAGGGAGTTGTAATGTTTGTCTTATTAAGCCTCACTTGTCAATAAGTGAAACCTCATCACTAATATCCAGTGGGTTTAGATCAACCCCTTAAGGTGATATAGTGGAAGTGGGATGGGATATCTATGGACTTCATAAATAATATTCCATGTGCATTTATGGGACATGATCTCATCTAAGTGATCATAGACTGACTCATGAAGTTAGCTCACTTCTTAGTTAATCTGAGAGAAGAGTTTAGTAGAGAGCCTGGAATACCACTATGTGTAGGAGATATTAAGACTCCATGGAGTTCCATATATGATCATTTCAGACCATGATGATCACTTTACATCTTGGTTATGGAAGGGATTCCAGGAGTATTTTTGGACTCAGTTATTCTTGAGCATAGCATTTCACCCCAAACTATTGACCAGACAGAGCAGACCATTCAGGTTTTGGAGGACATGTTGTGAGATTTCTTGTTGTACGTTGACCATTTTTAGGAGGATCACCTAACTTTGATAGATTTTTCATACAAAAACAGATATCATTCCACCATTATCCTATCACCATTCAAGTATTTTTATGGGAAACCATGTAGGTTACCACATTAATGGAAAAAAATTAGAGAGTTGGAAATTATGGGCCCAGAGTCGGTGTGAGCTACCACTGAGAAGGTTAGAATCATCCTATAATGGATGAGGACTACACAGAGCCATCATAAGTCTTATGCGGGCAGACGATGGAGTCCTTTGGAGTTCGAGGAAGGAGACCATCTGTACCTATGGGTTTCTCCTCGATGTAGATTGTGGATATTGGGATGGGGAGATCAGTTATCTCCAAGATTCATTAGCTCTTTACTGATATTTTGTAGGATATCATGGTTATTCATGGCATGGTATCCTTTGGTATGGGTTGTAATAATGTTTCCTACGCATTATGTGTGGTAATAAGATAACAAGCAAACCCAAGTGACCGCCATTTTATGGAGGTCAAGACTATTCTTAAGTATCTGAGTTGTAATATATATTTGTTCCTAGTTTATGGAGGAGATGAGGAACTAGTCAGGATAGTATTAGTAGATTCTAGTATCAAAATCGGTCAAGATGACATGAAATCACAAACAGGATACATATTCACTTTTAATAGAGGTGTTTTAAGTTGGAAGAGCTCAAATTAGGTTGTCATCGTCAATTTTGCAGTAGAGTTCATGTATATTGCAACTTTCCAGGTAGCTAAATAAGTTTTATAGATGTGTAACATCATCCAATGGATTTATGTGGTACCTAACATTAATGATCCTATCACACTCTACTATGATAATACTATAGCGGTGTCTCTCAAAAAATATCCAAGGCCACATCAGCAGATGAAGAAAATACATCAAAAGTATCATCTCTTTAGAGATTTTTAATAGATAGGTGAGGTTGAAGTGAGTGGTATTTCCACAAAAGATAGTGTGTTGGACCCCTTGACTAAATCCTTGACTAGTGTAAGCATGATTATCATGTGAGATCTAGCATACTAAAACTCATAGGTAGTTAGCTCTAGTCTAAGTGGGGGTTTTTAGAGTTGGTGTCTAAGGAAAAACTATTTTTAATTTAATTATATATATATATTCTATGTATTTAATATTAATAAAACTTCTTATTACTTATTGTTCATGGTTTTTATGAATCTACTGTAATAATTTTTTATAGCATACATTTGATTGATAAGGTCATAGAACTTCCCCGATATGATGAGAACCTTGAAGTTATATGATGATATTCTTAAATAATGGTATATAGTTGGATAATATACTATGATAGGACACATAGTACATATACATTCATGTGTGAGTACTCATAAGTAAAAGATACTTCTTATCATGAAGTTCACATTTGGTAATTTCCAATATGGGAGATTATGATAACAAACCTTACCGTAGAAATTCTGCATGTTTTGGTGTCATCGAATATTCCTATCTGCAAGCAGGAGTAATGGTCCTTATACATTAAGATTATTATTAATGCATGTTACAACTCATGTACTTAGATGTATTTTCTGAACCATAACAATAATGGTTCATAATGAAGTTGGATACTTTGGGTGCATCACAAGTGACATGTAATTAATGGATAAGTTGAGGAATTATTTGTCCCATCTATCTTTATGGAATCTGATATCATGGACCTTTGATTATAATAGAACTATCAGCCTAAATTCCATGGTCATGGTTTAACGGCGTGTTTATTTCAAATAGTCAAATAAAGATATATCGAGTATATAGGTGGGTGACACAAATGTGAAACCTACAAGATGAGATATTGCGACAAAGGGATTATATTACACAGTGAATTTTCATATGTATTTTTCAACATTGTGCAATTATATTCTTTCCCTTGGATACCTTGACCCATTTCTAGATAGTAATCATGAACATTAGGTAAGCTCGTCTAAGATAGAATCTAAGTGGGTCACACACTAAGTGTTTTCATTGATGTCAATTAAATTCAATTTAAGTTTAATTAATGGAATAAATATTATTCTCAAGATCGAGGAATAATTTTATTCAAGTTATATTGATCACATAAATTAAATAAATATTTATTCCTCTGTATGTGAATAAAAATATTTTTATTTATTTTGTTGAATTTTTATGTATGAATAAAATATTTATTTGGGTATTCAATAAATATTGTGGAGTTTGAATGGAATAAGTCTATTTCTGGTGATAAATAATTATTTACTAGCTAGTAAATATTATTTATCATTTGGGTAATATGGCACATACCATAAAATAATAGTTATTTTATTATTATACAACATGAGGTTTATTAAGGATTTTAATATTGTTCAAGGGTCATCGTGAAATTAAAAAATATTCTATCCTAAACCATACCTCTATAAACAGATCATTATGGATATTGTTTAGAAAAACAAAATAGATAGAATTTTTGCGCAAAACAAATTCTATTTCAACTCCTCCATCTCACTCCCTATTAAGAATGAGAATGCAAGATATATTTTTACAAGACTGAAGAATGAACGATTGTGAAAGAATAAAAAACAACATTTTACTCACCACACCAACACCTACAGATTGAGTGCCATTTCTCGGATATCATTAGGAGCATGTATGTATCACCACAAGCCACTTTTGTGGTGGTGCGGTGGCGAAGGAGAGTGGAACATCCATGTCGTTCTTTGGGAGGTTCAGGGTGTGAATCTTGGGAGTCTACTTTTGGGGCAAGCCTCTGCCCCAGGATCAACCCACCTTGTCGGGTCGCTCGGTCTCTTCTGGGCAGGCAAAATGAGGCGCGGCCCAATCACTGACAGATCGCTTGACAGACCATCGCTGACGGGCCGTCACCCTTTGGGACGCTTTGCCATCTTGGCTGGCAAAGGCTCCTTCCTCGGCTGGTGTGCTACCTTAGTGGAGTGACCTCTTCATGGGGGAGGGGGGTTTCCATGTGTGGATTGTTCAAAAAGGCCACCCAAGGGAATTCCCTTTTAGAAGAAAAAATGTATGGATCACCACTAGAGGGATTCAACCCTTGGATCCTCACAAGTGCATAAAAGGGAATCTAAAAGGGTCTTTTCGGATGATCAATATCAACTATGAAGAAAGAAACCTATGATGAGGTAATTGATTTCATCCAACACAAAAAAAATTAATTATAAACATAATGTAAAAGATCCTCGATCATGGTTTTTGTTAAAGAAATATTTAAAAAAAATATCACCCATTAACGCATGCTTCTAATAAACCCAGAACCATCAATGTTATGGTTTGGAATGAATTAATAATGGTTTCATATACTATAATATGAAAACCATGTATTGGAAATTGATAATGAATTAATTTTTCTTGACTCAGATTACACCCAATTAGGGAATCTACATCTTGTTCATGTTTGCGAGAAGCGTTTGATACAACTATATCAAGAAAGGTATTTAGATTCTTTTAAACTAAAAAAACATGATATATGTCATGATTTTTTACAAGAATAAATAAAAAAGGCTCCATTCAGTCGAAAGGGTGAAAATACCACAAATACTTTTGAATTAGTTTGTATAGATGTTTTTGGACCATTTCCAATTGAAGCTAGAGGTGGATTATTTTACTACATAGATTTTATAGATGAATTTATTAGATATGGATATATTTACTTAAGGAGGTATAAATCTAATTACATTGAGAAATTTAAGGAATACAATAGTGAAGTAGAGAATCATCTTGGTAAGAAGATAAAGAAACTTTACTCAGACTATTCCATAGAATATCCTAACCATGAGTTCATTTATTATCTAATGGGGTTTGGGATACTATCTCAACTCACTCCTCCCCATAAACCATAGTACAATGACTTCATTGAAAGGAGGAACAACACATTATGGGACATAGTGAGATTGATAATGAGTTATGTATATCTTTCATTATCCTTTTGGGGATATTAATTATAGAATACAGTATAAACACTAGATTGTGTGACAAATAAAGCAGTAATTGGGATTTCATTCATGTTTTGGAGTGGAAAGAAACTTATTTTTTCATATACACATTTATGGGGTTGGAAAGTATTTGTTAAAGTTATCTCTAGAAACAACCTCACATCCTAAGGAATAAAGTGTGTCTTTATAGTATATCCTAAGGAAACAGAGGTATATTATCTATATGAACCCATATATAAAAATATAACAGTGTCTAAAAAATCCATATTCTTTGATAGGGAGCACAACTTAAAAAGTGATAGTGAGAGAAAGATCAAACTTGATGAAGTTGAGGCTTAATATATACTAGAGTTTTAAATGGAAACAATTTCATAAATCCCTATATAAGAGATTATTCAAAAGACCCAAGTACCTGTTGTATCACAAGAGAGGTTAGAGAACCAGAGAGATATGGTTTTCTAGTAATGGTGGATTATGGATCATTATTAGTTGATAATGATGAACCTCAATCCTAAAATGAATGAGTAGTCATTTTAGAAATTTTAAGGTGTAAATAATCAACAAATTATAAAATGGATTCCATATACCAAAACCATTTACGACTTCTGGTAGATCCTCTAAATGTAAATTCAATTTGATAAAAATGGGTATTAAAGAATAAACTGGACATAGATCACGAATTGTGTACCTATAATTCATGACTTATTTCTAATGGGTTTAAGTAACGTCAAGGAATGGATAATGTATAAAAAATTTCACCACTTACAAAGATTAAATCCATTAAAATTATTCTGTACATAATAGCTTACCATGATTATTTTATTTGTAAAATGGATTCCAAAACAATATTCCTTGACAAGAACCTTATAGAAGATGTATGTATAACACAAATATAAGGTCTTGAGACTCCAAAGGATGTTAATAAGGTGTGAAAGATCTAGAGATCCATTTTTGGGTAGAAGGGATCATCAATATAATAGAACATTAATTTTGATGAATCCATTAGAGAGTTTGGTTTCATGAAGAATTAATGTGAGCATTACATCTATAATAATATTAGGGTGAGTATAGTCATTTTCCTAGTAGTATATGAAGATGATATATTATTGGTGGGAAATGATATTCTAGTCTAATAATCAGTTAATACATGGTTAAATATATTATTCTTTATGAAAGACTTAGTTGAAGTAGCCTATATTATAGGGATCAAGATCATTCATAATAGATTTAAAATGCATCTTGTACTAAGTCAGGGTATATGAATTGAAAATGTATTGAAGTAATTTTGTATAGAATGGTCTAAGGGTTGATTATATCCAATGCCACTTGGTATACATCTTTCATAGAGAATGTATCCACAGACACAAAGAAATATATAGAGATATATAGAGGAAGATTATGAGTAAAATATCTTGTGATTTTGTGATAGGTTCTACCATGTATGACATACTACATACTAGACATGGTGTTTCCTTCTCTTTGATCATGGTAGAAATATATCAAGTAAACTTAGGTGAGATACATTGGATAGCTATAAATACTATCCTAATTTATCTGAGGCATAATAAGGATATGTTCTTTGTTTATAGTAGAAATGAGGAACCGGTCATCTAGGGATATAAAAATGCTAGTTTCTAAATAATAGTCGATGATCTGAAATCATAATCATGATATGTATTCTACCTTAGTGGAGGTTCTGTGAGATGGAAAATATCAATGAATCTAGTGTCCATTGATACTAAAACAGAGCCTGAGTATATTATGGCTTCTGATACAGTGAAATTAGTTGTTTTTATGTGCAACCTTTTTCAGGATCTTGATATGATGCATAAAAATAAATATATTTTCATGTTTTATTGTGATAATATTATTTCGGTGGTCCTAGAAAATTAGTCAAGGTCACATCATTAAATGAATAATACACTTTTAAAGTATCACCACTTGAGGGATTCTTCTCGAATGGGTGAGGTTTTAGTAAATAGACTTTCCATGGAGGAGAACATGGTGGATCCATTGATTAAATCCTTATCTCAGCATGGGAATCTATATCAAGTTATAGCTATAGAACTAAAATTTTCAAGTATTTGACTCTATTGAAAGTGGGGGTCTTTTGGAGTTGGTTCCCTAGAACCAAAAAACATTCTATTTTAGATTACGTTTATACTAAAATATTTGAATATTAAATAAAAATCTTATCACATGATGTGTTTTCTTATGTATAATATTAATTTGATAACGTCCTTAGTATATTTTTCACATTGAAATGTTATAATAGTTCTCTGTTATAATGATAACCTTGAAGTGTTGTGAAAATATTCCCTTAATGTTTTGTGAAAATATTATTAGTCATTTGTTTTATGGAAGAATCGAATCTATCTGATGGGACATGGATAATTTTTGTCTATCAGTTGATGGGGGTCATAAGACATTGAGACTTCTTCTCATGACATTCTCACTTTCTAATCTCCAAAATATAAAGTTATGAGAATAGACCAGCTAATATGAATTCTAAACATTTTATTAGTCTTTGCATATTACTATATGTGATCATGTGTGTTTGTTTATAGATATTAAATTATTTTAAATATATATCATGAATTGCGTACATTGATGTATTGAAGAAAATTGTGATGATATATACATGCGGTGAGGTAGGTGATAAGTTTATTTAATGGATAAATTTTATAGTATTTTAATGTATTGAATTTTTTATTTAAATGATAATTCTTTCCAATTTTGGAATAAATTTACTTTTTATGTTTTAATGAAGGAAATAACAAATTTTTTAAGAAGTAATGAAATGTGGAGGAAATATGAGCCAAAAGGCACTTCACATCGTGAGCGAAGTGAAGCGGCGTGACACTAGATTTTTGAGGGTGATCATGGGACATTTCTAAGGGAAAATGTGAAGAACCAAGGAAACATGAGATTTGGGAGCAAAAAAAGTTATCAATGGGAAATAGGTGGGCTAGGGTGTGGTAGGCCAACCTCATGTGGGTTTGAGCCCATGCGGGTTTGTTCACAAAATCATGTATATAATACGAACAAAAAAAATTCAAACCCACCCCACCCCACATAATCCCACTGGTTTCCCATGGGTAACTTACATTTAAAAATATATATAATATTTATAATAATTTAAATATTATATTTTTTTTCTCATTCGTAATGGTTGTTGTTGGGAGAAGTATGGATTGAGAATACCTAGAGTTTTAAGAGATGTGATGGAACATTTTTAATGGTGGAATGTGGTGATGAACATGTGGTGATGAACTACTACTCTGAAAACTAGGTTAGTGATTGGGGAGACATGATGAATAATAATTTTGATCATGTGGTGATGTGAACAGCTGAAATCAATGAAAAATTTCCAAAAAACAATCGATTTCGAAGGAGACTATTAAGGTTCCCTTGAGGTCCTTTCCGTTTTAACTTAATAAAAAAATAAAATAAAATAATAAAAAAATTAAATAGACCCAAAAAATATTATAATTAAAATAAATCTTTTAGAATTGAATCCTTGTTCAAGGGAGAAGAGTTCCATTTTTTGATAGGTGGGATGACACATCATGTGAATATAGTGAATAATTACAATATAAATATTATAATATCATATTAAAACAATAACTATAAACCTATTTAAAATTTACATGTGAATGAATGGTGAATAAGTATGATAATTATGGTGAGAAATATTTTGTAATGGTTTAATAATAATTTCATTATTAAAAAAAACTAAAATATTAAAGAATCATATATTGTAAAAAAAATATTTTTTTAAATTAGGCTTGTGGGTAAGCCCGCACCTATGAAGGCTCAACATGCCTCAGCCTGCACCTGTGTGGAATCAACCCGCATTGGCCCGTGCTCTAAACGATCAAATTTTTTTGGCCCTCCCCACCCCACATCCACCCCAAACCCGCAAAGCTCATGTGCCGCAGGCCCATTTTTCATCCCTAGAAAAAGTAACTACATGTCGTGAATCGTTAGTACATGATGTGTAGTATCAGTTCATGACTTGCCAAAGGCTGTGAATCCAATTTGTGATGAGCATGCAGACCATGAATGACCAGCAAATTCTTTTTACCACATGTACACATCTTGACCATTTCAAAATGAAATTTCCTACACCAGAAAAATTCATGATGAGCTTACATAGCATGAAACACCAGTACACATCATGAGTCCCCAGTACATGACGTGACAGTAGTAAATGTTCGAAATTAAAGTATGCAATACATGGAAGATTCACACGGACATGGAGGTAACGTGGATCGGGATTACATGATGTGTACTGCAAGTACACATTATGATGGAGGTCGGGCAAAGCCACTTCATAGCCTATAAATAGAGCCCTTTGCTTCTATTAAATTCATTTGGATTCAGACATAGATCATGTCTTGGAGCAAAGCTTCTACAAACTTTTCAAGATATTTATTTCTTTTCATTATTAATTTCTTTTATTCTCCCCTTCCCTATTATTCTCTCATCATTAGGATGAGGGGGTAATCCTGTCGGGGCTAGGGTGATGTAACCGAAGGGGGAAGGTGCGTTGGATTTAATTTTTATTATTTATGTGTTTGGTTTTCCACAATTTAATTTCAACTACTAATAAATTTATTTTTTTTATCATGACCATTGATGATCGAATCTAAATGGAAATATAATATTTTTCAACTCATAACCCAAAAGAATACCTGACCATTGTCGAATTTTAGGGAAATCAGATTTAAAAATGGTATCAAGACAAACTTTATTTGTAAAAATCCTAAATTACTAGACCCAGGGAAATAGAAAATTGTCACCTCAAAGAGGTGATAACATGACAATTGGGTCTACCTTGTCTCATCTATGACACCAAATAATGAATTAATTAGCCAATTAAATCCAATTCCACCTGAACCCTGAGATTACAATTACTCTCGCATGATTTCCAAATTTGATCACAAACCAATCAATCAATATACTTTGATTTAACCATTTGATTTCATAAAATAAATCAAAATATCTCTTCCCTACCCTATTTCTATAAATTAAACAAATTAAATCATTTTAAATTCAAATAAAATTAATTCATTGTATATGTGGGTTCGACCCCGAACTTTCCTAACACTACATTTTAAATAATTGAGTAGCATATTTTGGATTTTATAAATTTTTTTGTTATAGAACTATAGGGAATTAACAATGACCTATGAGGATATAAAGGTAGATTCATTTCTAGGGATGGAATACTTTTAGTTTTTTTATGATTTCAAATATTATTTTTTTATTTTAATTTCTCTATTTACGCTGCGTGTGTTCATGTTGTGAATTTCAGATTTTTTAATGAACAAAAACAACACACGATCAAATATAGAATACATAATCAATTAAACACGTCATTCTTAACCAATCCAAGACTACAAGTAAGAAACAACAGTGGATGGTTCTAAGAATAATCAACTAAGAGTTCTTTAAAGATACTAGGAGGAGCAGACACTCGCAGACTACAGGCAACCGTCAAATAAAGAATTACAACCAAGCATCCTGACACCCCTTGTTGTTGCAAACCACTTCAAAATCAATCCTTCAATAATTTCAATGATCTGAAATAGTGTGAAATTCACTGGACCTCCACATGAAAATCTAAACAATCATCTAGGAAATTTCCTTGATCTCTATGACACATTCCAGTTCCAAAACATTTCATGTGATGCAGTAAGACTTCATATTTTCAGATTTTCATTATTTCGGACGAGCTCAAGAATGGATCCAGAGCCTACCTACATATTCCATCACTACATGGCATGATCTGGATAGTAATTTTCTCACCCTCTTCTTTCCACCTTCTAAATCAATGTATATATGGGTAAATATTCTCTACTTTTTTCAATTTGAAGATGATTCTATTTACTCTACATGGGAATGGTATAAGGATATGACTTGAAAATGACCACATCATGTAATAGATCTATGGATACTAATACAAAAAATTTATACGGGTTTTTTTACAGGGAAACAGGTCAATTATTGACACTACAGCTGGAGGATTTATAATGAAGAAGTTTCCAAAAGCAAGACAAAACCTTTTGATGGGATGGATAGAAAAAGTGTCCAATGGAAAGATGAATGGATGTAGTGTAAAGGCATTCATGAAATCAAAAACAATGACTAGATGGAAGTGAAACTAGAGTCAATGGCCAAGAAGAAGTATATCATGATGGGTCGTCAACAAAATCCCCAAGGAAAATGTGTAAAAGATGTAAACAATGATGATTATAATTTTGGTAATCAATTTTAGGCCTGAAGATCCCAATGACTACAAGGGAAAGGATATCAAAAAAGAAAACAAGGGTACCAGTATTAAGAACCTAAAGGGACTACATTGACAAGCCAAGTCCATTCATTGGAGGAGACACTGGAAACATTCCTAGATGGTTCTAGGGTTTCACTCAAGGAAATAAGAGATGAACCACCATACCAAAATGCCACATTTTAGAATATAGAGCATCAAGTTAGAAAATTTTTTGAGACACTTAGAGATAGAAAAAGAGGAGAGCTTCTAGGATTCATTGATAAATTCCCATGTGAAGACTTGAAGGCTATTGAGCTTAGTAGTGGGAAGAAATCAAAAGTAAGTTGCATAGAATTTTTAGGATGACCACCAGTGGATGATAGAGAAGAAGAAGCATAAATAAGCAAGGAACAATTATCTAAATAAGAAGAATAAGATACACATCAGTACAAGACAAGGATTACTTTTTGAGAACAAATGGTTAAAACAAAGAACAACATGCATAGAGGTAAGTTTCTAGATCATTTTAAAAAAATTCATATTAATATATATTTTATAGAGGCTCTCACGAACATGCCGACATATTCAAAATTCATGAATGATATTGTAAGAAATAAGAATAATATGGAAGATATTGGTACCATCCCACTAACAAAAGAGTGTTAATAAGTGGTATCAAATGACCTACCTATGAATCAATGAGATCCAGGTTTCTTTTCAATTCCCATATTTATCGGAGCTAACAAATGTGGGAAATCTTTATGTGACTTATGTGTGAGTGTCAATATTATGTCATTCACAACATTCAAGATTTTGGGTATGGATGGGCTAAAGCATACAAGATTATGTCTTTAACAAGTATACTCAACTTTGAAATCCCCAATAGGAGTAATCATAGACATCCTAAGAAAATTTGATAAGTTCTAATTCACAATAGACTTTTTATTGCTGGATATAGAAGAGAAGAGAAATCCACCCATTCTAGGAAGGCCATTTTTAACCATAGGTCGAGAACTAATCGATGTTCAGAATAGAGAACTCTATCTAAGAGTTGGTAGTGATCAAGTTAGTTTCAAAATCCTTCAAACAAGTAATAACTATGATGTGCAAGAGGAAAATGAGTTTGGTGAAAGAGAAACAATTTAATTATAGGATGTCACTGAAATTAAATAGGTGTATGAGTTAGATTCTCTTGTAGAAGAGGGTGTTTAATTGAAGAAAAAAGAGAAGCTGAAGACCAATACCACTCGCACCGGAAGATATACTAACTTCACTCTATTTTAGAGAGGAAAACAGGTTTTTATGATACATGAACATCCATTTACTTCGTTAGGATTGTGGGAGAAATGGTGGGTCGGTCTAATGGATATCAAGTAAGTACTACCATCTGGAAGAATAAATTTGTTCATATAAGAAGGACAAGGGACAACCTATGTGGATAGAACACAACTGAAGCCATTCATTTACCCTGAATAGGTACAAAATTTTAATCATCTATTACATGAGCTGAAGTTGAAGGAGGTAAGGTCAAACCAACAATTTTAAACAAAAGCGCTTCTGGGAGGCAACCCAAGTTTTTTTGTTGTTTTATATTTTTAGAGGTGTTAATGCTCTCATTTGAAACATTTAAAAATTTCATGGATAATTCATGTTATTTAACTTTTTTATTTTCAATTTGTAGGAACATCAAGGCCCAAGAAAAAAAGAAAGCAAGAGTAGGCAGAACCAGTGCATCCAATTTTGAAGCATCAATTTCAAGGGTAGCAAACATTTTAATTCTATAATTATTTATTATATTACCCACATTGAAATTGTTTTAGACATTTAATTGGAATATTCAATCCTCACACCTAATTCATTATTTAATCAACTGATCTAGGAGACATGACACTTTATAGGACATTTATCATGCCATAAATTTAAATTTATTTTTCAATATATTTAAATGATAAAAATGGGGAAAATATTTTCAGATATGTGAATGTGGATTAGAAATTAGAAAATCATGATTTAAGGAGAATTTTGATCATTTTAGATGGAATTTTTCTGATATCTTTACATGTTTTGAATTTCTGATATTTTAGTTCATTGATTTAATTATTCATATTCATTTCCATGAGTATTTGACCCAACCATTCATCTCATTCCCAAGAAATATACTAAGCCAAAAATTTCCCATTCGTTATATATTATATTTCTTGAGAAACTAGGAAATTTTTACTTCTAGAAATTTCTTTGCATCTTATTGAATCTATGAGTGTATAGAATCACTTTTAATATGATTGAGGCAATCTTTGTTAACCCTTATCCCGATACCCACCTTGCATTATTCCTTTTTAAGCCCATAGAATTCATGAACATCCTTTATAGGGAATGAGCCACATTATAAGACAATTTTATCCATTTCTACCTTCCTCTAAATGTTTTTCATGATATTGAAAATAATAAGTGTGTGGGAGGAACATTTGGGCGTATCAGTATATACATTTTTGTGGATATTTTTCTGGCGGTTTCTATTGTGATATGGGGAGGTTATCACATATTTCATTGTATTTCATGGTTCACCTCACTTTCTAAAAAAATCATTTGAAAAAAATGAAAAAAAAATTGGGTTGTGTTTTGGAAGGATAAAAAAACCATTTTCCAGACCGACGAATTTTTAAGAATGTGGTTAGGTGATGTATGTGATATTTTTCCGAAGAATATCGTGCAAACAAATCAAGAGTGGTTGATTCATTCATCGTTCTTACATGTATAATGGGACAAATTTTACTTTTTGGGGGGAGAGATAGATAAAATTTGTAAAGGGATACAATCATTGAGCTTATTTACTGATATCATGAGAAAAACATTAGAATTGAACCTCCTTTTTAAGCATTAATATTCACATCATTTACCTACCTACCTTGAATCCTCAAATTCATTTGATCCTAAACGGTGAAGGCCTCATGATTAATTGTGATCTCTGTATTTATGTGGTGGATATGTTGGATGCCTTGCAGGCCTATGGTAAGTGACATGTTTTGGAGGTGTGTGTTGAACTCCATTTACATTTCTACCCTGATAATGAGAGGAGAAATTCAAGTGAGGTAAATTTCAAGTGAAATGAATATAGATAATTGATTTAAAATGAAAATGGATGAATAAAGAAACATGGATATTTCAAAAGAGGAAATTTGAAATACCTGATTAGCTTGTTTCTTTGAAAAGTGAGAAGATAAATAATTTTCCCATGTGATTCTTGAAAAATTAATTTTCCATTTGATTAGTTGTTTTTTTTAAATTGAATTTAAAGCATGGTAAGTTGAGTGTCCTTTTTAGTATGTTGAGATTCCATCCTTGAGGACAAGGATGAATTCATGTGTGGGGGGATTTGATAAGTGTATTTTATGCATGCATTTTAGAGTATTTTAATGTATTGAATTTTCTATTTAAATTATAATTTTTCCAATTTTGGAATGAATTGACTTGTTTAATGTTTTATGGGAGGAAATAATAAATTTTTGAAAAAAGAATGAAAAGTGGGGGAAATATAAGTCAAAAGACACTTCATGTTGAGAGTGAAGTGAAGCGGTGTTACATCAGATTTTTGAGCATGAGCAAGGAGCAATTCTAAATGAAAAAGTGAATAACCAAGGAAAAATGAGATCTGGGAGCAAAAAAAGTAACTACACATCATGAATCGTTAGTACATGATGTGTATCAGTTCGTGATATTCCATAGACTATGAATCCAAGTCCTGATGAGCATACAAGACATAAATGACCAGCACACATCATGTACCACAAGTACACATCATGACCATTTCAAAATGAAATTTCTACCACCAAAACAAGTTTTGATGATCTTACATGTCATTAAAGACTAGTACATGTTTTGAGTCCCCAGTACACCATGTGACAATAGTCAATGTTTGAAATTATTGTACGTGATACATGGAAGATTCAAGTAGACATGGAGGAAACACAGATTAGGAGTACACGATGTGTACCAAAAGTACACGTCATAATGGAGGTCGGTTAGAGCCACTACACAACCTATAAATAGACTCCCCTACTGCTATCAAATTTGTTCATATTTGTCCATAGATCGAGGCTTGGATCAAAGGTGGTGCTCCCTTTTTGGGATCTTTATTTTTTCTATGCATTTATTTTATTCTCACCTTCCCTCTTATTCTCTCATCATTACGATGAGGGTTCAACCCACCAGTGCTAGGCTGGTGTAACCAATTGGGGAAGGTACATTGGATTTAATTTTTATTATTCATGTGTTTTTTTTTGCTGCAATTTAATTTCAACTTCCTGTCCCTTTATTTCTCTTTTATCATGACCATTAATAATTGAATCTAAAAGGAACTTTAATGTTTCGTAACTGATAACCCAAAATAATACATGACCATTGTTGGATTTAGGGGAAATTGGGATTAAAAATAGTATCAAGACAATGTTGATTTGGAAAAATCCTAAATTATTGGACCAAGAGAAATAGGAAATTATCACCTCGATGAGGGGATACCATGACCATTGCGTCTACCTTATCTTGACTCTAACACCAAATAATGAAATAATTAGCCGATTAAATCCAATTGCACCTTAACCCTGGGATTATAATTACCCTGGAACCCTTTCCAAATTTGATCACAAACCAATCAATCAGTCTGCTCTTCTTTCATATTTTTCTTTCATAAAATCAATCAAAACATCTCTTTACTCGTCTCTTTATATAAATAAGAAAAAATTAAATCATTTGAAATTATAATAAAACTATTTCATCTTCTCTATGGTTTGATTCTGAACATTCCTAATACTACATTTTAAATAATCGAGTAGCATAGTTTGGGTTTTATAAAAAAAATTACATAGAACTATAGGTAACTAACAACACCTTATGGGGATATTGGTATGATAAATTGTATGTTTCATAAGTGATATTACATAAATTAATAACTCAAGAAATTATCTTACTCTACCAAGATCAAAAGATGATATCTTGGTCCCTTTCATTGAAATGGAATTGTTTGATTTAGTATGTGAACTTGGTGATTTGTTGGAGAGTTCATTTTAGGTCACCCAAGAAATAAATATCAATCATATAGGTTGATGAAACAAGTATGAAACCTTCTTCATGATTTATTGAAACAAATGGATTATAGTACATAGTAATCATTTTCAGGAGGTTATTGTCATTGTAAAATTAACTTTTTTCTTTATGGGTTCCTTGAACTTTTACTAGACAGTAATCATGGACTTTAGGCCAGCTCACCTAATTCCACTGAGATAGAGACCTAGAGTATCACACACTAAGTGTATAAAGAACATCAGTTAAATTATATTTTAATATAATATTACAATACATATTATTCTCAAGACTAGGGAATAATATTTATTCAGGTTTTGTTGATCAGATAATTTAAATCACCAATTATTCATGAAAATTTATGTTATTTGATTATTAAATAAGTATTTATTTGTTAGTTAGTGAACATAATATATATTTATCTATATAATGAATAATATAGTGATATTTATTTATTCAAAAAATATTTATTATTTAATGTTTGATAAATGTCGAGGAGGATTGACAAGAGGAGGTAATAGCCCTGGTGAAATGATACATTTTATTTAATAAATGATATTTAAATATCCACAAGTTAGCACTTTTAAATTAATATAATAATAATAATATTATTATTATTATTATTATTATTATTATTATTATTAAAATTTGGGTTTATTTAGAATAAAGAAATTAGTTAAGGGCCTTTTTACAATAACCAATTATCTAACCTATGTATATAACCTAATTTACATCATTTCTAGGGTGAATTTAATTGTTGTGGGCAAAATATTTTCTCAAGAGAATTATCTCAAGACTGAAGAGAACTCTATTCAGAATAATCTCAAGAATAATAGTTGATCATCCTCCTACTCTTTATCAAGTATAAGAAAACTATAAAGAGTTTTTTAATATTGAAGGTATTATTATTGTGATCAATTATGAATGACCAAGACATTTGGATCATCCATGACAACACTTTAACTTCCTATGATGAAGTTTTGAGGTTTTTGGAGCACATGTGGATACCGTTGGAGGGATTATGCTTTGCATCATTCATTGTAACTATAGTATAACAAAAAGGTTATCCAAATCAACAATTAGGAAAGAATTACATGTGAAGGTAATTCTTATTTATAGATTAGTTATAAATTTTATACAAAACGATACTATTTATAAATATTTTAGGGTTTCATTTGTCAAGTTTTGAGGATCTAATATGAGAAATTCGATGATAAAAATTGTTTAGAAAGAGCCCAGATGATTCTGCTACACCTCAGAGCCTCATTTGGCTCAAAATATGATGTTTCACTCAGGGAAAAAAATACTGACCTAAGATGCCATTTCATATGGAACAAGCTATAGGATGAAGTTATGGAGTTTTAGAATATAGTCATGAAATAGAATTTATCAGACATTTTCACCATGGTGTTAGTACAATAAATTTTAATGTAACATTGTGTTGTAGTGGGACTTGGGCGAACATAAGGATAAAGGATAACATTTACTATTATTACTGTGAAAGTTGAAGAATGTGCCTAAGTGTTGGTAGGTTTTCAAGAGTTCCTTGGAGTAGTCTTCAGGTGGGATATTATTGAGAGTGTGATGCACATTCATGTTTTGAGTCAAAAAATTGTACAAAGAAGAACCAGATGCTATATTTGTCTTAGGATTTAGGCAGAAACAATGAAAATTCTTCGGTAGAAGTGGGTTTAGCGAATGATGATGTCATTTGATAGACATTTTCACTAGTCAGTGGTCCATAAAATGAATGAATTAAAGTTATGGGTTTTTTATTTGCCACACTAATGATGAAAATGTAAGGTTTATTCATAGAACCATAAGGGTAACCTGGATTATTCACCATACATTAGCATCCAAATTTCAATTACTATAAGATATCGGTAGTCCCTAGGTTTAATGGTGGTTTCTCTATGAATTTCATATAATGGTGAAACTGGATGACCAATCAATAATTACTATAAGTGGGACCAAAAATATAAGTGTATGAATGTGATTGAGAGATTACATGTAATTAGTGATCTAATTTTCTACATTTGGAAAACTTAATTTTAATTTATATAATATCCTATTGTAATGGAAAAAGTATTTGTGTTTCTCCTATGCATGTATGACTTGTGTCTAAGCCATGTAGACTCGTGTGTCTTTTCCTTAATCACATTTCTCTTGAATGTTTGTGAGTTTAGATTTTTCTTATGTATGTGAAAGGATAAATTGGTACACTGATTAGGGTGTGAAGCCTTCGTATCTTCTGGTTCACCAAGCTCAAGGGAGTCCTTCTGGAGGATATGATTTTACTATGGGTATCATATGATGGATAACTTTTGGTGATTAGACATTGGCATATTCCCAATAACATGCACATACGTAAACATACATGCGCATATGCATACATAAACATACATACTATACCAATACACACACATATATAAATACATATATACACATATATATTCATAAACACGCACAAAAACACACAAACATACATATTTTATATACATTCATCTATTAACCCCTTATTATTATCCAATTTTTATCTTTTATCACACCATGAGATCTTTAGGCCATATTAAGGATTTGTGTCACAACATCAACGATTATATCATTATATATTAATATTTATTTACATATAATATATATAAATATAGTTAAATAAATATATCTTCATTTATATATTTATATAATTATTTAAATAAAATTTTAATATATTATTTTTAGATATAAATTTTTTAATGTATTTAAATTAATTATTAAATATGTTTATTGGTTAATATAAATTTGATATTTTTATACATAAAGAAAGAAAATAGGATTTATAATAAATTTATATTTTGATATAAGTTGTATTTTAAATAAACACTTTATATATATGTTTATTTTTTATATATTTTTTTATATATTTATAATATATAATCATATATATATATATATATATATGAAAATAGACACATATATAATTATTCATCATAGATAGAGGTAAATGAAAACTAAAATAATACACACACCCATACACAACAGTGGATCAAGCATCGCCCCTCCTCATAAAGAATGACAATCACACATTGGACCTATATTATAAATTATATAATATGAATATAAATATATAATAAATTTAAATACAAACTATATTTACATTATTTTTATATTTATTTATGTAATTAATATCAAAATATTTTATAATATGTGTTTGTGTGCAATTATAAGAAAAATTTTAGATATAATGACATATAGATTTATGTATGTACATGAATTCAAATAGATTCTCTCTCATTATAGAGAGCCTTCTCCTTTGGTTTCCTTGGGTTTTGGTTCTCCAAGGCTCATACTAGGATGGGAAAATCTGTAATTGTGATGCTTCTCTCATGTCTTAATCATTGGTTCTTCCCCATTGGAGAAGTTTTCTTGTTTTCTAAATGACTAGAGAGAAGGAGATCGATCTACTGAACAAATGGCAGTGTCTCCCACTTTCGGAAAAGGAAAAGGTTCCAATTTCTGTGTGAAAGTATAAAGATGGATTCTTGATGTGGTGAATGGGACTCTTTGTGGTGGGGAATTCATTATTAATCAACCCTTTAATATTATCACATTGAAGAACATGTTAAATCTATTTGGATCCTAGAGGATGGTGTGGTCATATGTGAGGTTGGATTGGGGCTTCTGGTCTTCAAATTATTTAATGAGAATGATAAATTAAATATTCTTCTCCAGAGGTCCTGGTCTTTTGATAACCAAGTCATTTTAATGTATTATATAGATAAAGATTCAGAAATCCTGAATTTTTCCTCCAAAAAGTCTCTATATTGGATTTGGCTCACTAGAATTTATTTTTAGGGGAAATTGGAATGTGTTTTTAAGGAAATTAGGGATTGTATTGTAACTTTCATTAAATAGGATCAATCAGGCCCTATTATTTAGGGACCATCTATGAAGATTAGGGTAATAGATGACGTTTATTTTCCTCTTCTAAGGGGTAGTTTCCTTTCCCTAGAAGGCTCAATGATCTGGAATTCATGTGAAAATGAAAAAATTATCATATTTTGTTTCTTTTGTGAGTGCATTGAACATTTTTAAAAATATTGTGATTTCAAGGTAGCGATTTAAAATGGTAATATTATTATGTTTAATGGACCTTATTTTCATTATAAAATAATGGTTAAAACGTTGTTATAGAGTTGGAAAGGTCTAGGGATAGAGAAAATCCTATGAAATCTTTTATAATGCATGCATTCATTGTCCATAATAAGTTTATAATGTCAGGATCACTATATCCTCTTATAGATTGTAACGATTCATTGAAACTAAAATAAATTATGAATATAGCTCCCAAAATTGTCCCAGTGCTTTGGGAAACATACCTTTTGGTGTGGATAACTATTGTTCAGTAATTAAAATATCATATACATGTACACAAACAGGGTCTGAGAATTTTTCTATACCCTCCACCAAGCTGAAACAAATTTTCTCTAACCCCATAGATCTATTCCTTCCCCCATTCAAGGTATCTCTATTTCCTTCATCTGAGGAATGTGACAACATTAATTGATTTATGATGACAAGCTCTAAAAATCACTATAGGTGAAAGTGGGTAACCATAGGGGAACCTAAATATGATACTTTTTCTATGTTTCATTGCGGATCTAAATGAGGATATGAGGCCTTACAATATGTGGAGTGTATTCCTAAAATATGGAAAGTTGTGATCGATGGTACCCTTATCGAAGTTTCATAGGCAGAGGCTGGATTGATTCAGTCCCACCTACTACAATAAAACATTTATGTTGGAACTTTTGTGGTCTTGGAAACCAATGATCAGTTTGGATTATCTAGTTCCAATGTACTAAAAGTTTTTTTGATACGATTTTCTTTCCAAAAACCATATTAGAACATAATTACATGGATGATATTTTTAAAAAAATGGTTCTTTAGTGTTTCTTCCCAATATCTCGACAAGGATACATGGGGGGATCTCTCTTCTATGAAAAGAGTAGGTGGATTTACCTATTAAATCCTTATCTCATAACCAAATCATTACTTCTATTCACTAAACAGGTTTGTAGGATTGGATGTTTGTTGGATTCAATGGATGGCCCTCACAATGGGATAAATGGAAGTCATGGAATTTCATTATGTCCCTACGGGAGATATTTATTTAACCTCTCATTATTGGTAGGGACTTAACTTAAATTTTATTTTAAAATGAGAAGATAGGGGGTGTAAAAAGGCCTCTTGTTCCAATGATGGAGTTTTAGAAGGCGACCCATTTTGCATGTCTTGGTGATCTAGGGTTTTCTATAAACCCTTACACATGGTTCTGGGGGGATAATGAAATGAAATGAATTGTGAAATGAGTATATATATACATAGTGTCAAGTGAATGGAAAAATATTTTTAGCTTCGTCCAGGTTTCTCATCCTACCCCAACTTCCTCGGACCATTTCCCTATCCTCAAATAATTTTCTCACGAATGAAGAAAATAGAGACAAGAAATAATTTTCAAATTTGAATGATTTTGGGTGAAGGATAAGGAATTAAAAGATGTGATATTCTCATAATGGAAGTAGGGGGATCATGATATGGTAAGTAATATCAAACATGTGACATATATTCTAATGCATTGGAGTGATTTCAAGTTCCTCCAACCAAATTCTCATTGTGAATAAATTGAAATAAAACTAAACAATATGTACTCGCACCCCCCCCCCCCATATTTAGTTATTTATATAATCCCAATTGATGAATTTGTTCTAGATACAACAATTAAAATTATGGAGGTCTTTTAGGCCCTAAAATAATGTGAAACCCATATTAGGGAAGGGGATTCTAATACCTCCAACTTTCATCAGAAGGTTTCTGCATGGTAACATAAGAATTCCATCCCATGTGTGACTAATACGGAGGTTTGTGCAGTGTCCAATGAGAGGCGATACATAATATGATTTTGAATTTATACCATGAGATTTACATTATGGGGGACTCTTTTATTTCATCATATATTTCTCATGTATTCAACCAGTGGTAATATAGGCAATGAATATTCATCTTAAACATGATTTTTATCCTGATGAAGTTTACATGGATCTCAATCAAATACACTCAATGAAATATCTAGGTTTTGATCATTTCCATGCTATATTTTTTAAAAAATTTCTGGTATATTATTAGGCATGATATTTTAGGCCTCAAGAAAGATTTATGGGTAGGTAAGGATAGCTTCTATGAGCTTAAAAACCATCATTACATTCATCCCTAAGATCAAGAAACCCTCCTTTGTATCATACTTAAGGTCTATCATTTTATGCAATGTTCTCTGAAAAATTCTCAAAAAAAATAGTTAATCACATTAGACCTTGGATTATTTATATTATTTCTAAAAATTATAGTGCCTTCATCCACAAGTGTCTAATTTCAGATAATTCCATCATCATCCATGAAGTGTTTCACTAAGTGAAGACCAACTCAATTTCTAAGAGAGGCATTATGTCTTGGATTTTTTGTTATGAAAAAGTCCTATTATTGGGTTGAATGGAATTTTCATTAGTTTGTTATGTGAAAAATGGGGTTCTTCCAAAAATGGATTGAAATAGACATGCAATGTCTTTCTTCCATATCATTGATAATTAAAATTAATGGCAGCCTTTCTTAAATGTTTTCACCATCTAGGGGTATTCATCAGGTAGATACTATTTCCCCTTATCTTTTTATTATGTTGGATGATGTTTTCCCTAATATTATTTCAGCAATTTCTTAGGATAAAATGATTCATAGGGTGAATGTGTACATATAGAATCAAACCAGATCCCATATTTTTTTGTCGGTGACAGATTTCTTTTCTCAAGGGCCATTATTATAATATGAAATTATATTTTCCACTTGATTTTCATTTATGAGAGAGCTTCCAGAAAATCTTTAAAACTTTCTAAATCATAAATTTCATTCAACTATGGTGTTTTTATAATTAGAAAAGAATAACTTAGCAGAACCTCTATTATTTGGGATGATGATAAGCATAATAAATACTTTGGGTGTCACGAGCCGTCCTCGGGGCCCGTGCCGTGACTACCCCAAGCCCGCCTTCCATAGGCCAGGGGTTGGCGACTAGCACCAAGGCGTAAATCCCGGTAAAAAGGGAAGGCATTGCCTTTTTAAAGTACACAAACACCATAGAGCAAGCAAGAAGTAGAAGTAAACACTAAGTAAAAGCTGATACAAGTAAGTGCGGAAAAGTAAGTGGGCCAGAAAACAAACCCAATCTGAAAGTAAAGTATAACTGGAAAGGGAAAACAACAACTGAAAGTAAAGCCGCAACGTCGAGCCGTTCACTGGAAGTCCCACCTGAAGGGTGAGTACAGATAGCCTCCACAGCTCCTCGGGTCCAGTCATCCACTCCGAGTACGTCTGCCTAGTGGTCCACCTCCAGGTACCGTTCTGCTCCACAAGCCTCAACCACGATCAGCGTTGTCCGTCATCTGCAACCAACACAGCGTAGTGTGGGCATAGCCCGTGCAGGGGTGAGTATAAGCTACTCAGTAGGGACCCCGAGACCCCCGAAGGTCTCCCAGAATCCAAAAAGGAGAAACCACAAAGGAAAGATACAAACACTAAGTAACATTCGACACTACTTAGGTATATGCCCATACATATACCTAAGTCATCAATTCTCATTCGGCTCCAACATCTGAGTCCACGTACAACCCATTCCACACAGGAAAGAAAAACGTAAATCCACACAAGATAGCACAACACAATCCAAATAGGAAAGCAAAAGAGGATTTCAGCTCACACAGTTTTACTTCTTCATATAACAATAGAGATGATCAGATATTGCCACTTATTTATCTAAGTCATCGGACCCACAAAGGATTGATAGGTACTAACCCCTGCAATGACCCACAAAGGATCTGACCCACACAGGATCGATAGGTAACTAACCCCCGCAATGACCCACAAAGGATCTCACCCACAAAGGATCGATAGGTAACTAACCCCCCCAAGGACCCACAAAGGATCTGACCCACAAAGGATCGATAGGTAACTAACCCCCGCAAAGACCCACACAGGATCAGACCCACATAGGATCTGTAGGCGCTGGCCCACACAGGACCGCTGAGCACTGACCCACACAGGATCAGATCCACACAATATCGGTAGCACTCATCCACGTAGGATCGCTGAGTGATGTAGTCGTCGCCGTCGAATCCACTGAGGATCTCTGTACAGTCGTCGTCGTAGTAGCAGTCGCAGCCAGCTCTAGGGTTCCCGCACACAGCAAGCTCGTTCGGGAGGGTCTGCTCCATGATCCGAGAGGCTGATACATCAACTGACACATATTCCAGAGTTGATGTATCCAAAAGTTTTGTATCGTCAATAGGAACTCAGCATCACAGACGGCGCATCAATCGGACGCCCGGTCTGGAAGTTATTGGCTTTTTTGTCCTAGGGGCCCGGTTGGTTTTTAAGTCAAAACCAACCCGACCGTACTCCACCTGAATCCAAACCTCGGGCGGAGTAAGCCAAAAGATCCATCTCACTAAGAGGAATCCAACAAAGTCGACGGCACGTCAATCGGACGTCCGGAGCTCAAGTTATGAGCGTTTCTGCTCCGAGGGCCCGGTTGGTTTCGTGTACGAACCAACTCGACCGAACCCAAAGTTCTCTGAAACCATAAGAGTAATATGTCTAAACGACCGTCTCAATCCAGGGAACACATCTCCTCTGACGGTGCGTCGATCGGAGGTCCGTAGATAAAGTTAAGAGCAAAAGACCGAAAAGGGTCCGAAAATGGGGGGTCTGGGCCCGGACCGACCCGGCCCAACCCCCCCTGGGTCGGCCCGAACCGGTTCGACCCGACCCGGTTCCGGGTCCGATGCGTCCAGCGTGGCCCGGCCTGAGCGCGACCCGGCCCAGCCGGCGCAGGCGCGGCCCGGTCGCCAGGCGGCTCGGCCGTAACAGTCGATCGGTGCACAAGGGGGGCGCCGCCCCCTTGAATGAGTCACGGCCCCGCGTGGGGCCGCCCTTGCCAGCGGACGCGGCAGTCGGCCGCATCCTGTCCCGCTCCGGTCCCGCACGGTCGCGGGACCACGCCTTGCCGCCATGGATTCAGCCACGGCGGCTCCTTCTGGCAGCGCGCCGGGTGCCGCCGCCACCTGCCATCGAGCCGGCGAGGCGCGCCGGCGTGCTGCTCTGCGGACCACCGGACGAGTTCCGGTGGTCAGAAAAATGCGCCGTCTTTGCCAATGGCCCTTTCGGGGCCCGTCCTTCACTGTGAGGACCTCACATCGCTCGTGCGGCTTGTTTTGTCATCATCCGTCGTTCCGCACGCCAAGAACAAAAAGGGTTGTGGGTTCGGACTTGTTCGTTGGTCCGCACCCACCGCGTTAGCGGTTTATAAAAGTCTCACAACAAATATTTAATCATATTCCGTGGGTATAAATCACAAAGATTTAAAATAATCAACCCCTACTTCAACGTTGTCATTGAACGTGAGTTCATCGCGGAATTGACCGTCGCAGAAGAAAAGGATCGTCGCGTCGTGGAAGGGGTGTCGCTGTCGTCACGGTACACGGTGTCGCGTCGACGATCTCCGAGGGTTAAAAACACACCAATTTAATTGCACCAATTAAACCCATGTTGAGGATAAAAAATTCAAAAAGAATTAAAGAACCACAATCTCCTACCTCAATCGGTTGTTGATCGAAGATTGCCGCGGGGAAGGAACGTCGCGGAAGGAATGTCGCGGAAGGAGAGGATCGTCGGCATCACGTCGTCGATCTCCGAGGATCTGGCGTTCTTCGTTGCCCTTCGTCGGAGGCTGGCGTTCTTCACGTTCTTTGTATTCTTCGCGTTCTTCACGTTCTTCACGAAGAAGGATGAAGATCTCCAAGACTTAGAGATTCCTCCAATTCCTCTCAACAAGCAACCCTCAAGTAAACACGCGTTGGTCTTATTTTATTCTCATGCCAACGATTTGAAAAACAAAGTTAAGAAACGAACCATTAATTCGATGAATTAATGGTAACGACTTAACTTCCCAATTAAATGAGGCGTTTCTTAACTCAAATAAACGCATGGTTGACTATATTTAAAAGAGGTTTTTGCGGGTGCGTTACTTAGAGGAAAAGAAATGGTGGGGCTCCTGCGGGCCCCACCTCAAAAATATCCTACCAAGTGGGTAGGATATTTTGGGTTCCACCCTATCCGCTTAACTTAGATTAAGTGGCTTTAAGTGGCTTAAAGTGAAATAAAATAAAGTTGTCGCACCACTTTATTTTATTTCTTAATTTAACCCAAAAATTAAAAACCACACCCGAGCAAACGCAACTCTGGAAAAGGCATTTCTAAGCAAATACTGGCACTGTGATTCCATCGGTACCCTCGAAATTCGATTCCGAGCAACAGTTCAAAAATTATAAAAACTCGCTCGTTCGTTCACTGAACGTACCCGAGCCAAACTTCGGAAAATGATTTCGGGCACACCGGGCCTCGGAATCAGGTGCCGTCAGAAACTGTGTTCTTGTAAAATTCCAAATAAAATTAAGAAAAAAATTTCCTTGAATTTTATGGGTCTTTACATCACTCCCACCTCAGGTATTTACGTCCCCATAAAGATACATCATAAACTAGGGAAACAAATGTGGGTACTGAGCACGCATCTGAGCCTCCCGCTCCCAAGTTCTCTCCTGGAGGTTCTCGTGCTGCCATCTGATGCACACTAGAGGAATTGATCGTCCACATAGGACCCTCTCCTGTCGATCCTCGATCTCCACCGGGACCTCCACAAACGTCACCCCATCATCAATGTATAGCTCCCCATGGTCAATGATATGCATCGGGTTGTTCACGTATCTCCTCAGTTGGGATACGTGGAAGACGCCATGCACCCGGTGTAACTGAGGTGGTAGAGCCAGGCGATAAGCCACCTCACCAATCCTGCTGAGGACCTGGAAGGGTCGGATGAAGCATGGAGAAAACTTGCTGCCTCTGACAAATCTCCGTAATCCACGTCGAGGTGAGACCCGCAAGAAGACGTGGTCGCCATCCTCGAACTTCAGTGGCCTCCACCTCCTGTCAGCATAAGACTTCTGTCGGCTCAAAGCTGTCCTCATCCGCTCCTGGATGACCTGGACCTTCTCTATCGTGGCCTAGACCATCTCTGGTCCCACAAGTGCTGACTCCCCGGGGTCTGTCCAGCACAAAGGAGATCCGCAAGGTCAGCCGTACAACGCCTCATATGGTGCCATCCCAATGGTGGAGTGGTAGCTGTTGTTATAAGCAAACTCTACCAAGGGTAGGTGGTCCTCCCAGCTGCGACCAAAGTCGAGGACACATGCGCGAAGCATGTCCTCGAGAGTCTGAATGGTCCTCTCCGTCTGACCATCCGTCTGAGGGTGAAATGCGGTGCACAGACGTATCTGCGTCCTGAACGCCTCCTGCAACCCCTTCCAAAGCTGGAAAGTGAAGCGAGCATCTCGATAGGAGACGATAGATGATGGCACACCTTGAAGCCTTAAAATCTCCTGAACATAGAGACGTCCCAATATTTATACTGAGCCCTGCTCTCTGGTGGGTAAGAAGTGAGTTGACTTGGTGAGTCGGTCGACAATCACCCAAATGGATTCGTGACCTCTAGAAGTGCGTGGAAGTCCAGTCACAAAGTCCATAGATATGTCATCCCACTTCCACTCCGGGACCTCCAAGGGTTGTACCAAGCCTGCTGGTACCTGATGCTCTGCCTTCACCTGCTGGCAGGTGAGGCATCGAGAAACGAACTCCGCCACAGCCTTCTTCATGCCCGGCTACCAGTGCTGTCGTCGGAGATCCTGGTATATCTTCGCCACTCCAGGATGCACCGCCAAAGGAGAAGTGTGAAACTCTCTCATCACCTCCTCCCGAAAAGAAACTGGTACCAAGGTGTGTCCTCTTAAAAGGACATTGTGCTCTAATACAAAGGAGAAACCATCATGTGTCTGCCCTGAGGATATCTGCTCACGACTCGTCTCACAGTCGGCGTCCTCGTGCTGTGCCTATATGACCCGCTGCAGTAGTAGATGGGTGACTGTGAGAGACTGAAGGAAGGCTTCTCCATCTCTATCCACGAAGGATATCTGCAAAGCAGCTAGCTGCTCTGTCACCTCCTCAAGTAGCTGAATGTCTGTCCTCCTGCTGAGAGCATCGGCTACCACGTTCCCCTTCCCAAGAGTATAGACTATCTCAAAGTCATAGTCCTGGAGGAACTCGAGCCATCGCCACTATCTCAGGTTCAGGTCATTCTAAGAGAAGATGTACCTGAGACTATGATGGTCAAAAAAGACTATAAAGCGCTCGCCCATCAGGTAGTGTCGCCATGTCTTCAGAGCGAAGACCACTACTACTAACTCTAGGTCATGGGTAGTGTAGTTATGCTCATGCGGCCTCAACTGACGTGATCCATAGGAAATCACCGCCCGCTATTGCATCAGGACACATCTGAGTCCGGTCCCTGATGCATCGCAATAGACTACGTACCCTACTCCCTCCTCTGGAAACCTCAAGATAGGTGTGCTGGTCAATCTCTGTCTCCACTCCTGGAAGCTCTGATGACATCTGTCTGACCACACAAAGGGTTTCCCCTTTTTCATAATAGCTGAGAGTGGTGTCGCAACTCTGGAGAAGTCTAGCACAAATCTCTGGTAGTATCCAGCTAGTCCCAAGAAACTCTGAACCTCGGTCACGCTCCTAGGTGGCTCCCAAGCTAGCACTGCCTTGATCTTTGAAGGATCCACTACAAATCCCGCCTCAGAGATGACGTGCCCCAAGAAGTGTACCTTGCGTATCCAGAACTGACACTTCGAGAGCTTTCCATAAATCTGGTGCCCTCGGAGTGTGTCTAGTACAACCCGCAAGTGGTAGGCGTGCTCCTCCCCAGTCGTCGAGTATATCAAAATGTCTTCGATGAAGACCACGACAAATCGATTGAGGTATGGATGAAAGATCCTGTTCATGAGGCCCATGAACACTGCTTGAGCGTTGGTTATGCCGAAAGGCATAAACAAGAACTCATAGTGGCCATACCGACATCTGAAGGTCGTCTTCTACACATCCTCGTCCCGAACTCTGAGCTGATGATAGTCTGACCTGAGGTCTATCTTTGAGAACCATCGTGCTCCCTTGATCTGATCGAAGAGGTCATCAATCCTTGGTAGCGGATACTTGTTCCTCACTATCACCTGGTTCGGGCGACGATAGTCGACACAAAGTCGCAAGCTCCCGTCTACCTTCTTGGCAAACAATATCGGGGAATCCCAGGGTGAAACACTGGGTCGGATGAATCACTTGCCCTGCAAGTCCTCCAACTATACTCGTAGATCTTGAAGCTTAGCGGGGGCCATCTGATATGATGGAGTGGATATCGGGGTTTTCTCGGGGTACAGATCAATATAAAAGTCTACCTTTCTGCGAGGAGGTAGTCCTGGAACGTCATCGGGAAAGACGTCTTCATACTGATCCACCACTGTAGGAAAACTAGGACTCTGCATGTCAACTGCTCCTAGGATGAGGCTAGCCAACTGATGAGTGATGGGCTGTCCTCTCCTCTGCGGAAGTCCATCCTGTGCTGCGACGGCTCCCTTCTCACCGGTGAAGGTGAACCTGCTCCCGTCGGTGCGTACACATCGCACCTTGCGCCTAATAACGTCAATCTGTGCATGGACTGTAGATAACCAATACATGCCCAAGATGATGTCGTAAGGCCTCGATGCCGCTACAAGAAGATCCCAGCCAAAGCCCTCGCCTCCTAGAGTAAGCTCACACTGCCGGCACCAGTGCATAATCGTCAAGTCTTCTCCCGTAGGAGTCGCTAGCCGTAAGGATTGAGCCAACGGCTCTGTCGGAATCTCCGAGCTCCAAACAAGGGCAGTGGCTATGAAAGAATGACTTGCTCCTGTGTCTATAAGAACTGAAGAAAGGGTGGAATAGACGTAGATAGTACCTCGAATCATCTCGGGCATGCCGTGGTCGTAGGCCTCCGCTACCTAGAGTTGTGATTGTCTCTTCCCGCCAGCTCCCTGTGGCTGGGGTGTACCTCCTGGTGGTGGTGGTGGTAGAGCCTCAAAGAGTCTCCCACCACCTGCCGCTCGGCCAGCTCCTCTACCTCATCTGCCTACTCCCTGCGGACCGCCACGGTCGACCCTCTGCCTCTGTCTGGGTGGCCCCTCAACCGTCTGCTGCTCCTCGGCACGGTGGGTCGGGCAGTCACGAGCCATGTGGCCCTGCCCGCCGCATGTTTAGCACTGCCTGCCTCTCGAAAGACTGGCTCTGTGCTGTGTTCCCCACACTGCTGAGCCAGTGTCCTGAGGTTGTCTTCCTGAGGATCTGGTCTGCCGGGACCCATGAGTCATCTGACGACTACCTGCTGCAGAGGACTCTGCTACGTGCCGCCCCGCGGTAGGTCTCGCTGCTGAAGAGGGCTCAACAAGAAAGCTCTCGATCAAAAGGGCTCGCTCCAGTACTCCTGCATGACTCGGAAAGCTGAGGTATATCAGCAATGCCCTAATCTCATGCCTCAAACCCTGATCAAAGTTCCAGGCCCGGAAGAATGGGTCTCTTACCATGTCTGTCAAGTAGCGCGAGAGATCGGTAAATCTCGCCGAGTACTGGGCGACTGTCAAGCTCTCCTTCCGCAGCTGAAGAAGCTCCTGGATGCGCACCGCACGGAGGGTGGCTGGGATGAACTCTGAGCAGAAGAGGCTCTCAAAGTCTATCCAGATAAGAGATGCCTGATTGTGCACCTGGAGCATCAAGCTCCACCATCTGCCTGCTGCCGCGTGTAGTAGGCTCACTGCAAGGATCACCATGAGGTCCGCTGGTGTCCTCACTAACCTGAAAACTCATACAACTGCCTCCAACCAGTCCTCGGCTTCCTGAGGGTCTGTCTCCCAGCATAACCTGGGCA
Organism: Viscum album; assembly: GCA_963277665.1. Lineage (NCBI taxonomy): Eukaryota > Viridiplantae > Streptophyta > Magnoliopsida > Santalales > Viscaceae > Viscum > Viscum album. The sequence continues at coordinate 888,420,169 of OY728151.1, read as the reverse complement.
GTCACTGGCACTGGAACTCGTGCAGTGCACTAAGGCGACGTGCATCGTCTGCGGTTGGGGCTGGAAGCATCGGCGGCTCAGCAGGTAGAGGTACTGCCGTTGCCTCAGCTGTCAAAGGGCCCTGTACCGAGGCCTCGTTGCTCGGTGGGGTGTCATCACGCACAACTCTCGGAACCCTAGCTGGCTGCCGTCGTGGGGACATCCTGAAAAGGAAACAGGTGCACCACGGTCAAAACAATATACCTGATGAGATTACACAAAGTAATCATAAAGAAAACTTGAAACACACATGCAATCAATGTTTTCGTGTATTAAGTCGGAAATCAGAAGTCAGGGTCCTGGTGTACGGATACCTCGGTCGCCGCACCAATACTGGACTCCCTGGACTGATAACCACACCCAATACACTTAACACTATTGCTTCACATAGAAAAATATCAGAGTTCAAAGTTCTGCGGTAGAACCAAACTCCTCTGATACCAATTTGTCACGACCCGTCCTCAGGGCCCGTGTCGTGACTACCCCAAGCCTGCCTTCCATAGGCCAGGGGCTGGTGACTAGCACCAAGGCATAAATCCCGGAAAAAAGGGAAGGCATTGCCTTTGTAAAGTAAACAAATACCACAGAGCAAGCAAGCAGTAGAAGTAAACACTAAGTAAAAGCTGATACAAGTAAGTGAGGAAAAGTAAGTGGGCCAGAATACAAACCCAATCTGAAAGTAAGGTACAACTGGAAAGGGAAAACACCAACTGAAAGTAAATCCGCAATGTCGAACAATCCACTGGAAGTCCCACCTGAAGGGTGAGTACAGATAGCCTCCACAGCTCCTCGGGTCCAGCCGTCCGCTCCGAGTACGTCCGCCTAGTGGTCCACCTCCAGGTATCGTCCTACTCCACAAGCCTCAACCACGATCAGCGTTGTCCGTCGTCTGCAACCAACAAAATGTAGTGTGGGAATAGCCCGTGCAGGGGTGAGTATAAGCTACTCAGTAGGGACCCCGAGACCCCCGAAGGTCTCCCAGAATCCAAAAAGGATAAACCACAAAGGAAAGATAAAAACACTAAGTAACATTCGACACTGCTTAGGTATATTCCCATACATATACCTAAGTCATCAATTCTCGTTCGGCTCCAACATCCGAGTCCACGTACAACCCAGTCCACACAGGAAAGTAAAACATAAATCCACACAGGATAGCACAACACAATCCACATAGAAAAGAAAAACAGGATTTCAGCTCACATGAGTTTACTTCTTCATATGACGGTAGAGATGATCATATATTTCCACTGATTTATCTAAGCCGTCAGACCCACAAAGAATATATAGGTACTAACCCCTGCAATGACCCACAAAGGATCTGACCCACACAAGATCGATAGGTAACTAACCCCCGCAATGACCCACAAAGGATCTGACCAACAAAGGATCGATAGGTAACTAACCCCCGCAATGACCCACAAAGGATCTGACCCACAAAGGATCGATAGGTAACTAACCCCCGCAAAGACCCACACAGGATCTGTAGGCGCTGTCCCACACAGGACCGCTGAGCACTAACCCATACAGGATCAGACCCACACAGAATCGGTAGCACTGATCCATGTAGGATCGCTGAGTGTTGTAGTCATCGTCGTCGAATCCATTGAGGATCTCTGTATGGTCGTCGTTGTAGTAGCAGTCGCAGCCATCTCTAGGGTTCCCGCACACAGCAAGCTCGTTCGGGAGGGTCCGCTCCACGAGCCGAGAGGCAGATACATCAAATGACACATAGTCCAGAGTTGATGTATCCAAAAGTTCCATATTGTCAATAGGAACTCAGCGTCACAGACGACGCGTCAATCGGACGCCCGGTCTGGAAGTTATTGGCTTTTTCGTCCCAGGGGCCCGGTTGGTTTTTAAGTCAAAACCAACCCGACCATACTCCACCTACGTCCAAACCTCGGGCGGAGTAAGCCAAAAGATCCGTCTCACTAAGAGGAATCCAACGAAGTCGACGGCACGTCAATCGGACGTCCGGAGCTCAAGTTATGAGCGTTTCCGCTCCGAGGGCCGGGTTGGTTTCGTGTACGAACCAACTCAGCCGAACCCAAAGTTCTTCGAAACCATGAGTGTAATATGTCGAAACGACCGTCTCGATCTAGGGAACACATCACCGTTGAAGTTGCGTTGATCGGAGGTCCGTAGCTCAAGTTATGAGAAAAAGACCGAAAAGGGTCCGAAAACGGGGGGTCTGGGCCCGGGCCGACCCGGCCCAACCCCCCTGGGTTGGCCCGAACCGGGTCGACCTGACCCGGGAAAGGGTCCGACCCGGCCGGCGCGGCCCGGCTTGGCCTGGGCGCGACCCGGCCCGACCGGCGCGGGCGCGCCCCGTCGCCAGGCGGCTCGGCCGTAACGGCCGAGCGGTGCGCAAGGGGGGCGCCGCCCCCCTTGAATGAGCTGCGGCCCCGCATGGGGCCTCAATTGCCAGCGGACGCGGCAGCCGGCTGCGTCCTTTCCCTCTCCTGTCCCGCGCGGTCACGGGACCGCGGCTTCAGCCGCGGCGGCTCCTTCCGGCGGCGCGCCAGGCGCCACCGCCACCTGCCGCCGGCGCCGCCGTGCCGGCGAGGCACGCCGGAGGGCTGCTCCGCGAACAACCGGACGAGTTCCGGTGGTCGGAAAAACGTGTCGTCTTCGCTAATGGCCCTCCCGGGGCCCGTCCTTCACTGCGAGGAACTCACATCACCCGTGCGGCTTGTTTTGTCATCGTCCGCCGTTTCGCACACCAAGAACGAAAAGGGTGGTGGGTTCGGACTTGTTCGTTGGTCCGCACCCACCACGTTAGCGGTTTATAAAAGTCTCACAACAAATATTTAATCATATTCCACGGGTATAAATCACAATGATTTAAAAAAATCAACCCCTACCTCAACGTTGTCGTTGAACGTGAGTTAGTCTCGGAATTGACCGTCGTGGAAGAAAAGGATCATCGCGTCGCGGAAGCGGCGTCGCTGTCATCGCGGTACACGGCGTCGCCTCGACGATATCCGAGGGTTAAAAACACACCGATTTAATTTCACCAATTAAACCCATGTTGAGGATAAAAAATTCACAAAGAATTAAATAACCGCAATCCCCTACCTCAATCGGTTGTTGATCGAATATTGTCGCGGAGAAGGAACGTCGCAGAAGGAACGTCGCGGAAGGAGAGGATCGTCGGCATCGGGTCGTCGATCTCTGAGGATCCAGCGTTCTTCATCACCCTTCGTCGGAGGCCGGTGTTCTTCGCGTTCTTCGCGTTCTTCGTGTTCTTCGCGAAGAAGGATGAAGATCTCCAAGACTTAGAGCTTCCTCCAATTCCTCTCAACAAACAACCCTCAAGTAAACATGCGTTGGTCTTATTTTATTCCCATGCCAATGATTTGGAAAAAAAAAAGTTAAGAAACGAACCATTAATTCGATGAATTAATGGTAACGACTTAACTGCCCAATTAAATGAGTCGTTTCTTAACTCAAATAAACAAATGGTTGACTTTATTTAAAATAGGTTTTCGGGGGTGAGTTACTTAGAGGAAAAGAAACTGTGGGGATCGTGCGGGCCCCACCTCACAAATATCCCACCAAGTGGGTAGGATATTTTGGGTTCCACCCTATCCTCTTAACTTAGCTTAAGTGGCTTAAAGTGAAATAAAATAAAGTTGTCACACCACTATATTTTATTTCTTAATTTAACCCAAAAATTAAAAATCACACCCGAGCAAACACAACTCCGAAAAATGCGTTTATAAGAAAATACCGGCGATGTGATTCCATCGGTGCCCTCGGAATTCGATTCCGAGCACCGGTTCAAAAGTTAGAAAAACCCGCTCGTTCGTTCACTAAACATACCCGAGCCAAACTTCGGAAAATGATTCCCGGCACACCGGGCCTCGGAATCAGGTGCCGTCAGAAACTGCGTTCTTGTAAAATTCCAAAGAAAATTAAGAAAAAAATTTCCTTGAATTTTACAGGTCTTTACATTGGTATTCGTAAAGTATTTATACATTCTAAAAGAGAGTTTTTCTCAAGTATCATGGATATAATTGCAATAAATAATCAGTTATTCACCTTTAAGAAAATCTCTAAAGTGGGGAAAGAGATTCTTATCAATTTGGTGGCACAAGAGATCCCGACCTATGTTATGTCCATTTATAAACTTCCCAGTTTTTTATTAATAAGATCCACTCCTGCCTTGACAAGTTTTGGTGGGGGGATTAATGGTGGGAGAAGTAAATATAAAGTTTTTGTCTTGGGATAAGTTTTGTGCCCACAAATCCTATGGTAGAATGATGATCTAGTATTTTTTTATGTCTTTAATGATTCACTTTTAGAAAAGTAATGTTGTAGGCTAATGTAAAATCCGGATTCGATGTTCACTCGAATCCTATAGGCCAAATATTTCCCCACTCATATTATAGTGTGTCTATTCTTGGACCCCCATCTAAGTTTCTTTTGGTGATGTTTAAGGGGTTCCCATGAGCTTCTATGTGGGGGCCTCTACTGGTGAATTGGATATGATGCCACTATTAATATTTGGAGAGATCTCAAGTTGGTCGACATAAATGAGATGAAGTCTATATATCTGATATTCCCAGGGTGGAAGGATTCAATGATTGAATCCTAGCTATATTATGCTAGTAATGGTTGGTGTATTAATATATTGGAAGGCTAGTTCAATGAGAGAGACTGAAGAATCATTTTTAGAACCCCATTTGTTAAGGACGTGGGGATGGATGGGATTTGTTGGAGTAGAGATAGATATGTAATGTTTTTTTTATATTTGTGTATAAAATGGAACTTCGATCATGAAGCCCGGAGGGGGATGTTATTTAGAAGAAACTATGGAGTTTGGTAATTCCTCCCAATATATGGTATTTTTTATAGAAATTAAGTGCCTTTATAATCCCCATCAAAGAGTTCCTCATGTTCTGTCATGCTATTAATAATTATAATTTCCCTTTGTGCATGGATAAACTATCGTTTCCATCACATGCAATTTTTTTTCCTAGGCGTTAGGGCCATATGGATCATACGAGATTCCAATGTTGATATTTTGGTGGACATGGATAATGGGCCTACTTCATACCTACTGAATTGGACATCCTCTATTTATGATAATGAAATTAAATCTCTCTGTATCATCACTTGGTTTATCTATGTTATAAGAAATGATTTGGTCTTCAATCGGCTGTTGATTCATACTCCTTTCTGGATCAAATAAACCACATCCTAGCTACAAACCCAGAAAAGTTTTGAGTTTCAACTTGAGTTTATGAAAACTCATTCTTGTAATATATTTTGGGTCACATCACAACTAGATACACTGAATATTAATGTGGATGCCTAGATCTATGTAGGAGATTCTGTTGGGATAATTGTGGTGGTTTGTGATTCCTTCAGATGTGTCGGTGTAGCATGCCAACATTATATTCATTCTCACTGCACTACTGTCGAACAGGATTTTAACAGAACTAAAAAAATGACATCAACATCTCTAAGTAATTGATACTATAAGTGTTGATAAAAGGGGTCCCTTTTATCAGTTCTAAAAAAGTGCTGATAAAGGCCCCTTTTATCGGTGCTAAAAAATGAAACAGTCCATGCTAAAAGAAAGTGTGAGTAAAAGGAGACTTTTATTGGTGATTTTTTTAATTCTAATAAAGGTTCCATTTTATTAGAATTAATAAAATCACTCATTAAAGTTGAAAAATGAAATTTTTATAAAGAATTATTTTCATCACTCGAATCCCACCTCCCCCCCAGCTCCCCTTTAACAATGTTAATCCCTTCTATGTGTGCCCCTAACTCCACTATGTTTTGAACCTGATACTTACCCCTCACATGCCCGCACTTTTTCCACTCCCCTATATTGTTTTGTTCTTTATTTTATGGTATATCTATGTATTTATATAAATTTCCTCACATTTTTTATCCATATATTTATATATATTTATTTATATAATTATTTTTAAATACGTATATAATATATGTTTTGTGTGTGTGTGTTTATAAATACATACATACATAGATATATATGTATCTTTATATATATGTGTGTTTCTATAAATATAATTATATTTATTTATATATATATATATATATATATATATATTATTTATATTTATATACCCATATTAGAATATATAGATAAATATATATATCTTTTTTTCAATACACACATAAATATATTTATATATATATAAACATTATACATACATTAATTGTATAACTATATAAATATTCATATATTATTATTTTAAATAAAATTGATATTATTTATTATATAGATATGGTTTATAGATTTATAAATATATATATATATTTATATTTATTTATTTACATATTGATTTAAAAAATTAAATTTTTGCGTGCAAATATAAACAAAATATGTATATGTGTTAATATATTTGATTATAAATAACGGTACAATATAAAAAATGTTAAAATTTGAACATAATAATATCCATTTGAGGGTAAACCATGAAAATAAATTCAGACTCAACCCAAAAAAAGATAATAAGACTCCATTAAATGAGGTTCAAATTCCACGAAATATTAAAAAATGGGGCACCTCGACAAAAAAACTCAATTTTGGGGGTCTTTTGGGCATTTTTTGGCCCCAAAAAAATGTTGACTGTGATTCTCCTAGGTCACCACAGCATAGATATTTTTTAAAGGTTTGATTTTATATGTGGTGTAACTCAAGTGGACATCTGGATCAAAAGTTATGGTTCTTTAAAGTTCAAGTCACATTTTTAACTTATTTTATATTTTTTATTATTTTTTTGATTTTATCTATTTTAAAATTATCATTAAATGATTATAAATCAATAATAATTATCCAATTATTAATTAATATTAATTTTTTTATTATTTTATAATCCATTTTTTCACTAAGTATCTTATATATTAAGTGTAACTGCATATTTAGTTTATATAAATAGAATTTTATAAAATATATTATATTTATATCAATATAAGAATATTTATATACTAATATATGATTTTTAATGATAAATAAAATTTTTTATATAATATACCTTTTATTATTTCTAAGAAAAGCACTGATAAGAGTATCATTTATTAGCGCTAAAAAAAGTATTGATAAAGGGGGTAGTTTTATTAGTGCTAAAAAATGTAGATAAAGGATTAATTTTATCAGTGTCTTTTTATCACTCATTAAAGCACCGTTTATCATCACTTTTTTAGAATTGATAAAAGTACCCCCATTATCAGTACTTTTTTAAGCATTCTTAAAGGGAGGCACCAGCTAAAGATGAATTTTTGGTAGTGCTGGGAGCCACCTATTACTGAAGCCCTAGACATCTAAGAGGGTTTGAGGCTATCCATTGAGAGATTATGGTTCTTATTCATCTTAGAAATGGATTTTATCTCCATTATTAAGTCAATATACACATTGGAGAATGGTCTCCAATCCTTTGATTTGATGTTCTTGAGGATCTGCTCCCTCCTCATCTCCTTCTATACATGCAAGATCTCTTTCATCAAAAGAGAAGGGAATAAGGTTGGCCATGCTTTAGAAACCCAAGGTAATTTGGGAGAGTCTCTTATTTTATTGGTTGATTTTCCTCCTTGGATGATGTCTCTTTTATTACTTGATCCTTGATCGATTTATCAAATTCCCTTGTTGTTTGTCAAAAAAATGTATGTAATTACTATTATATATTTATATATAATCAATTATTAATAAGTATAAAAATAATAAAAAAAATATAATTGATTAAAAACATATATATATTATATTTATATAAATAAATATCTATAGTTTTTACTAAATAAATTTTATTTAATAATATATAAATATGTATATAAAAAATATATTATACACAAAGAGACTTTCATCAACACTACTTTAGCGTTGATAAATGTTATACTTTTATAACCACTACAAAATTATGATCAATGTTAACCCTTATGAATACTAAAGACATTGATAAATATTGACCTTTAATCACTATTTTTTTAACATCGACGAAAGTAACCTTTATCGATGCTTCTGTCTAGTGGAAATGACAATTCCTGGATTGAAATTGTTTATTGGGATTTATCACATTTATTCATGTGATAGAAAATTATTAATGAATAGATTTATCTCAACATTTATTGGGAATTTTCTACCAACATTAATGGAGAGTTATTCTTTATATTAATGGATGGAATAATGAATGTTAACCCCATTTCTCTGAAATATGGACATGGTGTCTATATAAGATTATTTAGTAACATATTCCAAAAGGTGTGATAGCATGATGTAGCTGTCAAGAGAAAACCAGGAAGGGGTTTCCACATTTGCGGTGTCCCATGGGACACGATGATTTCTATGCAATTTTCTTGTACATTTGGAGAGTTTCTTGGAAAAAATTTCAATATGTAGTTTATTGAGCGAAAAAAGGGGGATACCACGTTATTGGTAGTATGATCAGTGTGTCATTATTTAACAAGTGTTGAGTAGCAATGATGAAATCGATGATTGAGGCCAGGTATTGAAATTATTCCTGATAGCAGTGATTAGGTGGTGTGTTCTAGTAAATGATTGATGATACATCATGATGGAGAGATCATGAAAGAGAGAAATTATTCAAGTGTCACAAGATGGTGAAAACCTGATGCATGTTCAGATGATTATTTTCGAGTTAGGGATGTTTTGTTGACAAAAGGGTTAAACTTTGTGACAGATTGATATTTTGATCATGGCATTGGTGATATGATTTTTAGAGAGAAGGAAGAGTCATATCAGGTTGTGGTCTTCACACTATTTTTCTATGCTATCTCATTTGTAATTCATGTCTGGGCATTACTTGGATTCTTTGTATTTTCTAATTCATAGTGGATATTTTTGGAATTACCCAATGGTTTCTTAATCTTCCACATCGGAGGGTGTATTCACATTGAAAAATATTTCCTGTTAATTTATTTATTTTTCTTTATATCACTTCTATATTTTTTCAGGTTTCACACAAATATTCTGCAAGTAATTTTGATCCCAAAATTGGGATTCTCCCCAAAAGTTTATCAAAGGTGATGGTTCGTGATTGCAATTTATCGTGAGAATTATGGAAGTTTCGGAGAGGATTGTAGATGCATGCATGAATCAGAATAATATTTTGAAATCAAAGATGGTTAAGAGAGATGATGTGCTAGCTGGTCTAAGGATTTTGAGTAGGGGAAGAAATTTTTTTCTATAGGGGCTCCATATTGGGTGGTGATCACAATTATGGGGGAGCTATATGTTTTTCGTTCTGGTCTTGTTCAGTGGGATGGTGCATATACAGATGTGGAAAAGACTTCAACGTTTGGATTTCTTTTTACAGGGGGAGATGATATTTTTTTTTCAGAAGTGAAAAAGGGCATAGTTATATTTCATGCAGATGATGATGGTCGGTGTGACACTAACATATTATCTTTCCAAATGGTTTTTTTGTATGTTTCCATTCATGAATGTTTTGAATGGTTATATTCTTGAGATTAATCACATCTATTGATGAGAGAAAAAATATTAATAGAGAGATTTATCTCATTATTGATTGGAGATTTTCTCCCAACATCAATGTAGAGTTATTTTTAAAATTAATGGATAGAAAAATGAATGTCGACATAATTTATTGGATATATGGACTTTTTGTATATATAAGAGGATGTGGTAACATATTTTAAAAGGTGTTCTAGCATGATTTAGCTGGAAAGAGAGAACCGTGAAGGGGTTACCACGTTTACAGTGGCTCGTGTGACATGACAACATCTAAAAATTTATCTTGTACATGAAGAGAGGTTCTTGGAAATATGTTCAAGATATAGTGCACTAAAAGGTAGAAGGGGGATACAACATAAGTGGTAGCATGTACAGCGCATCATCATTTAATAGGTGTGGAACAACAACGATGTAATTTATGTTTGGGGCAATGTATCAAAAGTCTTCCTGATAGCAGTGATTATGTTGTGTGTCTTGGTTAATGATCGGAGATACATCATGACGGAAAGATCGTGAGAGAGATGAATCCTTTGAGTGTTGTAAGATAGTGTGAGACTAATGCGTGTTTGAATGAATATCTTTAAGGTAGTAACGTTTTTTCGATAAAAGGGTGATGTTTTGTCATAGATTGATCTTCAGAGTATGGCACTGGAAAGATGTTTTCTAGAGAGAAGGAAGAGGTGTATCAAGATGTGGTTTTCACCCAGGTTTTGTACACTCTATCATTTTTAATTTTTGTTTTGAAATGACATGGACTCTTTTTATTTTCTGATTCATAGTGGATATTTTTGGAATATCCCCATGGTTTTTAAATCATCCACAGATGAGTGTTTTTTCATGTTAAAAAATATTTCATGCTGGTTTATTTATTCTAATTTATATCACATATATATTTCACTGGGTTTATCACAAATATTCTACAAGAAATTTTTGGCCTGAAATTAGGATTCTCCCCAACACTATTTTAGCATGGATAAAATGTGTCACTTAATACATGGTAGATTCTAGGGTGATGGTATAATGGAAATAAATATGCAGACGTGGAGGTTCAAAACCAAGACCTCCCCAACTCACCACCATGGGTACAGTAGGGGATCACTGAATAGTGACCAATGTGATAAAAGGCACTGCTTAATATCAAAGAATATATTATCAACTGATCTACATTAATTTTACACAATTTCCTTAGATTCATCAAATTAGTAATACTTAGAAAAAAGGAAAGATGGGCTTGTCAATTTTAAATATCGTCATCATTGGATGAGACATCAAAAACAGACTAATCAAAATGAAATCAAAGATGATAAATATAATTGAACTAATAAACATATTGTAACATCCCAAGTTTTAAGAAAGAAACACTATGATTAGTAGCATACATGATACACTAAGTCGATCGTAAACGGACAACTAAATTTTATTATTTAAACTTTAGCATTATAACCTAGTCATTGGAATAGAAAGAATGAATAGTATCAAATGAATTTTAAAAATATGGTTTAAATATATTTAAATAATGATTATTTTTGTTACCAATTTTATTAGAAATGTAAATAAAAACCAATTGAATATAGAGGATGTGTTTTTATGGAAACCTATTTTAAAGAGAATAATTGTGATCATAAAATAATATCACACTTTATGGATTTTAATTTTAGGAAAAATTTATGTTATATATTCAATGTAATGTTTAAAATTTATATTATATGTTTTCTAGATATTATATAAGAACAAATTCAATTTTTTCGGATAAAATAAGTATTTTCCAAAAAAATATTGTTTTACTGTCTTTTCATGGAGAATTATTTTTAAATCAAGTTTTTTTCAATTTTATATGTTCTTTTTTACAAAATAAACATCTTATTTAGAATATAGATATCAAAATTTACTTTTATTGAATTTTTTTATTTTTCTGATAAATTTTATTTTTTAATGAATATTGAAAAATACTAGATTTTAATTCAAAACTTCCTTTTCATATAATTTATTTATATTGTTATATTTTCCTTTTAATTGGTTTTAAAGTTTAATTGTATTATTTTTTATCATTTAATCTAATTTTTTCATTTTAAATAATTTCACATTGAAATTTGATATAAACACATGTCAACCTTTTGATAGTTTTTACTTCTTAAAAACCCGCTTTCTGGTTTTGACAATGGGATTTAATTTTTAATTAATTACTACAGTTTCTATGTTTTAAATTTGGAAAAATGGATTCCGTATTTTTAATCATAAGGCCCAAATTTTTTAAATAGGTACATTTTATTATTGTACATTATGAATAATAACTTTAGTAATTATGTTTATTTATCATGGTTAAAGGATAAATTAGGTAAATAAGGATAAAAAAATAATATTGTAATAATATAAAACTACCCTAACACATATCCTAATCCTATTATATGAGATATTTATGACCATGGGAATCCTTTGGTCTATTTTATGACCCCATGGAGCCACTTGGGTGTTATAATGACATGTTATAATAATTAATTTAAAAAAACGGAAATATAGCATAAACATGTATCTTATAAATAAAACAATTTTAATTTGGTTTATATAAATTATATATTTGAATATAAATAGTAATTAGAAAGATAAAATTATTTCCTACATCATGTTATTTTATTTATAATTTTTTTGATATTAAATAAATATATTTATTTATGAAACAATGATGATGTAGTGATTACCTTATTAATAAAATATTCAAATAAATGATATTATAAATATAAAAATAAATGTAATTTGAACATTTTGATGCCATACACAAATTGTATGGATTATTATGACATTTTTTATTTTATTTAATGAATTTTTTTAAGGAATAAATTTTTTATGAATTTAACAAATATCAATTACTAAATAGTGTAAAATTGACATAAATAAGTTTTTAAAACAAATACAATTTAATTAAATGATATAATAGTCCTAAACATCCAAGATTCTGAAAAATAACTTATATAATGTTACAAATTTAATTAAATATCCACTATTGGTTCTATTGGAATTTTATAGTAACTATAGTAACCATGTATTATGAAAATACAAGAAGACATGGTAAGAGTTAATTTATTTAACTAAGGGTTAAATCCAAACAATAAGGTTAAATTTGAGACCTAAACTTGTATAAAACCAATTGGTTGATATTATTTAGACCCATAATCATATTATCCTTGAATAATTCACTTAGAAGATATTGTAATTCTAAAATCAGTTTCTATAAATATAATATTTCAAGAATTTCCTAAAATGCCTCTCCTCCCTCTTATAAAAGGACACCACCTCTACATACTTACTCACACCTCTCAAGCCCCTTTCCTTGCCCATATTATTATCAAATAATCTCCCAACATCCATAACTTCCATATATATTCTTACCTTTTGAATAAGTCAACTAAAAGAAGCCTTTTGGCTCAAATCAAAAGGAGTTACATGATTCAGAGGTAATGTCTTCTCTCGCGCTCATTTCATTTATTTTCATTATCCAAACCCCTAACCTCTCTTTATTAAATTATTTTATAAAAAAAATAGTATACTAAAAAAACTAGTATGTTGTTATTATAATGGTTATACCTACACGTACACACACCTCCATCTAATGGATATATAACATATTGTTTCTCTGTACAGTGAACTACTGCCTCACGAAATGATGATTGTTCAATTTTCTCATACCACTACTCATGGTGGATATTATGATGGAACTATATTTATATATTACATATATTATATTTATATTTTCCCTATTCTTTTATAATTTTTATTTATAATATACCATTATGCTTTCCATAATGTGTAAATATGATAATTTCATTTGAGGAAGTGTGGACTACCGCCCACTCAAAGTGATATGAATCGTTCATGACAAACATAGAATGTATAAATTATGGATTTAATGAACTTATGTAACATATAAAACATATATATTATACTATAATTAAAATATATCTATTTATCATTTAGTTTTCATTCCATTAATATGATAAATAAATGAAATTAGCATTCATGCGTACGTACGGCCTATCGTCTCCATGAACGGTGTATTTCATTAATTACCTCCAAATATTATGGACTATTATAAATTCATCTATACTGGATATATATGATTTTTAAATTGTGAATAATATTATGTAGATGATTTACTTTTTACCACATGGACAATTTACATCAAAACAATTTCATTTTTGACTCAAGTACCCAATATCGACAAAACATCCGATATGAACTTAAATTTTTATAGAATTTTTATATCATAGTAATAAGTGATATAAAAGAAATAATAAAATTTAAAAAAGTTATGAACCAACTATAAATTAACCTAAGTTTATTATTCCGGAATATAAATAATGAATGATACAATTCGGACTTGAGGTAAGGGAATTTCTAAACTCAATTTCAAGTAACTGGGTTGTACGCATACTTCATTGATTATATTATCCCAAGATTATGTGTGGAATCAATGTTTGTTTATTTATGTTTTAATTCCCAATTCCCTTTGTGTGGATATAATATTTCTTCACATAACCACCCCATTTATAAATTCTTACGTCATTTATAAGAACTTTGTATGGGAAATATTAACTCAATCTCCATTCATTGAGTTAAATATCCATGCCATTGGTTTTGTTTTTCCAATAATATGTGTGAAAGACCTATGATTGTTTTAAACTTAATATACACTTATATTTTATGTATTTATATTTTTCACATATAATTATTTCATTGATTTATCCTTTATCTAAGGGTGTGATCTTTGTAAAGGATTTCTTCTCAATTTACATTCCATTGAAACTTATTTGATGTTATGAACCAATTCACTTTTATATAGTGTGTATACTACCCTTTGACATATTATATCATGAATCTCCTTATTGTAATTATATTATAAGTTTTTTTTAATTTTATTCTGTAATTATTTTTATTAAAGTATTTTCTCAAGTAGTAAGGGACATTTTAACTAAAACATCATTTTAAATGTTTTAAATATTTTTTCTCCTAAATATTTCTCATTAATGCTCATCTTTTTAAAATTGTTTTAAGGATTTATTTATATATAAATGAGTTTTTTAAATTGTAAATTCCTTTAAAAAGTTTCAAAGTGGTATGGGACACTTTGATTCAAAACTCTTATTTTTGAATGTTTCAAATGAATTGATTATATCAATATCGTGAAATGATATCTTTTGATTGAAATGTGGAAATGTTATTTTTCCTTTATAATTTTTTTATTTGTTAGGATCATGTTATGGTTCTTGGGAATTGTTTATGTATATGGGTGGTTATGTGATAAACCAAGGGTGGGTGAGGCCATGATAGCTCTCCAACGCATTGGGTAACATGATAAAGGTAAATGATAAGGTTTATCCTAAGAGATTTAGGGAATATACCATAATGGGTATTCCAAACCTAACCATAAATTTTACTCCCTATGTAGTTGTGAAAGCTAAAATATAAGTTTTATATGGATACCACAGGTTACCATTATGATTTATGTTTTATTATTTATGATTACTAAGAATTTTTTTTGGAATATTATGATTTCATGAGATGTGTTTAAGAGTTTATGTTATAAGGGTTAAAAGTATGACTTTCTGAAAATGTTTTTAATGATTTTAAAATATTCATGGGATAATGTTTTCTTTCCTTATTTTATACACCTTACTGATCTTGTTGTGCTTGTCCTAAGTTTTTGAAATGTTTTACACTGGGTATAAGGATGGGTAAGAGGAAGGAACGAATCAAGATGAATGTTATGAAGATTTTTATCAAGAAAATAATTCATGTTTTATTTTAAATAGATTAATTTTGTAAAAAAAATGGATAATGAGTAGAAGTGACTTCTTTTTAGTTTTTGAGTTATTGTGTAATACTTATGGCCTAATCCTCTAAAACTTTAAACCTGAAAAGATCCTCAATGTGAATTCGTGACTTTGCTCAAGATTATTTAATGTTTATGTTTGGGGACTTATAGTTGGTATCAGATGATGGTTTAGACAACTTTGGATATTAGGTTGTCTTCTTAAGAGATAGGGATATCATATGCGTTTATAATTATCACGTTTATCATATGTTCAATGTCTTTTAAATACCTTTTTATTCTTTATGATCCAAAATTTTAAGGTGATTAATGGTAATTTTGAAGACATTTATTTTTGGGGTAATTATGTGTTATTACTTCATGGAGGGAAAATGAAAGGCATGGGATAAACATTGATGTTAAAATATTTTATGGTTATTTTTGATGATTTTATCTCATTTTGGTAAAATTATAAGAATTATATGGTTTTTAAAAATAGACAACAAGCATACCTTGTGGTAACCTGTCACGTCAAACAAGGTTGCGGGAATCAAACCCACAACTAGAGTGCGACAAGCCTTTATCATCTACCACTAGCCTAAGTGAATTCCATGGTTACTATGACTTTTTTTAGCTAAATGATTTTTTGGATGAAGAATAAGTTTATTTTGGGAACTTTTGTTTTATAAAATTGATATCCTTAGTATAGGAAAATGATTTGGTGATTAAGTGATAAATGTTATTTTGGAAGAATTTCTCTCTTTTGGGAACATTATATGCCTAAGGAAAATAGAATACTATGGGATTTTATTTTAGGAGTAATGGATGAATTTTATTTTGGAAGAATCTATGTTTTTATTATGGACATATGGAGATTTGGGTTATTTATGGAAATGATTAACCTATCATGGAGAATATGGGATTAGGTTAATTACATTTTGGTATGAGACAATAAGAGTGGTTGATGTTATTTGGAGGTAAATGTAAAAACTTATCCTAGAAGTCTATGTGATCAAATCCTTCTAAATTTTGGGTTTCAATCGTAGTTTGTATTATTTTGATGAATTTTAAGGACATTTTTTTTGTTGAATGGTCTATGTATAACTTGGGTATTACAGTTGAATTTTGGAGATTAAAAGTAGTCCTTATACTTATAAATGATTATTATTTTGGGGTATTATCCAATATTGTACTAACCATTTTGGTTTTGGTTAATGTTTAAAGGTATGATAAATAGATAGTACATTTTTTGGATGATATGAGTTTTTATAAGTTGATTATAGTGCTTCATGCGTGAAAAATTCATCTTAAATACTAATCGTTTGGAGAAAAGGATGAGTTTGTGGATGAAATTTATTAATGGATGAAACTATACATTTAATGTAAGTATACTTTATTATTTTATTATTATATGTAGTAAAGTATTTTCTACACTTTATGAAGTCGATCTTAAATCAAAAAAATTTCAGTTTACATTTTCCTAATATGATATCAAAGACTATTTAACCCGTCACAAGTTTGTGTTTTTCTAGTTGTTAACTTCCTCTTGATCATGTTTTATATCACTCTCCATCAAAAAAAATGGTTAGTTTTTCTTCCATATCCATGTTTTCCTTCATGGAATCCTAATATGTGTTATCTCGGGTGACCTTTGTACTTATCTTTCTTTCTTTTAAAGTGGATATTTTAATAATCCTTTTTCTGATGTGGGATTTTAATAAAGGTATTCTGAAAATTCATAGCCTAGTTACCGACCCCAAATTAAAATTGAAAAGATGATATTTATTAAATGGGGGAGGATGTAACATCCAGATTTTTAAGAAAGAAACAATATTTTCAGTAGCATACATGATACGCTACATTGAGCTTAAACAAATAGATAAATATTATTATTTAAATGTTACCGTTATAAACTAGCTATTGGAATGGGAGGAATAAATAGTATCAACAGAAATATGAAAAATGGTTTACACATGTTTAAATAATGATTGTTTTGGTCACTGAATTTATTAGAAATGGAAATAAAAACCAATTGAATATAAAAGAATTTTTTTATAAAAACCGATTTAAAAGAGAAAAATTGTGTTTATAAAATCATATCACACCTTATGGATTTTTATTTAATGAAAATATATGTTATATATTCAATTTAATGTTTAAAATTTATCTTATATGTTTTCTAGATATTATATCAGAACAAATCCAATTTATTCGGATAAAAGAAGTATTTTTCAAAAAAATAATGTTTTACTACCTTTTGATGGTGAAACATTTATAAATAAATTTTTTGTCAGTTTTATATGTTATTTTTTAAAAAATAAACTTATTCTTTAGAATCATGAAATCAAAATTTACTTTGGTTGAATTTTTTTATTTTTCTGATAAATTTTATTTTTTAATGAATAGTGAAAAATACAGGATTTTAATTTAAAACTGCCTTTTCATCTAATTTATATATATAGATAGATTGTCCTTTTAATTTTTTTTAAAGTTTAAATATATTAAGTATTTATAATTTAATCCAATTTTGGTCATTGTAATTAATTTCATGTTGAAATTTGATATAATTACATGTCAATCTTTTGATAGTTTTTAGTTCTTAAAAATCTGCTTTCTGGTTTTGACAACAAAAATTAATTTTAAATTAATTACTAAAATTTCTGTGTTTTGAATTTGGATAAATGGATTAAATATTTGGAATCATAAGGTCCAAATTTTTTAAATAGTTACCTTTTATTTTTGGGTATTATGAATAGTAACTTCATTAATTATTTTTATTTACCATGGTTAATGGGTAAATAAAGTAAATAAGGGTAAAAAATAATATTATAACAATATAAAACTACCCTAAATCATGATATAATCCTATTTAATGATATATTTCCAATAATGGGCATCCTTGGGTCGATTTTATGACCCCATGGCGCCACATGGATTTGATAATGACATGTTATAATAATTAATTTAAAGAAAAGGGAAATATAACATAAACATGTATCTTCTAACTAAAACCATTTTAATTTGGTTTATATAAATGGTTTATTCAACTATAAATAGTATTTATAAATATAAAAATATTTCCTATATCATTTGATTTTATTAATAATTTTTCTAAATTAAATAAATAAATTTATTTATGACACAATGATGATACAGTGATTACCTTATTAATGAAAGATTCAAATAAATGATATTATAAACATAAATTTAAATGTTATTTGGACATTTTGAGGTCATACAATAATTTTATGGATGATTATGACATGTTATATTTTATTTAATTCAATTTATTTGAATTAATAAATTTTTTATGACTATAAAAAATCAATTACAAATAGTGTAAAAATGACATAAATGAGTTTTTAAAAAAATACTATTTTATTAAATTATATAATAGTCCTAAAAATATGAGATTCGAAAAATTTACTTATATAAGGTTAAAAATGTTATTAATAGCCCACTTTTAGTTCTCTTGGAATTTTATAGTAACTATAGTAACCCTATATTATGAAAATACAAGAAGACATGGTAAGAGTTAATTTATTTAACTAAGGGTTAAATCCAAATGATAAGGTTAAATTTTTGAAATAAACTTGTCTAAAACCTATTATTTGAGATGATTCTGACCCATCCTCATATTATCCTTGAATCATATCACTTTGGATCTATTAAAATTCTAAAATCAATTTATAATAATATAATATTTCAAGACTTTCCTAAAGTGCCCCTCCTCGCTCTTATAAAAGCCCACCACCTCTACCCACTTACTCACACCTCTCAAGCCGCTTTTATTGCACAAATTCTGATCAAATAAGCTTCAAACGTACCTAAATTCCTCAAATAATACTTAACTTAGGCAGAAGGCAACTAGAGGAAGAATTTTGGCTCAAATCAAACGAAGTTACCTGATTTAGAGGTAACGTATTCTCCCACACTCCTTTCATTTATTTTCATTATCTAACCCCATAAACACTATTTATTCCATTAAATTATAACAAAACTAGTATAATAAATATTCTATTATGTTTTTATTCTAATTTTTAGACCAACACTTTTACACACCTCCATCTAATGGATATAGAACATATTGTTTCTGTGTACGGTGAACTACTGCCTCGTGAAATGATGATTGTTCAATTTTCTATTACCACCTCTCATGGTGTCCATTATGATGGAACTATATTTATATAAGATATATTATATTTATATTGTCTCTATGATTCTGTAATTTTTATTTATGACATACATTTATTCTTTCCATAAAGTGTAAATATGATAATTTCATTTGAGGAAGTGTGGACTACCGCCCCCTCAAAGTGATATGACTCATTCATTCCATACACTGAACATATAAAGGATGGAGTTAATGCACTTATTTAAACATATATATTATACATTAATTATAATATACCTATGTATAATTTATTTTTTATTCCTTTAATATGACAAATAAATGAAAGTAGCGTTCATGCGTACGTACGGTCTACCGTCTCCATGAATGGTGCATTTCATTTCTTATCTCAAAATGTTATGGACTATTATAAATACATATATACTAGATATATATGATATTAAAATCATTAATAATATTCTAAAGGTTATTTAATTTTGACATCATGGACAATTAACATCAAAACAAGTTCATTTTTGACTCAAGTACCCAATATCGACAAAACATTTTATGTGAATTTAAATAGTTATATAATTTTTATAACATGGTAATAAGTGATATAAAAGAAATAATAAAATTGAAAAAGGTTCTGAAGCAAGTATAAATTAACATAATTTTATTGTTTAAAAATATAAATAATTAACGATACATGTCGTACTTGAGGTAAGTGAATTTCTAAACTCAATTTCCAGTCATTGGGTTTTACGTATTCTTCGTTGATTATATAATGCCAAGATTATGTGTGGAATAATTGTTCATTTATTTATGTTATAATTTCTACTTTCATTTTTTTTATATACTGGTGCTACACATAATCACCCCATTGATAAATTCTTACATCATTTATACAAACTTTGTAAGGTAAACCTTAACTCAATATCCATTCATTGAGTTAAATATCCATGTCAATGGTTTTGTTTTTCCAAGAATATGTGTGAGTAACCTCTGATTTTTTTACACTAAATATCAACTTATATTCTGTGTATTTATATTTTTCACATATAATTATATCATTTATTTATCCTTAATCTAAGTACACTATCTTTTTAAGGGATTTCTTCTCAATTTACATTCCATTGAGACTTATTTGTTGTTATGCACCAATTCACTTTTATATGGTGTATATACTTCCATTTGACATATGATATCATGAATATCCTTATTCTCATGATATTATAAGTTTTTTAATGTTTTTCTTTAATTATTTTTATTCAAGTATTTTCTCAAGTCTTAAAGGACTTTTTAACTAAAACTTCATTTTAAATGTTTTAAAGATTTATTTTTCTAAATATTTCTCATTAATGTCTGTGTTTTCAAAATGGTTTTAAGTATTTATTTATATGGACATGAGTATTTTAAAGTGTAAATTCCTTTAAAAATTTTCAAAGTGTTATGGGACACTTGGATTTAAAACTCTTATTTTTGAATGTTTCAAATAAATTGATTATATCAATATATTGAAATTATATCATGTGATTTAAATGTGGAAATGTTATTTTTCCTTTATTATTGTTTTATGTGTTAGGATTATGTTATGGTTCTTTGTAATTATTTATGTATATAGGTGGTTCCATGATAAACTGAGGGCGGGTGAGCCCATGATAACTCTTCAATTCATTGGGTAATATTATGTAGGTAAACAATACGGTTTCTTCTAACAGATTTAGGGAATATACTATGATGGGTATTCCAAATGTAACCATGAAGGTTACTCTCTTTGAAGATGTGAATGATAAAATGTATGTATGATATGGATACCACAACTTACCGTTATGATTTATGTTTTATGATTTATGATTACTAAGAAGTTTTTCAGGAATATTATGATTTCATGAGATATGTTTAAGAGTTTATGTTATAAGAGTGAAAATTATGGTTTTCAGAAAATGATTTCAATGAGTTTAAAATTTTCATGGGATAACATTTTATTTACTTATTTTATATCCATTAATAAGATTGTTGTGCTCATCCCAAGTTTTTTGAAATGTTTTCCATAGGGTATAATGATGGGTTAGAAGAAGGAAGAAATCAAGATGAATGTTATGAATATTTTTATCAAGAAAATAATTCATGTTTTTTAAACAGTGTCATTTTGTAAAAAAATGGATAGTGAGTAGAAGTGACTACTTTGTAATTTTTGAGTTATTTTGTAATAGTTATGGCCTAATTATATAAAACTCTAAACCAGAAAAGATACTTATTATGAATTATTGACATAACTCAAGATTATGTAATGTTTAAGGCCAGAGCTTTACACATATTCCCGTTACTAGTGCACAAAATGGTTTTTAACAGTGTTAAAAAAGAACTGTTAATCACAGCACTGATAAAGGATGGACTCCTTTATCAACTCTAAAAAAGCACTGATAAAGGCTCTGCTTTATCTCTACTAAAAAGAGTTTTGATAAAGGTACCCATTTATCAGTGCTATTTTAGCACTCATAATGGCCCCCCTTTATCAGTGCTATTTAAAGTACTGATAAAGGGGGGATTTATTAGTGCTCAAAATAGCACTGATAACTGGGGGCCTTTATCCACGCTCAAAATAGCACTTATAAAGGCCTAGCTATTTGTAATGTTCTATTAATATAATAGCACACCCAGCCAAAACCTATAATTTAAAAAAAAACTATATACATTTAATTGACACCATGAATACAAGAATATATGCCCATGGTATATACATTTCAAAACATATTATATATAATTACATTTAAAATTATCCAACAAACATTTAATAACATTAATGTTTTATCTTTTGATGCTCGTGATCCCCTCTAAAAAATTTCCATCCATGGTATGAGTTTCCAAACAAATCATTGCATCCTAAGAAAAAAAATTCACCTATATAAGAAAACAAATATTATGTTAGTAATACTATAAATAAATAAATTAAACATTAATATGAAAGGATACATTAATAAAATGTCAATTTTTTATAAAACAAATACACCTTTGGAGTTACACTAGTCACACCGTGCATTTTATTAAGGTGGGGTGATTTCTGTATATCAAAAATGAGTTATGGATTGTTTTACTAAAATATCAAAACAATTTCAATGGGTTTTCTCAGTTTTGAGTGTGTCACTTTTTCTTTTACTGAAATTAATTTCAATTTTAAATAATAACACAATTAAAGTTATACCTGTCACACTATGCATTATATTGAGGTGCAGATGATTTCTATACGTCAAAAATTATTTATGGATTATTTTCCTAAAATATCAAAATAATGCAAATGAATTTTCTTGGTTTTTAGTATGTCAGTTTTGTTTTTTTACTAAAATGTCATTTCAAACATGAAACATACATTTTGAGACATACTGGTCATATTTTACATCATTTTGATGTGATAATTCTTCATACACATCACAAATTACTTATGAGTCACTATCCTAAATTATCAATCCAATCAAAGTGTGTTTTCAAGGTTTTTATCGAGTGACATGTTTTGAACTAAAATGTCAAATTTAAAATGATAACAGACACTTTTATTCATAATAGTCACACCATATGTTAGATTGAGGTATCGTTGATTCGTATACATCACAAATAACTCATGGATAATTTTACTAAAGTATCAAAACAATACAAATGTGTTTTCATAGTTTTCAGTATGTCACTTGTTCTTTTTAGTTAAATCGATGACAATTTTAAATAAAAATACACACTTGGAGTCAAAACGGCCACATCGTGAATCGTATTGAGGTTTGGTTGATTCTTACATGTCAAAAATGACTCATGGGTCATTTTAAAAAATTATAAAAACAATATGAATGTGTTTGATCAGTTCTTAGTATGTCACTTATTCTTTTTACTAAAATTAATAATAATTTTAAATTAAAAAGAGGAACTTTGAGTTATACTGGCCACACCATGCATCATATTTAGGTGCAGATGATCCCTACATGTCACAAAAGACTTATGGATCATTTTCCTTAATTAAAATAACAATTTTAATGAGTTTTATTAGTATTCATTATGGAAGTTTTGTTTTTTTACTAAAATATCATTTCAAATAAGAAACATGCATTTTGAGTCATATAGGTCGCATCATGCATCCGTTTGATATGAAATACTTCAAACATGTCACAAAGGACTTATGAATCACTTTCCTAAATTATAAAGGCAATCAGATTGTGTTTTATTAGTTTCATTGAGTGAAACATTTTGAACTAAAATGTCAATTTTAAACTGAAAAGAGACACTTTTAGTCATACTGGTCCCACCTTTTATCAAATTGAGGTGTGGTTGATTCCTATGCAACAAAAATGACTCATGGATCATTTTACTAAAGTATTAAAACAGTCCAAATGTTTTTATTAGTTTTTAGTATGTCACTTGTATTTTTTTTAAATTAATGTCAATTTTAAATAAAAAAGACACACTTGGAGTCATAGCGGTCACACCATGTGACTTATTGTGGTGTGGTTAACTCCTAAAAATCACAAATAATTCATGGATCATATTTTTAAAGATTCAAAAAAAATATGAAAGTGTTTTCATGATTTTCAGTGTGAAGGTTGTGTTGTTTTACTAAAATGTCTTTTCAAACTAAAAACACATATTTTAATCATACCAGTCACAGCATGCATTGATTGGATGTTTGAATACTTTGTACCTATCAAAAATGACTTATGAATCACTTTCTTATTTTATCAAGATAATCAAAGTGTGTTTTCTTGGTTTTTTTTGAGTGATACATTTTGAACTAAAATGTCAATTTTAAACTTATAATAGACACTTTTAGTCAAAAATGTCACATTGTGCATCGGATTGAGGTGTGTTTGATCCCTAAACATCAAAATGACTCGTGGATAATTTTCAAAAAGTAATAGAACAATTTGAATTCATTTTATTTGTTTTTAGTATGTCACTTATTCTTTTTAATTAAATTATTGTCAATTTTAAATAAAAAGAAACACTTTGAGTCATAGTGATCACATCGTGCATTGGATTGAGGTGCAGTTTACTTCTATGTGTCAAAAATGATTTATAGATCATTTTCCTAAAGTATAAAAACATTATGAATTTGTTTTCTCATTTTTCGGTATGTTAGTTAAATTTTTTACTAAAATGTTATTTCAAATAGAAAACATGCATTTTGAGCCATATTAGTTACATTGTGTGCCGTTTTGATTTGAGACTGCTTCATACACGTCAAAAATTACTTATGAATCTATGTTCTAAATTATCAAGACAATTGGATCATGTTTTCTTGGTTTTCATCACGTGACGTGTTTTGAACTAAAATGTCAATTTTAAAATGATAACGGTCACTTTTAGTCGTATCGGTCACTCCGTACTTCGGATTGGGGTTCTGTTGGTTCCTAAACATTAAAATGACTCATGTATAGTTTTCATAAAGTATAAAAACAATTTTAATGTGTTTTATTAGTTTTCAGTATGTGACTTGTTCATTTTATTAAAATTAATTTCAATTTTAAATAAAAAAGACGCACTTGGAGTCATAGAGATCACACCATGAATCGTATTGATTTTTGGTTGACTCCTATATGTTACAAATGACTCATGGATTTTTTTCCTAAATTATCAAAATAATCTGAATGAATTTTCTCAGTTTTTAGTATTTCACATATTCTTTTTACAAAAATTAATGTCAATTTTAAATAAAAAGAGACACTTTGAGTTATACCGACCACACCATGCATCATATTAAGGTGAATCTGATTCCTAAATGTAAAAAATTACTAATGTATAATTTTCATAAAGTATCAAAACAATATTAATGTGTTTTCTTGGTTTTCAGTATGTCACTATTTCTTTTTACTAAAATTAATGTCATTTTTAAATAAAAAGACACACTTTGAGATATACCTGCCACACAATGCATCATATTGAGTTTTAGATGATTCCTACTTATCAAAAATAATCTATGGATTGTTTTTCTTAAGTATAAAAATAATATAAATGTGTTTTCTCGGTTTTTAGTATGTCACTCATTCTTTTTACTAAAGTTAATGTTAATTTTAAATAAAAAGACCCACTTAGAGTTATAGAAGCTACACCATGAATTGTATTGAGTTGAGGTTGATTCATACTTGTTATATATGACTTATGGATCATTTTATTAAATTATCAAAACAATATGAATAGGTTTTCTCAATTTTGAGTATATCAGTTGTCTTTTTTACTAAAATTTATATCAATTTTAAATAGAAAGAAGAACTTTGAGTCATACCTGTCACGCTATGCATCATATTTTTGTTTTTATGATTCCCACAGATCCCAAGGTCTCAAAACAAACCTTAATCGTCAATTTTATCATAATTTATATTCCCATTCTTTTTCAAAATTTCAACACTACATATTGACTCGATATTCTTAGCGAAAGAACCATTCTCATTGATGAATGATTGGAGAGTCTGGCTTTTAACTAAAAAAGTTTTTCCATGAAATAAAATTAACTCTATATAGTGTTGTTATCTTGACAAATATAATCAATTAAAAGAATAAAGGTCTGTTAAAACAACTAAATAAGTGTTAGCTAAAAATGATAGGGAAAATAACTTTGAAATATTAGAAATGATGAGAAATTTTAATTAAATAAGTATTCGGAATTCATATTTTTATAACGGTTGTATACATTCATGACCCATTTTCTTGTTTTCATTATCTCAATTGAAACCTCGATATCCAATCTCTCATGAGAATTTGTAGCTTTTAACAAACCACCTCAACTCGAACAAAGTAATCCACCTGTATAAGAAAACAATTATTATGTGTGTAATACTAAAAAGAAGCAACCCAATGAGATATCAAAAAAATCCTTTAATGGATCATCCATTTTTAAATTTCATTCTATATTATTTTAATGTTGTATTGAATAGATATTATAACGAGAAAAAATATAGTATATTAAAAAAACATTACCTTGTCATTGAATTTTGAGTTTCAGCCTCGAAGTCCAATCTCTCATGAGAATGATCATCTTCAAAGAAATGACCCCAACTTGAACAAAGGAATCCACATTTATAAAAAACAATTTTTATGTCATTATTTCTAAAAATAAGTAAATTAAACATAAATGTGAAACATTCCACTACTTCTATAGAAGTCACATATTCATGCTATTCATATACATTCTTCCATAAGGTATGTTTCCCATTTATTTCTTAGAATATCTATATCATCTTGTGAATATGATTCTTTTTTACATTCATAGTAGTACTAGAAAAATATAAATACAAAAATTATTAATAAATATTTTAAATGAAATAGTAATTATCATTGAAAATACATCTTCAGGGGTGTGAGTTTGTTCATGGAATATGATCTCTCTCATGAATTTAAAAATATAATAACCACAATATTTTCCATTTTATTGTTTCACTCATTATAAAAATATTGAGAAAAATAAGTAGTTTGTTTGGATATGTGTTTGGATAGTGAAATCTTATTATATATACCCTAATACTTGTCTAGTCATAGAACTTGTTAGGGTACTTATTCTTAGCCTGAGTCCTCATTCCTTATTTTTCATGATATTGACACACCACCCTATAATAATAGAAGTCTCGTTAAATGATTTTATAAATTATATAACTTGATGTTTAGTTCTAAAATTCTATATGTAGTTTATTATAAATTGAATAAAAACCATCATGTGTGGTTGGTTTGTTGGGTATCCATGCATTGAATCCAGGAAATAAATTTTTAGAGTATCCAAATTGACCGTAATGAGCATCCAATGTTTCCTAAAAAAAAGTAATAAGTAATAAAAGAAATGAAAATATATTTTATATGATTAAATTTTATAGTTTTACCCCTACATCATTGGTATTAATAAGAGTCCATCATCTATATGTTTTGTTTCAAACGATTTGACCAGGACTACCAATATTTCATCCTTTTTTGGATTCTATTTTTGGTTATTCTATAGAGGTGATGTAAGGACTAAATAGTCCAAAAAATCATGGGGAAATACCTTTAATTTATTTTCATATATACGCCTGCCAAAAATATGAAATGTATTTAGTCATAATTAACATCATATATCAGCTTTTGGAAAATCAATTCATGAAAAAATACCTCAAGTATACATTTACAACTGAGTTCTATAGCCAATTGTAGTTGAGGATTTCATTTACATTCTCAACACTAATAATTTCTTGAACTTCCTCTCCATACATATTTTATTCAAAATCAACTATGTGACTACAACCAGTTTTTAACATTTTATCCACATGAACCTTCAATAATAGTAAATGTGGATATGGAATGGGTGGGGTAATGATTCTTTCAGTATATATTTTTTCAGTTGTTCGATCCTTTAGATGGTTTTGAGTTTGTCTTTAATTTCACCACTTATCTTTTTTTTCTATAATAACATTCAATGGTTTGGACCTTTTCTCAGTTATTTTTAATGGTATAGCTTGAAAAATAAATTGGAAATGAATATATCCTTGTCCACTTGTTTTTTTAAAAGATGTGATGTCCATACAATAAATATTACAACAACTTATTTGGAGTTATGAATATCTTCTTTATCAATTGGAAAAGGTAGCTCAGTGCTTAGATTATGGGATATTCTAATCGAAACTCTCACATAACCTATTGGAAGTGTTCTATTGTGTAGCATATAGTTTTGGATATTAAACATTGTATCCATCGCTAAAAGGTGATGGGTGGGTGTTTATAGATATAAATCACAGTCATTATCACCCTGTAGAATATCATTACAGGAAAGGTATCAATGTATCTCTTATTCAAATTTCATAGAAATAATTATTAGAACATTTATTACCTCATCTAAGACACCTCTTTGAGAAGAATGGATCACCTCAAAGCTGGTGGAGGTTGGGGGTCATTAGGGAATAGTTGTTCTTTAGTTCTTTCTTATCTTTTCTTCCCCCCATAAAAGTTGTTATCATATCTATCTACTATTGGAATGGTTCTTCAAAGGTAGCTCGTATTTATTTCATATGTTTCATTTCTTCACTTTGATCCTCCACTTGTTTTTTTTCTCAAAATATGTTCAGGGTGTCACCCTAAAACCTAAACCTTTGACGCCGCCATATTTTTTTGGCCACTTAAAGTTCACTGATAGTATGTATTCATTTGATACAAGTGTTTTTGATTCATGTGACTATATTGGATATAAATCTAGGAAGATAAGTAATCATTTTTATGTAATAGTGATTTAAAGTAAAAACATTATTATGTCATATTTACATATGTTTCCCACAATTTTTGTGTTTTTTCATATATTATCATCCCATATTTATTTACACATTCCTCCTTCCATAGAACATGGTGTATAATGGAAGTATCTTTGGATTTGGAGTCATCAATATACATATAAATAGAGGAACATAATTATTTTTTTGTTTTATGTCACATAAAAGTATTACTAGAGATTTAAAATACGTGCCAATTTTTTTCAAGTGAAGCGTACCCCCATCCTTACATTATGGTTGGGGTACATTGGTTTTATTTCCCGTTCATTATTTCCATCACTTATTTTTTGTTTCATAAATAAAAAAAATCAATCAAATTGATGAATACACGTATCATCAAACAACACATTACTAGCCTCAATGTACCTAAAAAGACACATCTACATGACAGCCAGTAAATGCATACAATGCTTCATGGGTTATAAGGTGTGCATAGATAAGTGGTGGGCGTGGTTTTATTTTCCCTTCTACATCTTTAAGATGATGTATTTTTATAATTGTTTGAAATACTCTTTGAATCCTTCCAACAATCATTAATACATATTTCTTGTGGGATCATCTAGTATAAATTCCCTCTACTAGGGGTGATGCAGAGTTGGTCAATTTTTCATTATTTCATTTTTTAGTAAAATAAATAAATGATATCATAATGTTACTATAATATCATAATGTCAATTTTTCCCACATCAGTGTCATAAGTACAGGAACAACATAGTTTCATGAATCTAAATCAATAAACACATGTTTTCAAATTATGATTCCAATGTAACTAATAAACATCACCTTGTTGGGGTTAACATATTATCCCCATTCATTCCATCCAACATCGTATTTGATGCCTTCTTTTTTATCCTTAATAGTATTTTATAACACTTTCAAACTACGGTTCTCCTATCTTTTCTGTGTCTTTGATCCTTAATCGCTAACCATTTCATTGGATTAAACATCATCAACATGTTTTTCCTCTAGAGAGGTAGCACTGACATGTGTAGATGGTTTGTGTACCTCTACACTGGGAGAAGCAACTGGTTGACAAACCTGTTATTCCTCAGGATTAGGAGCACAGGAACATTGTACCTCTACACTACGAACAATAGAAGTTTGATAGACCTGTTGTTCCTTAGGATTGGGAGCACTAGCATATTCATAATTCATTATATGTAGATGTAGTTAAAAATTTAATATAGAGTATATAAATACGTTATTGATAATAACATGAGGTAACATGATTTATATTACAAAAAAAATATAACATGATTATTGAACTCTCTTTTTTTACAGTTGGAGGGATTTGACCCCTCTATCGACTATATGAATCTCTTCATTGTGGAATCCTTTGATATATAATACACTACCTATATTGGTACTGATATGAAATGATTATGATGTCCTAATTAATGGGTTATCCTTAGTTGAATTTTCATTTGACCCTTCAGTGATTTTGGTCGATAACAAAACAATTTACCACTTTCAGTTTTTGGGATCTAGAACATAAAATACTTGTAATACTTATAATTTCATTATAAATGGTTAGTCTTTGTACCCTTCCATACTGAAATCATCTTTCACAAATTCTAATTAATCTATTTTAACATCACTCCTATTATCAACCCACTTGCATTGAAAAATTGTCACTTAGAATGTCGTATAATCCAACTCCCATATATGTTTGATTATTACAAAGTATGACATATTCATATAAATTGTATTTTTATCCTTAGTACCAAAAACATACATCGCTTTAGCCAAAATTACAACTCCACTATTTTTCATGGCATTGTCTTAATAATTTTTATTTGTGTAGAACATATAACCATTAATTACATAACCTTTGTAGGATAATACATACACATTTGGTCCTCTGACTAGCCATCGAAGTCATTCTGAAATTGAATATGTATTTTCAGCAGACTCCTTAAAAATATGTTCTTGAAACCATCCTATAAAATATTGATTATGTGTATTTGATATCCATATTTCATCCCTTGATAGATTCAAATGCCTAAAATCATCAATGTGTCGCCTTTTAAAAAGTCCATGTAGCAGTATTTTTCCTTCTAACTCTTTGTAAGATAACCTTTTTGAAGTTTCATGTAGGATTATTGATGAAAGACCCCGAGGAACGTTTCCTTTCCATCCTTGAAATATTACAAGTTGAATGCATGAATAAGAAGTATGGCGTAACCCATCAGACAAAAATATTTTTATATTTTATGATTCCTTATAAATTAAGCACAAAATAACACCATTTTTTCAATAATGTAACCATATTCGTCATATTTAAAAGAAAATTTAGTGATCACATGCATAATTCAGTAAAAACTCTATCGTGTAGGAACAAATCCTCGTCGACTTATGTCATGGGATTAATAAACAACCTACACATGTAGATTCCTTTAATGTGATTTATAATATAATAATTCTTAATACTCATTTTGATCTATAGATTATGCAATATTGACCTTTTCATTTCTTAAAATCCTTTGAAATTGGTATCTGGTATTTTAAAACTATCCATTTCATTACTCTTGTAAGATTTTTTTTCTTTCTCTTTAAGTCATGAAAATCTATATTTAACCAACGTATATTCAATTCATAAAGGGTTAAATTCTATAAATATAAATATATGTTCTGGAAATTATTTTTGGAAGTAGAATTGAAGATAAACGAAAGTTAAAAATATAAAGTATTTAATTTTAGAAATAGAGGAAGTAGTGGAACCAACTGTTGATGAATTTTCAAGGCTAAATCTGTAAGAAGAATCACATAAGAGAATTTATCAAAGGCATGGAATACATATGAAACATTGACCCTACTGAGAATTTGTTGAAACACATTAAAGAGAAAAACCTTACATGATACATAATTATTATTCATCATCAATGGATCTTACCTTTCAAGGAGCGATGACGATGAAGGGGAAGGAGGGATACGAGTCAAAGAGAGAAGGTGGTGAGGTTGGAATAGACGGTGGTGAGGCAGGGAGAGACGGTGGTGGAGGTGGGTTCACGATAGAGGAGGGGTTCACGGCGGAGGTTGGGTTCACGAAAGAGGTTAGGTTTGGTGGTGAAGGTGGGGTTCAGTTGTAGAGGTGGGGTTCACAGCAGAGGTGGGGTTTGCGAAGATGGTTGGGTTCGTAGTGGAGGTGGGGTTCACGACGATGAAGGAGGGATTTGTGATGGCGGAGGAGGGATTCACAATGGAAAAGGAGGGGTCGGCAATGGTAGAGGTCGGATTCTGTGAGAGCATGATGTGTGCGAGAGAAGAAGCCAACTATTAGGGTCTATTTATAAAAATGGGTAAAGATTTTATCAATACTACTTGAAAAATAATTATAAATGTATGTTTTATCATCGCTAAAATAGAATGCGTTGATAAAACCTACCTTTATCAATTCTTTTTTAGCACTGATAAAGATATAATGTTAATAAATTATTTATATTATTTTATATATTTATAAAATTATATATTTATTAAATATATATTTATTATAAAATTATAATAATTGTATTTATTACACTTATAATTTTATAAATATATATAATTAATATATTTATTACAATTATATAATTATTTAAATATATCTATATTTATTTAAAATTATAAATATAAATATTTTTATTTATTTATAAATATTTGAATTTATTTATAAATATTTGTATATATTTATAAATATATTTGTTAATTTATATATATTTTTAACAATATAAGTATAATGAATATATTTATTATAAGTTTATAATTATTTAAATATATATATAATTATAAGTATAAATAAATATTTATTTATTTATAATTAAAAAATTATAATAAATATATATTTATATATAAGGGCGGGCGGGGTTTAGGCTTGTGGTGATGTTGGGATGGACGGCGTCATTGGGTGAGGGGATTAGGAAACGTTAGGGTCAGACTGATTTTAGTGGACCAATGCTTTTGGTGGGTAGCATAGGCGATGGAGGGCTTGTGGCAGCACAGTACCAAAGGTCGGGCATCCGATTAGCTTGACGACGAGTAGGGAAACCATGTGAGGTAGTTTCTGGAGGCCAAGGTGAGCAGCGGAGGGCTCGTGGTGGCACGGTACTGGAGGTCAGGTATCTGATTGGATCGATGGGGAATGAAATATGGTCAAACCATTTAATATATAAATATTACATGGGGTGTAATCATTCAAAAAATTTAATTAATTATTGTTGTGAATTAAAAGAAAGACAACATATCTTCATCAAAATAAACTAAAAATATTCATACCTGGAAAAAGAAAGGGATCCTAAAAACATGAATAAATCATATACCTAGTAAATTATAGATCATAAAAAGTGATTCATCACATATATAGACAACATGAATAATAAAAAGGGTGTAATGTATAAATTAACATTCATTATCAATACATAACATTGCACATAAATTATACTCACACATCAATATATTTAATGACTAAATTCATTATAACATTTATTTATTTATTTATAAATATATCTATAAATATATATTTAAAAATTATATATATATAATTATAAATATAATAAATATATTTATTAATTAATAAAATTTATTATAATTTTATAATAACTAAAATATTTATTTATTTAATTATAATCTTATAAATACTTTTTTTAAAGATTATATATATATATATATGATTTATTAAATACTATATATTAATTATAAACATGTGTTGTTTATTTAATGTAAATAAATAAAGATTATTTTTTAACATAAATATAATAATTTTATACAAATTAATAATATTATTTAATAAAAACATTTATTAGCGCTAATAATAGCACTGAAAAATATATCATTTATCAGTGCTAACAAAAGCGCTGATAAATGGTACACCATTATTGGTTCTTGTTTTAGCGCTCATAATATCCCCACTTTTACCAGCACATTTTTCTTAGCACTAATAAAGGTAAACACTACCCTTGCGCCAATTTGTGGTAGTGTTGAAATAAATCAAGACATAATTTATTACCGATACAAAATTCAAATATTGATCCATCGGGTGGTGGATGAGACTAGTCTAAACTTAAAGAGAAAACGCTCAAAGCGGAGAGACTCTATTAATGAATGTTTTTTCTAAATAATATTTATGTAAACCATAATTACTAGTTATCCTAATACCAAAATGTAAATTTCTCTGATAATGAATTTTTTCTAATGAGAATGGGAATGATTAAATATATTTCCATCATACGTTAATTCACGAAATAGTGTTATCAGTATATATTTCCTGATTCCGGTAGACAATGGTCTCATGAATATATTGTACAGCACCACAACTGATGGTTTTTTTCCAATACAAAAATGTGAATGCATCCAATAATGAATTGTTTTTTATGATCATGGGCATGAGTATATATAGGTCCATTATACTTTAATTCACAGTATTGAATTATCAGTATATATTTCTTAATTCCTGCAGTAAATGGTCTTGTGAATATATTGTACAGCCCCATAACTGAAATTTTTTCCCTAAAACCAAATTGTAAATGCATCTCATAATGAATTTTTTCTAATGAGAGTGGGAATGATTATATATAGGTCCATTATACTTTAATTCAAGGAATCGCATTATCAATATATAATTCCTAATTTCGCTAGACAATGGTCTCGTGAATATACTGTACTGCCCCACAAATGAAAGTTTTTTCCTAATACTAAAATGTGAATTCATCTGATACTGAATTGCTTCTAATGATTATTGGAATGATTATATATAGGTCTATTATATTTTAATTCACATAATTACTTTATCAGTATATATTTTATGATTCCGGAAGACAATGGTCCTGTGAGTATATTGTACTCCTCCCTAACTAAATTTTTTTTCCTAATACAAAAATGTCATTGTATTCGATATTGAATTGTTTCTAATAAGTAGGGGCATGATTATATATAGTGTCGTTATAAATTTATTTACCAAATTTCATTATCAGTATATATTTCCTAATTCTAGTAAACAATGGTCCCACAAATATACTATACAGCTCCCCAACCGAATGTTTTTCACTAATACCAAAATTTTAATACATCATATAATTAATTGTTTTTAATGAGAATGGGCATGATTATATGTAGGTCCATTATAATTTAATTTGATGAATTGCAATATCTTTTTATATTTCCTAATTCTAGTAGACAATGGTCCTGTAAATATATTGTACATCCCCCCAACCAAATTTTTTTTCCTCATACCAAAATATGAATGCATATGATAATTAATTGTTTCTAATGAGCATTGTCATAATTATATATAGGTCTGTTATATATTAATTCATGGAATTGCATTATCAGTATATATTTCTCAATTTTGGAAGACAATGGTCACGTGAATATACAATACAGCCCCCCAACAAAATATTTTTTCCTAAAACAAGAATGTGAATCCATCTGATAATGAATTGTTTGTAATGGGCATGGGCATGATTATATATAGTTCCATTATACTTTAATTCATGAAATTGCATTATCAGTATATATTTTTTGATTCTGACAGAAAATAGTACCATGAATATACTGTATAACCCCCCAACCGAATGATTTTTCCTAATATCAAAATGTTAATGCATTTGATAATGAATTGTTACTAATGTGAATGGGCAGGATTATATATAGGTCCATTATACTTTAATTCACTGAATCACATTGTCAGTATATATTTTCTGATTATGAAAAATAATGGCATCATGAATATACTTTACAACCCCCGAACCAAAAGTTTTTTCCTAATATCAAAATTTGAATGCATCTGATAATGAATTATTTCTAATGATCATGGGAAAGATTATATATTATTCATTTATACTTTAATACATGGAATTGCGTTATCAGTATATATTTCCTAATTTCAGCAGACAATGGTTCTGGGAATATATTGTACAGCACCCCAACTGAATGTTTTTTCCTAACAAAAAAATGTGAATGCATGTGATAATGAATTGTTTCTAATGAGCATGGGCATGATTATCACTACAGGAAAACAGTGTTTTAGCAGTAGTTTTTTCTCAATGGTTTTCAAAACCACTACTAAATGTTTTTTGGCCAAAAATTTAGCAACTATTTTTCAACGGCTGTTTTAAAAATATCTGATAAATTTTTTAAAAATAATTTATATAATGTTTTCAAAAAATCAAAAAAATTAAATTTATTTTTAGCGGCGCTTTTTAAAAAACTGTCACGAAATAGTAGCATTTTTTTCAAAACAACCACAAAATTGTACTGTAAAAAATTTTAAAAAATAATTTTTAATTATTAATTATTATTTAAAATAATACATAGTTTATTATTTATAATTTTAATTATTTATAATGTGTCAATAAAAAAATATTAGTAATTATTAGTCAATAATATTTTTAAAGTGAAAAAAAAAATCTTTAATAAGTTGAAAAATACACTTGAGTATCAAATGACCATAATCTGAAAGTCAGTTTTAGCTCCACAATGAGTCAGATCAAAGAATATTAAATGAGCTAAAACCATGTCACATTTAAATTGGGTGAAAACTAAAGGAATAAAAGATATTACAGTTTCAAAAAAAGTCAGAAATCAAATATGAACTTCAAACGGCCATAACTTTTGATCTGGGTGTCCGACTGGGCTCTACCACATATCAAATCGAAGCATGTGATGAGATCTACACCATGTAGGTCTAAGAGAAACTCTTTGATCACTTTTTCCCATTCCCCCCATAGAAATTACTAGAAGGGTCCTAAAATAGATTTTTTAGTCACCAACCTCAATTTCTTAAAATTTAAATGGCTATAACTTCTAATTTATGTGTCTGTTTTACCCTTAGCACATGTTATATCAAGTCTTGTTTTTGATCTTCAATTTGACTGGTTATGGAGGTGAAAAAAGGACTCTCATATCAGATTTAATGGTCATTTCACTGTTTTGGGGGCTTTGAGATTTTCTTAATGTTTTAGAGTTCATTTATTTGTTTATTATTAATTTATTCATTATTTACTAATTATTTATCAATTAATTATTAATTAATTCATTATTAATTAATTAATTAATTAATATTTATTTATCAATTATTTATTATTTATTATTTATTATTTATTCAATTACAATTTATTATTTATTTATTTATCTATTTATTTATTTATATATTTTTTATTTTTTTATTTATTTATTTATTATTTATTATTTATTATTTATTTATTTATTTATTTACTTATTTTATCTATTTATTATTTATTTATTATGTACACATTAATGAATAATTTATTAATTGTTTATTAATTATTGATTAATTAATTATTAATTATTTATTAATTGTTTATTAATTGTTTATTAAATATTAGTTTATTATTCATTTAATATTTATTTATTATTTATTTATTATTTATTCATTATATATTAATTATTTATTACCAGAGAATACCGGACCATATGTGAAACCCATAGACCATAAAATTTATTAAAAAAAGTGAAAGAAACATAGAGAGTTTATGGTACTTATTAAACACTATCATGCAAATACAACATAAAAAACATCAACTTTATCCTCTACCACCATGACCATGAAAGCCTCCTCGACCTCTCGGATGCCTTCCTCTCTGCCACTGCTTCGGGATCTGCCACTCGCCACCTTGATAAGCATTGTCCACAGTATCGACACCTAGAAAACCTGCCTGGGTAACATTCTCAGGATCATCCTTGTCAACACGAGTAATAAGACTCTCATCATCCTCCCCAAGGGACTGCCTAGGTTGTTTCTCCATTGAATTATCTTGTTTGACCAAAGTTGAGGCAT
The DNA here is from genome assembly GCA_963277665.1 of Viscum album. Classification (NCBI taxonomy): domain Eukaryota; kingdom Viridiplantae; phylum Streptophyta; class Magnoliopsida; order Santalales; family Viscaceae; genus Viscum; species Viscum album. The sequence continues at coordinate 888,382,717 of OY728151.1, read as the reverse complement.
TAGCAATAGGACCTGATAAGACATGCTTACCCATTCGTTCCTTGCTTTCTCTGTAGAGCATATTGAACTCAGGTGTGTTGATAGACTCCAACATAGTAAAAAAGTTAGGCTTCATAGCATTATGACAAGCTGGAATTCCCTCCATAGATGCAGAACCTGTTGTTATAACAGCAGTGGTCACTGCATCTAAAGTTTCAGATAAAACCACAGCAGTATCATTGTTAGAAGCAACATGAGAGGCCTCCTGTGCAAGCACTACAGTAGCAATATGATCAATAGAGTACCGAAATGGGACAGAGCCCAGCATAGGACTACCAGAGACAACAGTGACATCAATAGAGGTGATAGGAGAAGCCTCCTGTACAAGCAGTTCAGTAGATACATAAGTAGAGTCCCGCACTGGACCAATGTCCAGCACAGGACCATCAGAGACAGTTTGCAAACACCCTGCATCAGTAGATGCTTCACCAGTAGAAGCAGCAGAGACCCCAGGTACATCTTGTGCAATAGCAGGAGCATTCCTAGATTCCCCCCGCCCAATAGATGTCCCTTTAATTAAGGGACTACAAGTCAGTTTTCCTTTAGAATAAAACTGATCCTCCATTAAAACAGCAGGTTCAGTCTCAGTGTCACTACCATGACTACCTACATCCACATCACCCCATGAAGAGGGCTCCCCACATTGAGAAGGGCTCATTGCCAATTGGTCACCAAGTGGAGGTGTATCCCCACTGTTTTACCCAATAAAATGGCTGCCAGACTTACCAATCACAACATCAACAAATGATATAGTTTCCCCCTGCTTTGAATTAGAGCAAGAGTTGTGAAACAGGTTCCCATTGATGGGTGGAGGAGAGTCCTTCACACCATCAGAATTAGAATTCTTTCCAGACAAAGCAACATCCGGATCCCCAGTCGATTTAGACTTACAATTATCAGCAATATGCCCATATCGTTTGCAACTAGAGTAGATTAATCCTCTGTTACAATTAGCTTTAACATGCCCAATAGAGAAATAGTTTTGGAAAAAATCCGGGACATGCTCATACTCAATCACCAGTTCGAATTTAAACTCACCAGTGATCAAAAACACAATCTCAACAAGAGGCAAGGACATATCAAATTCAACCAAAATACGAGAAAAATGTCCATATCGAACTAAGTCAGTCTCTTAATCAATCTTGATGGGTGTCCCAACAACCATAGAAACATCCCATAGAATGCTAGGATGCCAAAATACCCAGCTCAATCCTTTAATCCGAACCTAGGATTGAGCAACAGTATTCTTTCCCTTAAAAGGATCAAACCAGGGATCCCAATTCTGGAACCTCAGGATCCCTGGCTTTAAATTAACAAATCCGTGACTCCAGGATCTAAGCTTCAATTCATTAGAATAGAAATTGAATTGAAAAAAGTTCATACCTAGCGACACCATATGCCACTCGCTGAAACCCCAAATTTCTTGAAGATGTTTCCTAAGATCTTCAAACTTCCACGACATACTCAAATTCGAACTGAGACGAGCAATCATAGAGAACTTACAAGCATCAATACGCTACTAAAAGAAGCACGGTCTCGCTTCAACCATTGCACGCACTCCATTCCGCTTGATACGATTTTTAGCAAAGTTACAAGAACTAGGAAAAAATTTGTCGAAACCCTTGACCAACAGTGATTCAGCTCTAGGGGCTGAATCAGAAGCTATGGGTGCCTTTGGCTTCGTAACAACACCCTTCTTCGAGGGACCGACGAAAATCTCTACGCGATTAATTATTAGTTATTATTCATTATTTATTATTCATTATTTTTTATTTTTTTTTTATTTTTTATTTTTTATTAATATTTATTTTTTTTTATTTTTTTTTTATTTATTCTTTATTGTTTATTTTTTATTTATTATTATTTATTATTTATTACTTTTTAATTTATTTTTAATTTGTTAATTATTTGTCTATTATTATTTTATTATTCATCTATTTATTCATTATTCATTATTTACTAATTATTTATTATTTATTATTTATTTATTAAATTTTAAATTTTAAATATTAATTCTTAATTATTAATTATTAATTATTAATTATTAATTATTAGTTATTAGTTATTATTAATTATTATTTATTATTTATTATTTATTATTTATTATTTATTATTTATTATTTATTATTTATTATTTATTATTTATTATTTATTATTTATTATTTATTATTTATTATTTATTATTTATTATTTATTATTTATTATTTAATTAATATTTATTTATTTATTTATACATTTATTTATTCATTCATTCATTTATTCATTTATTATTTATCATTTATTATTTATTATTTAGTAATTTAGTAATGTATTTTTAATTTATTAATTATTTATTTATTATTAGTTTGTTATTCATTTATTATTAATTTATTATTAATTTATTTATTTGTTAATTTTTTATTATTTTATATTATTAATTTATTATTAATGAATTATTAGTTATTTATTATTTATTAATTGTATATTTATTATTTATTAATTCATATTTTAATATTTATTATTCCTTATTTATTGTCTGTTATTTATTAATTTATTATTTATTTATCGTATATTAATTTATTTATTAAATAATTTATTATTTACACATTACTTATATATTATTTATTATATATTAAATAATAAATATTTTTTATTTTTTATTATTTAGTATTTAGTATTTAGTATTTAGTATTTAGTATTTAGTATTTAGTATTTAGTGTTTTGTATTTAGTATTTAGTATTTAGTATTTAGTATTTAGTATTTAGTATTTATTATTTATTATTTATTATTTACTATTTAATATTACTATTTATTATTTACAATTTTTTATTTACCGTTTATTTCCATATTATATATTTCTTTATTTATTATTCATTTATATTCTATTCATTAATTAGAAATTTTTAATTAGTAGTTTTTAATTAGTAATTATTAAATATTAATAATTACTTATTAATTATTAATTATTGATTATTGATTATTGATTATTGATTATTGATTATTGATTATTGATTATTGATTATTGATTATTCATTATTCATTATTGATTATTGATGATTGATTAATCATTATTGATTAATAATTTTTTATTAATAATTATTTAGTTTGTATCTATTTGTTTTGTATTATTTTTTTTTCCAATTAATATATATATATATATAATTATATGAAATTCTATTTATAAACCACATGAAGAGCTTGCTGGAGTGGTACAGTCTTTAGAGAATAAGCATGAGGTAAAAGGTACAAATCTCACACAATGTAAAATTTCTATATGTGGCATGGGCATATCCATGGACATGGGATTGTGCATGGACATGGGCATGAGTATGGTAATAAAAAATATTAAATGATAAATAAATAAATAAATAAATCTGAAAATAAAAATATTAAATAATTGAAAATAAAAGAAATTAAAAATTAAAAAATGATTTAGCAACGGTTAAACCCCCACTAAAACCCCACTGCTAAATCCTTCTACGATGGTTTTGAAAAATCACTGCTAATTGATTTCCGACACACGATTTAGTAACGGTTTTCCAAAACTGTTGAATGATTTAGTGGTAGTTTAAACCACTACTAAATGAAAATTTTGGCGTAATGTATATATAGATCCATTATACATTAATTCATGGAATTGCATTATCACTATATATTTTCTGATTCTGATAGACAATTATCCTGAGAATATACTGTACATCCCACCAAACAAAAGTTTTTTCTTCATACCAAAATGTGAATGCATCGGATAATAAATTGTTTCTCATAAGAATTATCGTGAATATATAATTCCATTATAGTTTAATTCATGAAATTGTGTTATCAGAATATATTTCCTGATTCTGGTTGACAATGGTCGTATAAATATATTGTACATCCCCCTAAATGAAATTTTTTTCTTAATACCAGAATGTGAATGCATCTGATAATGAATTTTTTCTAGTTAGCATGGGAATGACTATATATAGGTCCATTTTTCTTTAATTTACAGAATTTCATTATCAATATATATTTCCGGATTCCGATGGATAATGGTCCCGTGAATATATTGTACAGCCCCCCAAACGAATGTTTTTTCCGAATACAAAAATGTAAATGTATCTAATAATGAATTGTTTCTAATGAGATTTGACATTATTATATATATATAGGTCTATTGTGCTTTAATTAATGGAATCACATTATCAGTATATATTTCCTAATTCCGGCAGATAATAGTCCTGTAATATACTGTACAGCCCCCCAACCGAAAGTTTTTTCCAAATATCAAAATATTAATGCGTCTGATGATTAATTGTTTCTAATGAGCATGGGTATGATTCTATATAGGTTTATTATGCTTTAATTCACAGAACTGCATTATCTGTATATATTTCTATATTCCGGAAAATGATGGTCTCATGAATATACTTTAAAGACCACCAACCGAATGTTATTTCCTAAAACCCAAATTTGAATGCATATGATAATGAATTATTTCTAATGAGCATGGGTATGATTATATATAGATCCATTATTCTTTAATTCACATAATTGTGTTATAAGTATATATTTCTTGATTCCGACAAACAATGGTCCCAGGAATTTACTGTACATCCCCAACAAAAAGTGTCATTCTAATACCATAATGTGAATGAATCTGATAACGAATTGCTTCTAATGAGTATGGGAATGATTATATATAGGTCCATTATACTTTAATTCACAGAATTGTGTTATCAGCATATATTTCTTGATTTCGGTAAATAGTTTTCTCATGAATATATTGTATCGCCCCCCAACTGAAATTTTTTTCCTAATACCAAAATGTGAATGCATATGATAGTGAATTGTTTCTAATGACCATATTCATGATTATATATTGGTCCATTATACTTTAATTTATGCAATTTTATTATCAGTATATATTTTATAATTTTGGTAGAAAATGGTCCTGTGAATATACAGTACAGATGCCAAATTGAATATTTTTTCCTAATACCAAAATGTGAATGCATATGATAATGAATTGATTCTAATGACAATGGGCATGATTATATAGATCTCCTTTATAATTTAATTCATGAAATTATGTTATTAGTATACATTTCCTCATTCCGGCAAATAATGGTCCCCTGAATATACTGTACAGCCCCCCAACCAAAATTTTATTCTTCATACCAATATGTGAATGCATCAAATAATTAATTTTTTATAATGAGAAATGAAATTATTATATATTGGTCCATTATACTTTAATTCATGGATTTTCATTATCAGTATATATTTTTTGATTCTGAAAGACAATTCTCTCATGAATATACTGTACAAACCCCCAATCGAATGTTTTTTCCTAATACCAGAATTTGAATAAATCTAATAACGAATCGTTTCTAATGAGGATGGGTATGATTATATTTAGTTCCATTATAATTTTACTCATAGAATGGCATTATCAATGAATATTTCCTAATTTTGGCAGACAATGGTCCCGTGAATATACTATACACCTCCTCGACCAATTTTTTTCCTAATATCAAAATGTGAATGAATCTGATAATTAATTGTTTCTAATGAGCATGGGCATGACTATATATATGTATATTATATTTTAATTCATGGAAATGATTTATCAGTATATATTTCATGATTCCATTAAACAATGGTCTCATGAATATATTATACAACCCCCTAACCGAATGTTTTTTCTTAATACCAAAATGTGAATGAATCTGATAATGAATTGTTTCTAATGAGCATGAGCATAATTATATATAGGTTCATTATACTTTAGTTCATGTAATTTCATTATCAGTATATATTTCCTAATTCTGGCAGACAATGGTCACATAAATATTCTATACAGCCCCTCAACCGAATGTTTTTTCTTAATACCAAAATTTTAATGCATCTGATAATGAATTGTTTCTAATGATCATGGGAATGATTATATATAGTTCTGTTATACTTTAATTCATAAAATTGAGTTATCAGTGTGTATTTCCCGATTCCAGTAGACAATGGTCTTGTGAATATATGGTACATCCCCCCAACCAATTTTTTTTTCTAATACCAAAATGCGAATGCATCTAATAATGAATTGTTTCTAATGATAATGGGCATGATTATATATAGGTATGTTATACATTAATTCATGGAATCGCATTATGATTATATATTTCCTGATTGCGGCAGATAATGGTCCTTCGAATATGTTATGCAACCCCCAACCAATGTTTCCCCAAATATCAAAATGTGAATGAATATGATAATTAATTGTTTCTAATGAGCATGGGCGTGACCATATATAGGTCTGTTATATTTTAATTCCCAAAATTGCATTATCAGTATATATTTTCTAATTCCAGTAAACAATAGTCCTATAATTATACTATACAGCCCTCCAACCAAAAGATTTTTCCTAATACCAAAATGATAATTCATCTGATAATGAATTGTTTCTAATGAGAATGGGCATGATTATCACTATAGCAAAATAGTGTTTTAGCGGCGGTTTCACAAACCGTTGATAAACGATTTTATAATATTTTTTATAATTTTTTAAATTTTTTCCAAAAACAAATTGCAATTATTTTAGAATCTCTTTTATAAAAAAAACCCGCTGCGAAATAGAGGCGGATTTTTCAATTCAGCCGAAAAATTGACCTAAAAAATTAAAAATAAATTAATTATTATTTTTTAATTATTAATTATTACTCACTATTATATATAATTTATTATTTATAATTTTAATTATTTATAATGTGTCAACTTATTAATATTAGTAATTATTAGTTAATAATATTTTTAAAGTGAAAACAAATCTTCAATAGGTTGAAAAACAACTTTAGTATAAAATGACCATAATTTAAAATTCAGTTTTAGCTGCACAATTAGTCAGATAGAAGCTTATGAAATGAGATAAAACCATGTTACATTCAAATTGGGTGAAAACAAAAGGAATAAAAGATATTACAGTCTCAAAAAAGTCAGAAATCAAATATAAACTTCAAACGGCCATAACTTGTGATCCAGGTGTCTCTTTGGGCTCTACCACATATCAAATCAAAGCCTTTGATGAGCTCTACACCATGTGGGTCTAAGAAAAACTCTTAGATCATTGTTCCCCTTGCCTCACCCCCCCCCCACAGAAATGCCCAGAAGGCCTCTGAAACAGAGATTTAGTCACTGACCTCGATTTCTTAAAATTCAAATGGTTATAAATTCTAATCCAGGTGTTTGTTCGAACCTTAACACATATAATATCGAATCTTGTTTTTGATCTTCAATTTGATTGGTTGTCGAGGTAAAAAATGACTCTCGGATCATATTTTATGGTCATTATAGTTTTTAGGGGGTTTAAGAGATTCTTAACCTTTTAGAGTTTGTTTATTTATTTATTATTTATTTATTATTAATTCATTCATTATTATTTATTTATTTATTTATTATTTATTAATTAATTCATTATTAATTACTTAATTAATTAATAATTATATATTTACCTATTATGTACTATGTATTATTTATTATTTATTCAATTACTATTTATTATTTATTTATCTATTTATATATCTATCTATCTATTTATTTATTTAATATTTAATATTTATTCATTTATTTATTTTATCTATTTATTATTCATTTATTATGTAAACATTAATTAATAATTTATTTTTAATTTATTAATTAGTTATTAGTTATTGTTTTATTATTCATTTATTCATTTATTTTTTTATATTTTATTTTTTTAGTCTTTATTCATTATTTATTAATTATTTATTAATTATTTATTGACTATTTATTAATTATTAAATACTAATTGTTAATTGTTAATTATAAATTATTAATTACGAATTATTTATTATTAATTATCAATTATTAATTATTAGTTATTAATTATTTACTATTTATGATTTACGATTTATTTATTTATTATTTATTTATTTAGTTAGTTTTTATTTTTTATTTTTTATTTATTCATTATTGATTATTCTTTATTATTTACTATTTATTACTTATTAATTTATTTTTAATTTATTATTTATTTATTTATTATTAGTTTATTATTCATTTATTATTCATTTATTATTCATTTATTATTAATTCATTTATTCATTATTCATTATTTATTAATTATTAATTATTTATATACAAATTATTTATTAAATATTAAATATTAAATATTAAATATTAAACATTACTTCTTAATTCATAATTATCAGTTATTTATTATTAGTTATTATTAATTATTAGTTATTATTAATTATTATTTATTAGTTATTTTTAATTATTAATTACTTATTATTTATTATTTATTGTTTATTGTTTTACATTTATAGTTTATTATTTAATATTTAGTATTTAGTATTTATTATTTATTATTTATTATTTATTATTTATTATTTATTATTTATTATTTATTATTTATTATTAATTATTCATTATTTATTATTGATTATTTATTATTGATTTAATATTTATTTATTTATTTATTAATTTTTTCATTCATTTATTTATTCATTTATTCATTCATTTATTTATTCATTTATTATTTATTATTTATTATTTATTATTTAGTAATTTATTAATTTATTTTTAATATATTAATTAGTTATTTATTATTAGTTTATTATTCATTTATTTTTAATTTATTTACTTATTTATTTATTTATTTATTTATTATTATTTTGTATTATTAATTTATTATTAATTAATTATTAATTACTTATTTATTATTTATTAATTATATTTTTATTATTTATTTATTCATACTTTATTATTTATTATTTTTAATTTATTATCTATTATTTATTAATTTATTATTTATTTATCAAATATTAATTTATTTATTTAACAATTTATTATTTATACATTACTTATTTATTATATATTATATATTATATATTATATATTATATATTATATATTATATATTTTCTATTATTTAGTAATTAGTATTTAGTATTTAGTATTTAGTATTTAGTATTTACTATTTACTATTTACTATTGATAATTTACTATTTTCTATTTATTATTTACTATTTATTATTTATTGTTTACTATTTATAATTTACTGTTATTTACTATTGATAATTTACTATTTTATAAAAATGTGAATTCATACGATATTGAATTGCTTTAATGAGCATGGGCATGATTATATACAGGTCCATTATACTTTATTTCACAAAATTGTGTTATCAGTATATATTTACTACTTCTGACAGACAATAGTCCCATGAAGATATTGTACATCCCCTAATTGAAAGTGTTTTCCTAATACCAAAATTTGAATACATATGTTAATGAATTATTTCTAATGATCATGGGAATGATTATATATAGGTCTATTACACTTTAATTCACAACATTGCATTATCAATATATATTTCCTAATTCTGGTAGACAATGGTCTTGTGAATATAATGTACAACCCCCCCAATCAATTTTTTTTCCTAATAATAAAATGTGTGTACATCCGAAAAAGAATTTTTTTCTAATGCGCATGACCATGATTATATGTAGGTATATTATACTTTAATTCATGGAATCACATTATAAGTATATTTTTCCTGATTCTGGCAGATAATGATCACATGAATATACTTTACAGCCCCCCAACCAAATGCTTTTTCCTAATACCAAAATGTGTATGCATCCGATAATGAATTTTTTCTAATGAGCATGGGCATGATTATATATAGGTCCATTATACTTTAATTCATGGAATTGCATTATCATTATATATTTCTTGATTTGGGCAGACAATGGTCTTATGAATATATGTACAACCCCCTAACCAAGGTTTTTTCCTAATAAAAAAATGTGAATACATTCGATAATGAATCGTTTCTAATGATCATGGGCATGATTATATATAGGTTCATTATAATTTAATTCATAGAATTTCATTATTGGTATATATTTCTGGATTCTGACAGACAGTGGTCCCATGAATATACTTTACAACCCCTAATTGAATGTTTTTTCCTAATACCAAAATATTAATGCATAAGATAATGAATTGTTTCCAATGGGAAATGGAATGATTATATGTCACAACCACCGTTTCTATTTATTTTCTTTTTATTGTTTCTTGGTTCCGAGTGTTTGCGCTGAGGTCTGGGTTGTGCCCGAATTAAAATTTCTTGTCGTTTAATGCTTTTACTGGGTTTCGGGCCAGTGCGCGGTCACCGCACGGTGGCCGGCAGCCGCGCAGTCGCCCTAGGTGCTTGTGAGAGTGTCCATGTCATCTGGGTTGAGGCGCGCAACTTGTGCGCGGTTTATTAAGTCTTGTGACGAGCGTGCAAGTATCTAGTTTTCATATTTTGATAATTAAATAACTTGTGTTTTAAGAATAATGTTTGTTAAGAATATTATTATTATGTTGCTATTATCATTATCATCGTTATCAATATTAGTATTATTTGTATTATTATTATTAACATTACTATGTTATTATTATTAATATTAATGTTATTTGTATTACTAATATTATTATTATTAATATAATAAAATGTTTTTTTTTAGAAAACCCTAATACCCTACCCTCCTCTTTTGCGGCTGCGCGAGACCCCCCCCCCCCCCTCCTCTTTTGCGGCTGCGCGAGACCCCCCCCTCCTCTTTTGCGGCTGCGCAAGACTCCCCCCGACCCTCGTCTACTTCGCCTTGCGGCGACCCGCTGCACCGCCGGACACCCTCCACACTGCCGGCCTCCCTCAGCACCGCCGCCCCGGCCCGCAGCGTGAACCGCCACCCCGAGCCGCCTCTTTGCGCCGGCTCCAGCAGCCCCCGCACTCCTGTCGCGATCCGGCCTCCTCTTGGAGGTCCTCACCATTCCGGCCCTCTTCACTCCCTACCTTGCCAGCTCCGGTCTCTCTCGCCCCAACAACCGACTCCCGATCTTATGAACTTGGTCCCTCCAGGACTGCTCTCACCCTTTCCGCACCTTCAGTCGGCCGAACCCCCTTCCCCGATTCGGTATATTTCCTTCACCTAGTTGTGTTTTAATTTATGTTGGAATCCTCTTTGAAACCATTGTTGATCTTCTTATAGGTTTTTTAAATTGTTTTGGTTTGTAAAATCTAGATTCTTAAGGTTCATTATGTTCAAGGTTTAGAGTCTTAGATCTTAGGGAGTTTATTTTTAATGCTATATTTTTTTTTCACTAATTGGAAATTTGGGGTTTTGTTTGGTTTACTAATTCTAGGACTTGTTTAATGTAAAATGTTTTGGAGAAGGGGTTTTATTGTTTCGATGGGGTTGTTTTATGTTTCTTAAATTATGTGGGTTTTGGTTGTGGTTCTAAAGAAAATGGTAGTTTTGTGAAAATAGTTTTGGGTGTTTTTATTTTCTACCCTTTTGGTGTTTTAATTTATTTATTTTGGCCAAGTCCCAACACCTTGGGTGTTGATTCGCATGTTTGCCTTGTTTTAGGTGTGCGATTGGTGCGCGGGAGGTTGTCCTTCCCTCCGTTAAAGCGCTACCGCGTCCGTGCTTGGTTTGACGTAGGCGAACCCAATTTTTCCCTTCCTAATTAATTCTTTGGCACTTGCACGCTTTCAATTTCTCTCAATCATTATTCGCACCTCTGTGCCAACTTTAGTAATCTTATTATATCATTTTGGAGTTTGGTTTTGAGTCTTTGCGTTCGTTTTACCATGATTATAGTTTGTTCTGGACCCGCAAAGGTGCGGTTGAGGTGCGAACGAAGATTCGCATCGGTTTCGGGTTGGTGTCTCTTCTTCCGCCTTGGTTCCAAGTGCGTTGAGCTTTTCTGTGTGTTTTGGGTGTGCGTTGGTCGGAAATGCGTTCTTTGGATGTATTTTGGGTGTGTGGGCTATGAGTTACTTTTGGAAATCGTTTTATAAATTTTTAAAGTGGTTTATTAAATAGTGCAATTGATGCAAATATTTTTTTGAAAGTAGGTCGAGGTGGTTCCATGCGTTGTTTGTTCGTTTGGATTGTTTAAGTCCATGTTATGTAATGTAGTTACCTTTGCGGTTGCAGCGCATTGACAAGTTTCTTCCTCGGTCCTGCGATGATCGGCGTACGCGTGTTTGTGCATCGGTGCGAGGCGCGACACGCCATTGCGTTTGGACTGCGAGCCGAGGTAGGTCCCCCATTGCACTTACCTTTAGATTTAGAATTTATTAATTGCTTGTAGTTTTATTAATTTTTAATGAATTAGAAATAATATTAGATAATAAAACTTTAAATTATTATTTAGTGCGAAAAGAGCTGTTTATTTTATACCGAACACATGTGACATTTTCTTGACGGGCGGACACCCAGTTTTGAAAGAATGCCAGTTTGGCCTTTAAACATAATTCACGGAACTTCAAATGTGCTTCTAGTTTTAAAGATAAATAATTTCTTCTGAACGATTGTTTTGAGTTTTTTTTTTGAGAAAAGAGGTTTTACTTTAAAATTGGTGAAGGCCCGTTTGGCACTTTAATGAAATGGACTATCTTGGAAATCCCACTCGGGGGTGATCTTTGGTGTGCGTTGTTTGCGTGAGCTGTACGTGATGTTTGTGCATCGTGACTGATTTATTTACATTGTAGACGCACCCCCCTTTTTATTGCTTGTGATGACATGGGAACCTGGCATATTGAGTGAATTTTCTGAGAACGATTGCTGCACTAGTTTAGACCACGCACTGGCTAGTGGCCCCATAGCAGGGGAATACTGAGTTATTGCTGCTATGGGGATTGGGCCCCTTGGTTAGGCCATGCAGGGCTATGCCGGGTAGTATTATGGGCGTTATGACGTCATCGAGTTATGGCATGCCTCAGGATGAGTCACACGTATAGTACGTTCTGGATTGTTCACGATCTCCTAGGTTCGACCCATGTTTCTTTTAGTGTTTATTTGTGTGTGGCGGATGATTGAGAGGTCGAGTTCAGTTGCTGACCCATGTGTGCCACTTTTACCATTGCCCTTAGTGTGTGTTGTGTGTGATTCTCCTTTTGACTAAAAACTAAAGTTTGGATTTCTATCAATTGTTCACAAAATGTTTTAAAAATGCAATGCACCTGTTTCTTTCAACATTAAACTTGTTCTAAATTAAAAAGGGCAATTGACTGTTACTTGTTTTAGAAATGAATGTGTGTGGAAACCATATTTTATATAATTTAGTTCAAACCTGGAATTGATAAACTCTTTATTTATTGGTATGTGCTTTGGGATAGAATTAGTCGGGCCTACCTACTGAGTTTTAATACTCACGCCTATAGTGTTTTCTTGTTTTTATCTTTGTTGCAGGTTCCAGATTTAGTTGTTCGCCTTGAGCGATGTTGGTTGTGGTATTGGAGAGTGACCCATGGGGTTACCTGGAGTGTGGACCGTGGTCAGGTTAGTAGTGGTGTCGGTTGCTCTTTATTTATTCATTTTGTTCCATTTGTTTCTGCTGCTTAGTTTATTTTTATTTTGGGCTAAATCGTTCCCTCCTGTTTACTTTTGATGCCTGGCACTAGTTGCCAGCCCGTGGGGATGGGGAACGCCCCTCGGGCCATGTCGCGGGCCGGCTCGGGTGACCGGTTCAGGGTCGACCCGGGTTGGTTCGTGACAAAATGGTATCAGAGGAGGCCCTTGTTATTTGGGATGTCTGGTAGAAGGAGATTAGGATTGTCGGGACTCGAGAGGTAGGTACGGGAAGGATGTCATGAACCCTCGCCCGTTCCGCACCTCGAGTCGCCAGGGATAGTTCGGGAATTGAGTCTTTGTTTCATTCTGGCTTGTTTTGGATTGAGGGATGACAACGGAGGTAAACCGATGTTACATCGTGATCTCACATGGAGTAGTGACCCATGTGGAGTCTGGGTACACGGTTTGAATTTCTTCCTAGTGGTTGACGCTTACTTGGGGCATGACCCACTATCATGTCGCCATGTTAAGTGTGACCGCTGGTCCCTCACCCTTATGGTTTGATGCGAGTTGAGTGTCGTTTTCGTTTTGGTTAGTGTAAGTGCTTTTTTGGAAGTGAAAAAGAGTTTTTGAAAATGAGACTGGTTTCTTTTAAAGGACTTTAAATTTATGAAATGGGTTTTGAAAACTAAAAGCATTTGGTTTGGAAAACTGATGTTTGCTTTGAAATTGGTCGAGATCGGTTTGGGGTGAAACCTCAGGTACTCCTTATGAACGTTTGCACATGTGAGAGAATGCATACAATTGCGTGCTGGTGCGTGTATGAATGGAATGTGGATAATGACATGTGCAACAAGTCATGAGATTACCTGGGTGTTTATTTGAAATTAAAGGCTTGACCATGTTTTTCTAAATTGGCTTTTAAAGAGGAAAATGGTTTTGGAAAGTGATTTTGGTTTAAAAAGTGGAGTTGGTATTTGGAAAGTAGCCTTGAAAGAAGGTGGTTTTGAAATATAAAGTGAAAAGCGGTTTTGGGGTTGTGTTTGTTTTTGTTTGGTTTTGAGCTTGTTGTTTTTGGACGAGGGTGCTTTATTGACGTTGCTTCGATTGATATCAGTTTCGTCTCGGTGTTATATATGTTGTTCAAAAATGCCGCCCAGAAAGGTTCCCAGAGATTTGATGAGTCGTGCCCAACTTTTGGTCCTTCTCGGACATTGCCTGTACTTAACGGTGATCGCAGTCCGTTAGAGGTAGTTATGTGGTTTGAAGAGGTCGAGTGCGCTTTAGGATGTTGGGAACTCCCGAATCGATCTGAGTGCGTGTTGTTTTGGGTCTGCTTGAAGGTCCAGCTCTGGATGAGTAAGAGTTGTTCGCCCCGCCATTACTGCAGGTTGGGATGATGTGGCATGTCTTTAAAGACGTCTTGGTTTGATGGTTTATACTTGTGGAGGTGAAGACGAAGAAAATGGAAGATCTCATGTGTGTTCAACATGGCCAGCAGATGGTGAGAGTGTATGTTGACCATTTCAAGGATCTTGTGTCTCTTTTTCTGGGGGTAGTGTCGCGGGACTGGGTGAAGGCTTCTCCCTTCATCAGGGGTCTTCGTCTAGAGATCAATGAGTGAGTCCTCCCTTTTTTTTGGAGCATCACTTTTGAGAAGTGGGTGCATGAGGTGTTCTTAGCTGAGTTGGTCTCCGGAGCGCAAACAGTTGACAATCCACCGTACCCAGTTGCTCGTGAAGGTATCCTATCTGACGAGCAGAACGTGTTAGGTAAATTTGTTTTTAAAGAGTTCTTTGCAGTGGCTCTAACTTCCAGTTCGTCGGACTGTCTAATGGTGTTCCATCAGTGTGGACGTTTAGGGCACGCAAAGCCATGGTGTCACACCCCACCGAGGACGTGCCATTATTATAGATGTCTAGGTCATCTAGAGAAGCTTTGCAGGAAGCGTCGTTTAAGGAAGACACCGTGACCTGAAGGATTCCAGTGTCTGACTGTGAGGAAGGAGATGCTTCAGCCAACAGAGCCCCAGCCATAGGTCTTGGGGTGAAGCTCGCGCGCAGTCAGGAGTTGTCGGGGGTGTGATGCCTCAGTTCAGGTTTCGTGTTTTGTGTTGGCAACAGAACCTTTAAAGCCCTTTGGTTCTTGTCTTTCCACTGATAAAGTGTTGGCGTTATTGTGGGTTCATTGTGTCGTCGTGAGGTTGGGATGAACATGTTCGTTTGTAATCCAAACAGTCTCGTTTGCCTGTTTATGGTGTTCTGGATCGTGCGTTTTTCTTAAAAGTGTGTTTGAACATTGTAGGGGTTAATCTCAATCTGACTGTGTTCGTTGGAGGTATAAGGGCCTACGGAAGGATCGACGTTTCTGGTAATGCTCTAGTTTACTTCATGGGTTAAGTTTATCTCAGAGGTTTCTTTCTTGTGTTCAGGATTTTGGTCTATGTCTAGAGTTTCAAGTTTTAGCTGAGGGGTTGTTTCGCTCGTGCTTTAGAGGTTAGCCTGGATCGGTTGGGAGTTCCCGTGTCGCCCCCCCCCCCTTCCCGAGGTGGTATGTGTAAGTGTTAAATTTTCGTGCTAGTTGAATCCTTGTGGTGGGGAGAACCCTCTCGTGTTCTCCTGTTCTCTTGTGGTGATGTTCCTTTTAGTTACAATTGGGCAGAGATTCTTGTTTGGTCCATCATTCAGCTGGGTGACTTTCTGGGGGCAGAAAGTGTCTGTGGTGGGGAGAATTGTCACAACCACCGTTTCTATTTATTTTCTTTTTATTGTTTCTTGGTTCCGAGTGTTTGCGCTGAGGTCTGGGCTGTGCCCGAATTAAAATTTCTTGTCGTTTAATGATTTTACTGGGTTTCGGGCCAGTGCGCGGTCACCGCACGGTGGCCGGCAGCCGCGCAGTCGCCCTAGGTGCTTGTGAGAGTGTCCATGTCGTCTGGGTTGAGGCGCGCAACTTGTGCGCGGTTTATTAAGTCTTGCGACGAGCGTGCAAGTATCTAGTTTTCGTATTTTGATAATTAAATAACTTGTGTTTTAAGAATAATGTTTGTTAAGAATATTATTATTATGTTGCTATTATCATTATCATCGTTATCAATATTAGTATTATTTGTATTATTATTATTAACATTACTATGTTATTATTATTAATATTAATGTTATTTGTATTACTAATATTATTATTATTATTATAATAAAATGTTTTTTTTAGAAAACCCTAATACCCTACCCTCCTCTTTTGCGGCTGCGCGAGACCCCCCCCCCCCTCCTTCTCTTTTGCGGCTGCGCGAGACCCCCCCCCCCCCCTCCTTCTCTTTTGCGGCTGCGCGAGACCCCCCCCCCCCTCCTCTTTTGCGGCTGCGCGAGACCCCCCCTCCTCTTTTGCGGCTGCGCAAGACTCCCCCCGACCCTCGTCTGCTCCGCCTTGCGGCGACCCGCTGCACCGCCGGACACCCTCCACACTGCCGGCCTCCCTCAGCACCGCCGCCCCGGCCCGCAGCGTGAACCGCCACCCCGAGCCGCCTCTTTGCGCCGGCTCCAGCAGCCCCCGCACTCCTGCCGCGATCCGGCCTCCTCTCGGAGGTCCTCACCATTTCGGCCCTCTGCACTCCCTACCTTGCCAGCTCTGGTCTCTCTCGCCCCAACAACCGACTCCCGATCTTATGGATTTGGTCCCTCTAGGACTGCCCTCACCCTTTCCGCAGCTTCAGTCGGCCGAACCCCCTTCCCCGATTCGGTATATTTCCTTCACCTAGTTGTGTTTTAATTTATGTTGGAATCCTCTTTGAAACCATTGTTGATCTTCTTATAGGTTTTTGAAATTGTTTTGGTTTGTAAAATCTAGATTCTTAAGGTTCATTATGTTCAAGGTTTAGAGTCTTAGATCTTAGGGAGTTTATTTTAAATGCTATATTTTTTTTTCACTAATTGGAAATTTGGGGTTTTGTTTGGTTTACTAATTCTAGGACTTGTTTAATGTAAAATGTTTTGGAGAAGGGGTTTTATTGTTTCGATGGGGTTGTTTTATGTTTCTTAAATTATGTGGGTTTTGGTTGTGGTTCTAAAGAAAATGGTAGTTTTGTGAAAATAGTTTTGGGTGTTTTTATTTTCTACCCTTTTGGTGTTTTAATTTATTTATTTTGGCCAAGTCCCAACACCTTGGGTGTTGATTCGCATGTTTTCCTTGTTTTAGGTGTGCGATTGGTGCGCGGGAGGTTGTCCTTCCCTCCGCTAAAGCGCTACCGCGTCCGTGCTTGGTTTGACGTAGGCGAACCCAATTTTTCCCTTCCTAATTAATTCTTTGGCACTTGCACGCTTTCAATTTCTCTCAATCATTATTCTCACCTCTGTGCCAACTTTAGTAATCTTATTATATCATTTTGGAGTTTGGTTTTGAGTCTTTGCATTCGTTTTACCATGATTATAGTTTGTTCTGGACCCGCAAAGGTGCGGTTGAGGTGCGAACGAAGATTCGCATCGGTTTCGGGTTGGTGTCTCTTTTTCCGCCTTGGTTCCAAGTGCGTTGAGCTTTGCTGTGTGTTTTGGGTGTGCGTTGGTCGGAAATGCGTTCTTTGGATGTATTTTGGGTGTGTGGGCTATGAGTTACTTTTGGAAATCGTTTTATAAATTTTTAAAGTGGTTTATTAAATAGTGCAATTGATGCAAATATTTTTTTGAAAGTAGGTCGAGGTGGTTCCATGCGTTGTTTGTTCGTTTGGATTGTTTAAGTCCATGTTATGTAATGTAGTTACCTTTGCGGTTGCAGCGCGTTGACAAGTTTCTTCCTCGGTCCTGCGATGATCGGCGTACGCGTGTTTGTGCATCGGTGCGAGGCGTGACACGCCATTGCGTTTGGACTGCGAGCCGAGGTAGGTCCCCCATTGCACTTACCTTTAGATTTAGAATTTATTAATTGCTTGTTGTTTTATTAATTTTTAATGAATTAGAAATAATATTAGATAATAAAACTTTAAATTATTATTTAGTGCGAAAAGAGCTGTTTATTTTATACCGAACACATGTGACATTTTCTTGACGGGCGGACACCCAGTTTTGAAAGAATGCCAGTTTGGCCTTTAAACATAATTCACGGAACTTCAAATGTGCTTCTAGTTTTAAAGATAAATAATTTCTTCTGAATGATTGTTTTGAGTTTTTTTTTTTGAGAAAAGAGGTTTTACTTTAAAATTGGTGAAGGCCCGTTTGGCACTTTAATGAAATGGACTATCTTGGAAATCCCACTCGGGGGTGATCTTTGGTGTGCGTTGTTTGCGTGAGCTGTACGTGATGTTTGTGCATCGTGACTGATTTATTTACATTGTAGACGCACCCCCCTTTTTATTGCTTGTGATGACATGGGAACCTGGCATATTGAGTGAATTTTCTGAGAACGATTGCTGCACTAGTTTAGACCACGCACTGGCTAGTGGCCCCATAGCAGGGGAATACTGAGTTATTGCTGCTATGGGGATTGGGCCCCTCGGTTAGGCCATGCAGGGCTATGCCGGGTAGTATTATGGGCGTTATGACGTCATCGAGTTATGGCATGCCTCAGGATGAGTCACACGTATAGTACGTTCTGGATTGTTCACGATCTCCTAGGTTCGACCCATGTTTCTTTTAGTGTTTATTTGTGTGTGGCGGATTATTGAGAGGTCGAGTTCGGTTGCTGACCCATGTGTTCCACTTTTACCATTGCCCTTAGTGTGTGTTGTGTGTGATTCTCCTTTTGACTAAAAACTAAAGTTTGGATTTCTAACAATTGTTCACAAAATGTTTTAAAAATGCAATGCACCTGTTTCTTTCAACATTAAACTTGTTCTAAATTAAAAAGGGCAATTGACTGTTACTTGTTTTAGAAATGAATGTGTGTGGAAACCATATTTTATATAATTTAGTTCAAACCTGGAATTGATAAACTCTTTATTTATTGGTATGTGCTTTGGGATAGAATTAGTCGGGCCTACCTACTGAGTTTTAATACTCACGCCTATAGTGTTTTCTTGTTTTTAGCTTTGTTGCAGGTTCCAGATTTAGTTGTTCGCCTTGAGCGATGTTGGTTGTGGTATTGGAGAGTGACCCATGGGGTTACCTGGAGTGTGGACCGTGGTCAGGTTAGTAGTGGTGTCGGTTTCTCTTTATTTATTCATTTTGTTCCATTTGTTTCTGCTGCTTAGTTTATTTTTATTTTGGGCTAAATTGTTCCCTCCTGTTTACTTTTGATGCCCGGCACTAGTTGTCAGCCCGTGGGGATGGGGAAAGCCCCTCGGGCCATGTCGCGGGCCGGCTCGGGTGACCGGTTCAGGGTCGACCCGGGTTGGTTCGTGACATTATATATAGGTCCATTATACATTAATTCATGAAATTGTGTTATCAATATATATTTCTTGATTCCGGTAGACAATGGTCCTATGAATATACTATACAGACCCCCAACTAAAAGTTATTTCCTAATAGAAAAATATGAATACACCTGATAATGAATTATTTCTAATAAACATGGGAATGATTATATATATGTCTATTATACTTTAATTAAAAAAATTATTATTAGTATATATTTTCTGATTCTAGATGACAATGGTCCCTTGAATATATTATATAGCCTATCAACCGAATTTTTTTTCCTAATATCAAAATGTGAAGGCATCTGATAATGAATTGTTTCTAATGTGTGTGGGTGTGATTATATATAGGCCCATTATAATTTAATTCATTAAATTGCATTATTAATATATATTTCCTAATTTCCCCTGACAATGGTCCCATGAATATATTGTACAGTCCTCTAACCAAATCTTTTTTCCTAATACTGAAATGTGAGTGTATCCGATAATGATTTGTTTCTAATATTCATGGGAATGATTATAAATAGGTCCATTATACTTTAATTAATAGAATTTCATTATCAGTATATATTTCATGATTCCGATAGACAATGATCCTTTTTATATATTGTACATCCCCCCGACCAAAATTTTATTCCTAATACCAAAATATAAATGCGTCTGATAATGAATTTTTTCTAATGATCATGAGAAAAATTATATATAAGTATATTATACTTTGATTCATAAAATTGAGTTATCTTTATATATTTCTTGATTCTGGTAGACTATGGTCTCATGAATATATTGTACAACCCCATAACCGAAAGTTTTTCCCCATACAAAAAATGTGAATGCATTCGATAATGAATTGTTTATAATTATCATGCGAATTATTATATATAGGTCCATTATAATTTCATTCATAGAACCGTGTTATCAATATATATTTCCTGATTTAGGTAGAAAATGGTCTAATGAATATACAGTATATCCCCCAACCATTTTTTTTCCTAATATCAAAATATGAATGCATCCGATAATGAATGGTTTATAATGAGCAGGGGCCTCAATCTATTTTTTAGCATTTTTGAAAAACCATTTTGAGGTTTAGTGGGAATAAAAAAATCCAAATATCAATTAAAAATCAAGACAGCATCTTCTAGAGTTCAAAAAAAGGCAAGAAACCAAATTCAAAATTAACCAAACATCACCCAAATCAGGAATTTAAAATTTGAAAAGAAATCCTAGGGTCGTGAACGCCTGATCATCCATCAGCCTCGATTCGTGACCCAAGACGCATGATCTGTCACTAAGAGTCGACTACGATAGCACCCCTGACACATAGTGTCCTTAACATCGAACCAATACCACCATCGAAAAACTACTCTCTGATGACCAGAAACATAAATCACCATTGAGGACATATCTATAAATCCATCAAAACCACCATCAGCAGCCATTGAAAACTCAAGACCAGAAGACACACCAGATGAACAAGATGATAAAACCAAACTTGGAAACATGAATAGCCATCATCTTTTATGAATAAGACCCATAGACCATCACAACTAGAGGAGAACTGAACTTAGAGAAAGGAGACCAACCGCAGATCCCTCTCTTGGGAAACAAACAATGACTCTACCAGTATAGCCCAAACCACCCTAAATAGACCAGAATGTTGGACTAAGAAGGGGTCTGAAGCACAGTAATCATAAAATAATAGTAGATAAGGGATTGTTTATAGGTCCCTTATACTTTAATTCATGGAATTGCATTATCATTATATATTTCCTGATTCCGGTAGACAATGGTGTCGTGAATATATTGTACAACCCCCCAACCATAAGTTTTTTCCGGATACCAAAATATCAATGCATATAATAATTAATATCTTCTATTGCACATGGGAATGATTATATATAGGTCTATTAAACTTTAATTCATGTAATTATGTTATCAGTGTATATTTCTTTATTTCGGTAGATGATGGTCCTGTGAATATATTGTACAGGCCCCCAACCAAAAAAAATTCCTCATAAAAAATGTGAATGTGTCCGATAATTAATTGTTTCTAATGAGCATGGTCATGATTATATATAGGTACATTATACTTTAATTCACTAAATTGCATTATCAGTATATATTTCTTGATTCTGGTAGATAATGGTCCCTCAAATATATTAAACAACCCACCAATTAAATGTTTTTTTCTAATACCAAAATGTAAATGCATATGAAAATGAATTGTTTCTAATTAGAGTGAGAATGATTATATATAGTTCCATTATACTTTAATTCATGGAATTGAATTACCAGTATATATTTCTGGATTCTGGCGGATAATGGTCCTGTGAATATTCTTTACTTCCCCCAACTGAATTTTTTTCCTAATACCCAAATGTGAATTCATCTGATAATTAATTTTTTATAATTATCATGGGCATGATTATACATAGGTCCATTATACTTTATTTCACAAAATTGTGTTATCAGTATATATTTCTTAATTCTAGAAGACAATGGTCCCATGAATATATAGTATAGCCCTAACTGAAAGTTTTTCCTAATACTAAAATTTAAATGAATTTGATAATTAATTGCTTCAAATGTGCATGGTCATGATCATATATTGTTTAATTATACATTAATTAAAAGAATTGAATTATCAATATATATTTTTTGATTCCGAAATACAATGGTCATGTGAATATACCATACATCCCCCCCAACCAAATGTTTTTTCCTAATACCAAAATGTGAATACATCCAATAATTATTTATTTATAATGAGAATAGAAATTATTATATATAGGTCAATTAAACATTAATTTATGGAATAGCGTTATTATTATATATTTTTGATTCCGGAAAAAAAATAGTCTCTTGAATATATTATACATCCCCCAAATCAAATGTTTTTTCCTAATATCAAAATGTGAATGAATCTGAGAATGAATTGTTTCTAATGAGAATGGGCATGATTATATATAGGTTTATTATAATTTAATTCATGGAATAATACTATTAGTAAATATATTTCCCAATTCTGGTAGACAATGGTCCTGTGAATATACTTTATAGCCCCATAATTGAATGTTTTTCCCTAATTCCCAAATGTGAATGAATTCGATAGTGAATTGTTTATAATGAGCATTATAATGATTATATATAGGTCCATTATACTTTAATTCATGGAATTTCTTTATCAGTATATATTTCATGATTCTGGCAGACAATGGTCCTGTGAATATACTGTACAATCCCCCAATATAATGTTTTTTCATAATACAAAAATGTGAATGAATCAGATAATGAATTGTTTCTAATAATCATGGGTAGGATTGTAAATAGGTCCATTATACATTAATTTACGAAATCGCATAATCATTATATATTTCATAATTCTGATAGTTAATAGTCCCATGAATATATTGTACAGATCACCAACTGCCCTTTGTGGGTTTCCCACTTAGTTGCAAATGGAAGGGGCCTCCCCTCACATGCAACGTAATATGTATGAATTGTATCCATCACCCCTCCACTTTATTTTTTATCTGATATCTATTAACAGGAGGTACGTTGATATAATTCTCAATATTTCTTCCTTCCTATTATATCCCATCATTTTCTTGTCTCTGTCTCTCTATCCCCAAGCCTTTAGTATTCTCGGTAAGTTTCAGTATTGTGAAAAAATATTGGCCATGTCGGTGATTGGTTAGGGTAACAGTAAGGAATACCTGAGGAACCTTAATATTTTGGTCCTGGCCACATATATCATTTTTTCCATTGGTGGCCTCATCTTCATATACGATATTGGAATCTTAGGTTTTAATCTATGTATTTTTTTAGTTTTAAAATGATTGTATCTCATGTTTACTTCTTTATGAATAGGAGGTATAGCGTTGATGATTCCCTTCTTGAAGAAGTTATTACCATTGGTCTGTAGGAAGGAGAGGTGTTATATATTGACCAACTAGTTATGCACCCACAAGACCTAGATTTTGGTGATGTTCACATCGTTGCTATATGTGGCGGATAATCTTTATTCATTGGTGGCATCAACAGTGACTCGACGGTTTGGGGGGAAACTGTCTATGATATTCGACATACTTAAATTCATCACTGGTTCCATCATCAATGGGTTTTCTTTGAGCATTTGGATGATCACCACCAGTCACCTTTTCTTGGGTTTTGGCATCAGCTTCACCAATCTTGTCAACTATTTGTTACCTTACACATCATAAATTTTTACTTTTTCTTTAACGTTTATAGTTTTTCTAATTTTTTAGTGGGAAAAAATACTCTCCCAAGTAGTTATTTATATAGAAAATATACCAAATCCTATCCCATTTTTCTAAAGAAATTTAAACACAAATTTTAAAAAATTATCCCACCCAAAGAGACTTCCCAACTACCATTTTATAATTTCAAAAAATGTATTTTTAATTGGTGTATTTTCAGTGCCTTTGTACCTCTCTGAGATGGCTACGTATAATTTTTGGGGTTCTCTTAAAATCATCTTCCATCTCTCCAACACCCTCGGTATCCTCGTCACCAACATCCTCAACTACTTCTTCGCCAAGACCAAGGGTAGGTGGGGTGGTGGCTAAGCCATAACAGAACCTTCATCCCTGTCCTCATCATCACCATCGGTTCCAATCTATTTTAGTGTTGAAACAAATCAAGATACAATTGGTCATAGATATAAAATTCAAATATTGATTTACTGGGCGATGGATGAGCCTAGGTTTAACCTAGATATAAAATACTCAAAACGGAGAGAAAACAAATTTGAACTGCCATTTGTGCATTTCTCTTTCAAAGGGAATGGGCCTTCCCTCACACACATCATAAATCTCCATTCATCTCCATCTCTCTGTCCCGAAGAAAGTTCTAGTACTCTAAAAAATGTTGGTTGTGGGAGGGATTGGGCAGGGTAACGGTAAGGAAAACCCAGGGAGCCTCATTATTTTTGTTCTAGTCACATGCAATGTTTCCAACATGGGTGGCCTCATCTTCGTATATGACATTGGCATATCAGGTTCACATATCTATATTTTTTGAGTTCTTAAATGATTGTATCTCATGTTTCTGTTATTATGAATAGGTAGGGTAATGTTAATGATGCCCTTCTTGAATAAGTTATACCTGTCGATCTACAAGAATTAGATGAGTGATACATCGACCAACAGGTACTGCACCTTCAGGAGCCAGATTTTGTTGATGTTCACGTTCTCATTGTACATGGAAGTCATAATTTCTTTATTGGTGGTGTCAATGGTGACTAAGTGGTTCAAAAGAAAATTTTCTATACTATTCGGTGGACTTGTGCTCTTTGTCGGTGCCATAATCAATGTGTTAGATCAGAGGATTTAGATACTCCCCTTTAGTCATCTTTTCTTGGGTTTAGGAATTGGCTTCACCAATCATTTCAAATATCTATTACCTTACACATCACAATTTTTTACTTTTTCTTCAACATTTTTAGTTTTCCTATTTTCTTTTAGTTGGAAAATATACTCTCTTGAATAGATATGTCTTTACAAAATTTACGCAATCTTATCCCATTTTTTTAAAAAAAATTAAAAACCCATTTAAAATAATAAACCCTCCTAAAGAGATTTCCCAACATCCATATCATAATTTCAGAAAATGTATTTTTAATTGGTGTATAGTTGGTGCCCCTTTACCTCTTCGACATGGCTTCGTACATGTTTCAGGGCACTCTTAACAATAGCTTCCAGCACTCCCACACCCTCGGAATCATCATACCCAACATCATCAATTACCTCTTTGGCATGATCAACGGTGGGTGGGGGTGGGGGTTGATCCTCGGAGGATCCTCCATCCCCACCCTCATTGTCACTATAGGTGTTGATCTATGGTATTGTTGAAACAAATAAAGAAATAATTGGTCACTGATATAAAATTAAAAAGTTGATCCATCGAGCGGTGGATGAGCCTAGGTATAACATAGATAGAAAATGCTCAAAGCAGATAGAAAACAAATTTTTACTGCCCTTTGTGTGTTTTGCTTACAAAGGGAATGGTCCTACCCTCAAACACATTATAAATATCCCTTCGTCTCTATCTCTCTATCCATAAGAATGTTCCAGCACTCTAAAAAAATGTCGGTCGTGGGATTGATTGGGTAGGGCAACGAAAAGGGATACTTGGGGAACCTTACTATTTTTTTCCTGGTCACATGCATCGTTGCAACCATGGGTGGCCTCATCTTCATATACGACATTGGAATCTCAGGATTTCATATAAGTATTTTTTTAGTTTTAAAACTATTGTATCTCATGTTTCCTTTTATTATAAATAGGTTGGAAAACATCGATGATGCACTTATTGAAGAATTTCTCCCCATCGGTCTATAGGAATTAGATAGGTGATATGTCAACCAACCATTACTACACCTTTGAGAGCCATATTTTTCGATGTTCACGTTGTCGCTGTATGTGGTGGCCAAACATTCTTCATTGGTGGCATCAACAGTGACTCAGCAGTTCGGGAGAAAAATTTCTATGCTCTTCGAAGGACTTCTATTCTTCTCCGATGCCATTATCAATGGGTTAACTCATATGATTTGGATGCTCATCATCAATTTCCTTTTTTGGGTTTAGGTATTAGATTGGATGATCAGTTCAACCATTTGTTACCTTAAACATCACAATTTTTTATGTTTACTCCCATGTTTTTAGTTTTTCTATTTTCTTTCAATTGGAAAATATACACTCCCAAATAGATATTTCATTACAAAATATACACAATCATATCCCATTTTTTAAAAATAAAATTTAAAAACCTATTTAAAATAATAAACCCTCTCAAAGCACTACCCAACTCCCATTTTAGAATTTCAGAAAATATATTTTTAATTGGTGCATATTTGGTGTCGTTGTAGCTCTCTGAGATGGCTCTTTACAAGTTTTGGGGTGCTTTTAACATCAAATTCCATCTCTCCAACACCCTCAGCATCCTTGTCACCAACATCCTTAACTAATTTTTCGCCCAGATCATGGGTGGGTGGGGGTGGAGACTGAGCCTCGACGGGGCCTTCGTCCCTACCCTCTTCATCACCGTTGGCGCTGGTATGTGCTAGTGTTGAAAAAAATTAAGAAAGAATTGGTCACTAATAAAAAATTAAAATATTGATCCACTGGGTCGTGGAAAAACCTAGGTTTAACATTGAGGGAAAATGATCAAACTAGAGAGAAAACTAATCTGTACTACACATTGTGTATTTCACTTGCAACTAGAATGGGCCTATCCTCACAAGCATCATAAATATCTCATCCTCTTAGTCTATTTATCCCCAAACAAGTTTGAATACACTAAAAAAATATTGGTTGTGGGAGCGATTGGGTAAGGTAATAACAAGGAATACCTAAGGAACCTCACTATTATTTTCTTGGTCACATGCATTGTTGCCGCCATGGGTGTCCTCATCTTTGGATATGAAATTGGAATCTCAGGTTTGTATCTATTTATTTGTGGGGTTTTAAAATGATTGGATCTCAAGTTTCCTTTTATTATGAACAGCTGATGTAATGTTGATTCCACCCTTCATAAATAAGTTCTTCCCTTCAATATATAAGAAGAAGATGGGAGATACATCAACAAACCAATACTGCACCTTCGACTGTAAAATTTTGACGTTGTTCACATCGTCGCTGTACATGGAAGCCCTTGTGTCTTTAATGTTGGTGTCAATGGTGACTCAACAATTCAGGAGAAAACTATCTATGATATTCAGCAGACTTTTGTTCTTTATCGGTAGCATTATCAATGGGTTCTCTCAGAGGATTTGGAAGCTCATCATCGGTCAACATTCCTAATAAAAAAATGTGAATGCTTCCGATAATTAAATATTTTTAATGATCATGGGAATGATTATATATAGGTATGTTATATGTTAATTCATGGATTTTCTTTATGATTATATATTTCCTGGTTTTGGAAGACAATGGTCCCGTCAATATACTACACAACCCACCAACCGAATTTTTTTTTCTAATACAAAAATTTGAATGCATCTGATAATGAATTGTTTCTAATAATAATAGAAATGATTATATATAAGTCCATTTTACTTTAATTAATATAATTTAATTATGAGCATATATTTCTTGATTTTGGAAAACAATGGTCTCATGAATATACTATACAACCCCCCGACCGAAAGATTTTTCCTAATACCAAAATTGAATGCATCCGAAAATGAATTGTTTCTAATTAGAATTATCATGATTATATATAGGTCCATTATACTTTAATTCAAAAAAAATTGTTATCGGTGTATATTTTCTAATTCATGCAGACAATGGCCACGTAATATCACTACAACCTCGAACCAAAAGTTTTTTTCTAATATCAAAATGTGAATGTATCTGATAATGAATTGTTTCTAATGAGCATGTGGATGATTATATATATGTCCATTATACATTAATTCATAGAATTACCTTATCATTATATATTTCTTGATTATTCTAGACAATGGTCCCATGAATATACTATACAGGCCCCCAATAGAAAGTATTTTCCTAATAACAAAATATGAATGCATCAGATAATGAATTGTTTTTTAATAAGAATGGGCATGATTATATATAGGTATATTATACTTTAATTCGTGGAATCGAGTTCTTAGAATAATTTTCATGATTCCAGCAGACAATGGTCCCATGAATATATTGTACAGCCCCCCAACCAAAAGTTTTTCTTAATACCAAAATTTGAATGAATCCAATAATGAATTGATTTTAATGACCATGAGCATAATTATATATAGGTCCATTATACATTAATTCATTGAATTGGATTATCAGTATATGAACCGAACTTTGATTTTTTATTTCAAATAGAGGAACAATACATTACAATATCACGGAGGTCTAAAATGATGGAGACCCAAAGCATCCCCAACCACAAAGTTTAAACATTCCTGCGGTAGAGATCCCAGAGTAGAGAAAATCACCAAAGGGTTTTCAAGACTATCGCCACGAGAAAGAGAATATGCGGCAAAGTTGGCCTCTCTATGGATATGAAGGATACCACAAGAATTAGAAAGATCTAATCCTCATGCACGAACCAATTAAGTCCAACACCAAGGGATATCACCTCTACCTTGGAGAGCCTGAACCAGCACCTCCGAGTCCGATTCCACTTCCATGATCCTCAGCGTGAGCCTTTTTCATAGCATAACACCAGTATGTAACGCCCATACCTCCGCCCCCATCGAGTTCCCCAGACCGTGGAAGCTGCTAAATTCCATTAGAACTGATCTACGGTTGTCCCGAACCAGACCCCCTCCACGCATAGCTCCATTCATGAACGATCTGTCGACATTCAATTTAAGGCCGATGATAGGGGCCTGCCATCTCACCCAACCCCCTGCAACTTCGGACGACACACCAAAACCTGCATAGGAGAAGATCCACCAGAGCAGCTCATTCCCCTCTTCAATAAATACATTAGCTCATGTAGCAATCCCTTCAAACACATTAGCAGAAGAGAAGGTGACGGGCTCTCCTCCCATATGGTTTTGTTCCGCGCCTCCCAGATTATCCAGCAAATCGAGGTAAAAATGAAACACCGGAACTTGGACTCAGTTCCATTAGGCTCATCTGCCATGAACCATCTTTCTAGAAATTCTTGTACCAAATTACAGTAGGCCTTGAAATATTTCCTTCTATATGAACTGATCCATAGCAGGCCTGCCCATTCACTTCTAAAAAAGAGATGCAAAACTGATTCCCTTTTGGGGCTGCTGCAACATACACACCTAGAGGCCAAAGAAATGCCTTTTTTCTGGATGTTGTCATCTGTGGGAAAGGCCTGGTATCTAGCACACCAAACCAGAAAGTTCAGCTTTGAGGGGAGCTCTTTACACCACAGCCGCTCACCCCATATATCCTGGCTACCCTGTTGGCGAATCAGACTTCTATAGTCATGACTGTTAAATACCCCGGAGTTCGCCTCGGTAAAGCAAAGCATGTCTTCTTCAACCGAGAGAACGATATATTGAAATAACTTCTTCTGGGAAAGGCTGGTAATATACTCAAATATCCTGGGATGCTGCCACGCCTCTCTCACGGTCAAATACAGACCAGGGAAACCCAGGAAAAACAGCTTCTCACCGAGCCAATTATCCCTCCAAAGGTTCACCTCTCCACGGCCAACCACCCAGTGGGACGAATCCTGAAAGATATCCAAATGAAACACAATTGTTCTCCCCAACCTAGATAATTTCCTCATGTTCCAATCCTACCAATGGTTCCCATATTTAATTCTCAGAGATTTGGCCCACAGTGACTTTCCCAACAGAAAATCCCATGCTAACTGTGTCTGCATCGACTGCATGGTAGTATTTAAATCTCTCAGCCCTACACCTCCTTCCTCCACAGGTTTCTCCAACAGAGCCCATGAGGACCAATGAGATTTTCCAGAGACATTGGCGTCCCACAAGAATCTGTTCATAATCTTTTCCATGGTAGAAATGGTCCCCTTGGGAGGGGTAATGATAGATAAGACATGCATCGACATCGACGAGATCACGCTATTTATCAAAGTCACCCGGCCCCCAAAGGAGAGAAACATGTTTTTCCAGTTGAAGATTCTCCCAATCATCATATTGATCAGATCCTCAAAGAAGGCCTTCTTCACCCTGCCAGGAGAGATAGGTGCCCCTAGATATAATATAGGCAGTTTCTTGTGTTGTACCCCCAGGATTTCCTGAATACTCCAGATGCTCCTCCTTGGACATTTTGTAGAGATAAAAACATTGCTTTTTCTGCTATTAATCTGCTATCCACTCAGATTGCCATAGGTTCCCATGATCCGCATAAGATTATTCAAGGAAGGTCGCCTGCAATTAAGAAAAATCAGAATATCATCAGCAAACATCAGGTGAGAAAGGGATCTGTCCGAGGCCTGTGATCTATCAGGTAGAATCCTCCGATCCAGAATCCCTCTATGGAGGTTTTGAGATAACACTTCCTGGGAAATAAGGAACATTGTAGGAGAGAGGGGGTCCCCTTGCCTCACTCCTCTCACATTCTTGAAAAAACCAAATCCTTTCCCAAGGAGCGAAATAGAAATCCAAGGAGAGGAAAAATAGCGAAAGCATAAATCCAAAACCCATTCATGGAAACCGAGCGCCCTCATTACTCTAATTATAAAACTCCATTCTAGCTTGTCATACGCCTTCTCTATATCAACCTGTAGAATAACATTAAAACCCACCACTTTCTTGTTCAAGTCCTCAAGCATCTCTTGGGAAACACCCACTGCTCCCTGGATGCCCCTACCTTTAACAAATCCATGTTGTTCGGGAGAGATGATACCGGGAATTAACATATTAAGCCTCCTCGCCAATAGACTCGCCAGGATCTTGTATGAGATGTTACAGAGACATATTGGTCTATACTGGGAAATAGAAGAAGGGGATTTCACTTTAGGAACAAGCACCATTATGGAATCACACGTACCCCTGTTGAGAGTGCCCCCCCTAAAAAAATCCTGGATCGCCTCAGTGACATCCTGCCCCACAAA
The DNA here is from genome assembly GCA_963277665.1 of Viscum album. Taxonomy (NCBI): domain Eukaryota; kingdom Viridiplantae; phylum Streptophyta; class Magnoliopsida; order Santalales; family Viscaceae; genus Viscum; species Viscum album. The sequence goes on along the minus strand of OY728151.1, from coordinate 888,351,462 downwards.
GCCCCAAGCCGCCACATAAAAAGCTCCAGAGAACCCATCCGAACTAGGATCACTCTCTGGGGGCAAGCTACGAACCACCTCCCAAACCTCCTCCCCATATGGGAGATCCTTCAGGAACTCATTATTCCCTCTGAAAACCCTCTTGAAGATATTCTGAAAGAACTCCTCCTGCAAAACATTGGAGTCCCCCACTCTGGACAGCCATTCCCGACCACCTTCTAAAAGAATTTTGACGTGTTAGAGAGAGATCTTCCCAGAAACATCCAAATCAGAGGAGAATGATCCATCCTCCAATCTTATATTAACCTTCGAATTAGTACGTTCCTTCAAAAAATCATGGAAGAAGCGGTTATTCCTATCTCCTTCCTTGAGCCATTTCACCCTGGCCCTCTGTCGAAGGACACTTTCCACCTCCAGAAGTCTTTGAACCAGAAAGGCTATTTTATCACAAAGTTTGAGAAATATTGCATCATCCCAATTTTGAAGCAACAACCCTTCTAAACAGTAGACCTCCTCCTGCAGAGACTCCACTAGAAAATCTAGAGCAGAAGCATCTCTGAGCCACTTGATAATATCATTTTTGAGTCTCCTAAAATGACTAGACAGAGCCACCCAGGCTCTACCCTCAATATCCTGCTTCCAGGAATCTTTTAACATTTGAAAGAACCCCCCCCCCTTACTATGCTAGTTAACAGAATACAAAAAGGCCTTACTATCTCCACTTCCCACCTTCAAATCCATGAGAAAAGGTGAGTGATCCAAAATACCCTGGGACAGATGAGTGACCATAGTACTAGAAAAAGAATCAAGGCCCTGCAGGTTTGTCAAACACCTATCCAATCTGCACCATATACGGCTACCACCTCGTCGGTTATTACACCAAGTAAATTTAGGACCCTGAAATCCCAGGTCCAAAAGCCCCTTATTGGCAATAAAGTTTTTGATGTCCAACATCCCATGATTATAGGACAAAGTATCGCCCTTATTTTCAGATAAGTCCACTATAGAATTGAAGTCACCGCCTATAAACCACGGTAAACCCACTGTATCTAAGGAATCTAGAGAGCCCCATAGCCTATGCATTGCTCCTCCACCTTCACAGGGTCCACTTGCAGAGATCTCTTCCAAGAAATCCAATTGTGATTATTCTCTGGATTCCCATGAAAGAAGCACATGCACCCCACTCTATTAGAAAATAAACTTATCTTATTCGAATCCTTTTTGGTTTCAAGGATCACCATTATCGAAGTGTTGGATTTCCTTGCTTCCGCCGCCAAAAACGCGCATTTCGCACGGCCCCCCAGCCCCCGGGCATTCTAAATTATCACCGAAGACATTACTGGATAACATTGCCCCCCCTGGCGAGTATTAAGGCTTGACCTTGGCACAAAAAATTCCCTGCTACAACCTTCCTTAGACATCGACCGCGTTACTGGGCAAAACGGCCTTACCGAGGAGCAGCCCCTCTTTGGAACGAGGACCTTCTTCTTCAGCGGGCTATCCTCTTCCTCCAGAATCGAGAAACGGTTCTCTAGATCTTCTAAAGGTTTTTTCTTAATACCAAAATGTGAATGAATCTGATAATGAATATGTTTCTAATGAGCATGGGAATGATTATATATAGTTCCATTATAATTTGATTCACATAAATGTGTTTTCAGTATATATTTACGGATTCTGGTCGACAATGGGCCCGTGAATATACTGTACAACCCCACAACTGAATATTTTTTCCTAAAACCATAATTTGAATGAATGTGATAATGAATTTTCTCTAATGAGCTTTTGAATGATTATATATATATATATATATACATTATTCTATAATTCATGGAATTGAATTATTAGTATATATTTCCTGATTCCGGCAGACAATGGCCCTGTGAATATATTGTAAATCCCCCCAACCGAAAGTGTTTTTTAAATACCAAATTATGAATGCATCCGATAATGAATTGTTTCTAATGAGCTTGGGCATGATTATATATAGGTCCATTATACATTAATTCATGGAATTTTTTTATTAGTATATATTTCTAGATTCCAGAAGACAATGGTCCCGTGAATATACTATACAGCCCTCCAACCAAACATTTTTTTCTAATACTAAAATATGAATAAATACAACAATGAATTGTTTTTAATGAGCTTACGCATGATTATATATAGTTTTATTATAATTTAATTCACATAATGGCATTACCACTATATATTTCTTGATTATTCCAGATAATGGTCAAGTGAATATACTATATAAAGCATCAACTGAATTTTTTTTCCTAATACCAAAATGTGAATGCATATGATAATTATTCTTTTCTAATGAGCATAGGTAGGATTATATACAGGTCTATTATACTATAATTCACTGAATCCCATTATAAATATATATTTTTTGATTCGAGAAAACAATGGTTCTTTGAGTATATTGTATATCCCCTCAACCAAATGTTTTTTTCATAGTACCAAAATGTGAATACATCCTTAATTAATTGTTTCTAATGAGAATGTACATGATTATATATGGGTATGTTATACATTAATTCATGGAATTGCATTATGATTATATATTTCATGATTCTGACAGACAATGGTCCTATGAATAAACTATACAGCCCCAACCAATTTTTTTCCATAATATCAAAATGTGAATGAATCTGATAATTAATTGTTTCTAATGAGCATGGGCATGACTATATATAGGTCTATTATATTTTAATTCAAATAATTGCATTATCAGTATATATTTCCTGATTCTGATAGACAATAGTCCTGTGAATATACAGTAAAGCCCTCTAACAAAAAGTTTTTTCCTTATACCAAAATGAGAATGCATCTAATAATGAATTGTTTCTAATGAGCATGAACATGATTACCACTATAAGAAAACAATGCTTTAGCAGCGGTTTCTTCACGATAGTTTTCAAAACCGCTACTAAGTGATTTTCAACCAAAAATTTAGTAATGATTTTAAAAAACATTGATAAATTATTTTAAAATATTTTTTATAAATTTTTTAAATTTTTTCCAAAAACAAGTTAGAGTTATTTTTAGCGGCGGTTTTTAAAAAAATCTATTGTGAAATAGCAGCGGTTTTTTCAATTCAACCGCAAAATTAAACTAAAAAAAATAAAAAAAAATTAATTATAAATTATTAATTACTATCATATATAGTTTATTATTTATAATTTTAATTATTTATAATGGGTTAACTTATAAATATTAGTAATTATTATTTAATAATACTTTTAAAGTGAAAACAAATCTTCAATAAGTTGAAAAACACACTTCAATATCAAATGACCATAATCTGAAAGTCACTTTTAGCTCCACAACCAGTCAGATCGAAGCTTATGAAATGAGCTAAAACCATGTTACATTCAAATTGGGTGAAAACTAAAGGAACAAAAGATATTATAGTTTCAAAAAAGTGGGAAATCAAATAGGAACTTCAAACGACCATAACTTTTGATCCAAGTGTCTGTATGGGCTCAACCACATATCAAATCAAAGCCTGTGATGATCTCTACACCATATAGGTTTGAGACCAACTTTTAGATCTGTCCCCCTTACCCCCCCCCCACCCACAGAAATGACAATAAGGCCTCTAATATAGGGTTTTTAGTCACCGACCTCGATTTCTTATAATTCAAATGGTTATAACTTCTGATCTATGTGTTTGTTTGGCCCTAACCACATGTCATATCGAATCTTGTTTTTGATCATCAATTTGACTGGTTGTGGAGCTAAAAAAGGACTCTTGGATCAGATTTTATGGTCATTTCAGTGTTTTGGGGGTTTTAAGAGTTTTTTAACATTTTAGAGTTTGTTTATTTATTTATTATTTATTTATTATTAATTCATTCGGTATTTATTAATTAATTACTAATTAATTTATTATTAATTAATTAATTAATTATTATTTATTTACCTATTAATATTATGTGTTATTTATTATTTCTTCAATTACTATTTATAATTTATTTATTTATTTATTTATTTATTTATTTATTTATTTATTTATTTATCTATATATTTATTTAATATTTAATATTTATTTATTTATTTATTTTATCTATTTATTATTTAGTTATTATGTACACTTTAATTAATAATTTATTTTTAATTTATTAATTATTTATTAATTATTAGTTTATTATTCATTTATTTTTTCTTTTTTCTTTTCTATTCTTTAGTCATTGTTAAACAATAATTTATTAATTATTTATTAAATATTAATTAATTATTAAATATTAATTGTTATTTGTTAATTATTAATAATTAATTATTAGTTATCAATTATTATTTTTAGTTAGTATTAATTATTTATTATTTATAATTTATGATTTATTATTTATTTATTAATTATTTATTTATTATTTATTATTTGTTATTTATTCTTTATTCATTGTTATTTATTATTTATTATTTTTTACTTATTAATTTATTTTTAATTTATTTTTAATTTATTAATTAATTTTTTATTACTAGTTTAATATTCATTTATTATTCATTTATTTATGCATTATTCATTATTTATTAATTATTTATTATTTATATATTAATTAATTATTAATTATTTGTTAAATATTAAATATTAAATATTAAATATTAAATATTAAATATTAAATATTAAATATTATTACTTAATTCTTAATTATTAATTGTTAATTATTATTTATTACTAAATATTAATTATTGATTATTATTAATTATTAATTATTTATTATTTATTATTTATTATGTTTTTATTTATTTATTTATTTATTTATTTATTTATTCTTTTATTCTTTTATTTATTCATTCATTTATTTATTCATTTATTATTTATATTTTATATTTTATATTTTATATTTTATTATTTATTATTTATTATTAATAATTTAGTAATTTATTATTAATATATTAATTAGTTATTTATTATTGGTTTATTATTCATTTATTATAAATTTATTTACTTATTTATTTATTAATTAATTTTTTATTATTTTATATTATTATTTTATTATTAATGAATTAATAATTACTAATTTATTATTTATTCATTATATATTTATTATTTATTTATTCATACTTTATTATTTAATATTTATTATATATTATTTATTAAATTTTTATTTATTAATCATATATTAATTTATTTATTAAATAATTTATTATTTATACATTACTTATATATTATATATTATATAATATATATTATATAATATTTAGTATTTAGTATTTAGTATTTATTATTTATGATTTACTATTTATTATTTACAATTGATTATTTATAATTTCTTATTTACCATTTATTTCCATATTATATATTTCTTTATTTATTATTCATTTATTTTCTATTTATTAATTTTTAATTTTTAATTAGTAATTATTAAATATTAATAATTAATTTTTAATTATTAATTATTAATTATTGATTATTGAATATTGATTATTGATTAATTTTTATTGATTATTGATGATTGATTAATCATCATTGATTAGTAATTTTTTATTAATAATTATTTATTTTGTATCTATTTGTTATGTATTATTTGTTTTTCCAATATATATATAATTATATGAAATTCGATTTATACACCACATGAAGAGTCTGCTGGAGGGGTAAAATATTTGGAGAATAAACAAGAGGTAAGGGGTACAAATCTCACCTAACACAGGATTTCTATATATGGCATGTGCATGTGTGTGGGCATGGTAATAATAAAAAATAAAAAATAAATAAATTATGTAATAAATAAATAATTACTTAATTAATTAACTACAAAATTAATTAATTAATTAATTATGATAATAAATAATAAATGATAAATTATAAAATGATAAATAAATAATTCAATAAATAAATAAATTATGAAAATAAAATAATAATAAAAATTATTAAAAAAAATTAAAAATATTAAAAAAAATACTAAAAACGATTTAACAATGGTTATACCACCGTTAAATCATTCTGCGACGGTTTTGAAAAATCACAGCTAATTGATTGTCGACACACGATTTAGCGACTGTTTTCCAAAATCGTGAGGGAATGATCTAGCGGCAGTTTAAACTGCAACTAAATGAAAATTTCGGTGTAGTGTATATATAGATCCATTATACATTAATTCATGGAATTGTGTTATTAATATATATTTCCTGATTCCGACAGACAATGGTGTCATGAATATACAGTACAACTCCACAAACGAATGTTTTTTCCTAATACCAAAATGTGAATGCATTAGATAATGAATTGTTTCTAATAAGAATTGACATGATTATATATAGTTAAATTATACTTTAATTCACTGAATTGCATTATCAGTATATGTTTCCTGATTCCAGTAGATAATGGTGTAGTTAATATATTATACATCCCCCCAAACGAAAGTTTTTTTCCCAATTCCAAACTGTGAATGCATCCGATAATGAATTGCTACTAATGAGAATGGGAATGATTATATATAGGTCTTTTGTGTTTTAATTCACAGAATTGCATTATCAGTATATATTTTCTGATTCCAGGAGACAATGGTCCCATGAATATACTGTACAGCCCCCCAACCGAATGTTTTTTCCTAATAAAAAATTGTAAATGTATTCGATAATGAATTGTTTCTAATGAGAATGGACATTATTATATATAGATCTGTTATAATATAATTCAGGGAATTGGGTTATCACTATATATTTCCTAATTCTGGTAGACAATGGTCCCGTAATATACTGTTTATCCCCCCAACCAAAAGTTTTTTCCTAATATCAATATATAAATGCTTCTAATAATAAATTGTATCTAATTAGTAAGGGAATTATTATATATAGGTCAATTATACTTTAATTCATAGAATTGCATTATCTGTATATATTTTCGGATTCCAGCAGACAATTGTCTCGTGAATATACTCTACAAACCCCAATAGAAAGTTATTTTCTAATACCCAAATTTGAATGCATCCAATAATGAATTTTTTCTAATGATAATTGGAATGATTATATATATATCCATTATACTTTAATTCATGAAATTATGTTATCTGTATGTATTTCCTAATTTCGGAAAACAATCATCTTGTGAATACACTATACAACCCCCCAACTGATTTTTTTTTTCCTAATACCATAATTTGATTATATATGATAATGAATTGCTTCTAATGAGAAGGGGCATGATTATATATAGGTCCATTTTACTTTAATATGCCCAATTGAATTATCAGTATATACTTTCTAATTTTGGCTGACAATTGTCTCGTGAATATACTATACAGCCCCCCAATCAATTTTTTTTTCCTAATAACAAAATTTGAATGCATATAATAATTAATTGTCTTTAATGAGCATATCAATGATTACATATTGGTCCATTATACTTTAATTCACAAAATTTTATTATCAGTATATATTTTCTTATTTCAGAAACAATGGTCCTATGAATATACTATACAGCCACCAAATAGAATGTTTTTCCTAATACCAAAATGTAAATACATATGATAATAAATTGTTTCTAATGATAATGGGCACAATTATACATATGTCCATTATAATTTAATTCATGAAATTGTTTTATTAGTATATATTTCCTAATACCATCAAACAATAGTTCCCTGAATATATTGTACAACCCCAACCGAAAGTTTCATCCTAATACCAATATGTGAATGCATTTGATAATTAATTGTTTCTAATGAGAATTGGCCTTATTATATATAGGTCCATTATATTTTAATTCATGGAACTGTGTTGTCAGTATATATTTTCTGATTTCGGCAGACTCTGGTCCTATGAAAATTGTATATATTATTCGGTGGACTTATGCTCTTTGTTGGTGCCATAATCAATGGGTTTTCTCAGAGGATTTAGATTCTCACCTCTAGCCATCTTTTCTTGGGTTTCTACATTGGCTTTTCCCATCATGCCAAAAATCTATTACCTTATACATCACAACTTTTTACATTTTCTCCAATGTTTTTAGTTTTCCTATTTTCTTTCAGTTGGAAAATATACTCTCCCGAATAGATATTTCTTTACAAAATATACACAATCCTATCCCATTTTTTTAAAATATATTAAAAATCCATTTAAAATAATAAACCCTCCCAAAGATATTTCCCAACTTCCATTTCAGAATTTCATAAAATGTATTTTTAATTTGTACATAGTTAGTGCCCATGTACCTCTTCGACATGGCTCCGTACAAGTTTTGGGGCGCTCTTAACATCGGCTTCCATCTCTCCCACACCCTCAGAATCATTTTTGCCAACATCATCAACTACTTATTTGTCAAGATAAATGGTGGGTGGGGGTAGCGGTTGAGACTCGAGGGATCCTTCATCCCCTCCCTCATCATCACAGTTGGTGCCGATCTATGGTAGTGTTGAAACAAATCAAGACATAATTGGTCACTGATATAAAATTCAAAAATTGATCCATCAGGAAGTGGATGAGCCTAGGTATAACTTAGATAGAAAACACTCAAAGCGGAGAGAAAACAAATTTGTACTTCCCTTTGTGTACTTCACTTGCAAAGGGAATGGGCCTAACCTTACACACATCATAAATCTCCCTTCGTCTCTATCTCTCTATCCCCAAGCATGTTATAGTACTCTAAAAAATGTCAGCCATGGGAGTGATTGGTTAGGGTAACGACAAGGGATACCTAGAAAACCTATCTATTTTTTTTCTGGTCACATGCATCATTGTAGCCATGGGTGGCCTCATCTTCGGATACAACATTGGCATCTCAGGTTTTCATCAAAGTATTTTTTTAGTTTTAAAACTATTGTATCTCGTGTTTCCTTTTACTATAATTAGGTGGGATAACATCGATGATGCACTTCTGGAAGAATTTATCTCGATCGGTCTGTAGGAATGGGAGAGGTGATACATCGACCACCCAGTACTGCACCCTTGAGAGCTGGATTTTTTAGATGTACACGTTGTCAATGTATGTGGTGTCTAAACATTCTTCATTGGTGGCATCAATGATGACTTAGAAGTTCGGGAGAAAACCTTTTATTCTCTTCAGAGGTCTTATGTTCTTCTATGATTCCATCATCAATGGGTTCAATCACAGGATTTAGATGCTCATTATCAGTTTCTTTTTCTTGGGTTTGGCATTAACTTGGCTTGTTAGTTCAACCATCTGTTACCTTACACATAATAATTTTTTTCGTTTTCTCCCATGTTTTTAGTTTTTCTTTTTTCTTTCAGTTGGAAAATATACTCTACTAAATAGATATTTCATTAAAAAATATACACAATTCTATCCCATTTTTTTAAAATAAAATTTAAAAAATTATTTAGAATAATAAACCCTCCCAAATAAACTACCCAACTGCCATTTTAGAATTTCAGAAAATGTATATTTAATTGGTGCATATTTGGTGTCATTATACCTCTCTAAGATGGATCTGTACAATTTTTGGGGTGCTTTTAACATTATATTCCATCTCTCCAACACCCTTGGTATCCTCGTCGCTAACATCCTCCACTAATTCTTCACCAAGCTCATGGGTGGGTGGGGGTGGCAGCTGAGCCTCGATGAGGACTTCGTCCCTACCCTTTTCATCGTTGTTAGCACTGGTATGTGCTAGCGTTGAAACAAATTAAGATAGAATTGTTCACTAATAAAAAATTCAAATATTGATCCATCGGGAGGTGGAAAAATCTAGGTTTAACATTGAAGGAAAATGATCAAATTATAGAGAAAACTAATATGTACTTCCCTTTGTGTATTTCACTTGAAAATGTAATGGGCCTACCCTCACAAGCATCATAAATATCCCTTCGTCTCAGTCTATTTATCCCCAAACAAGTTTGAATACACTAAAAAAATGCCGGTTGTGGGAGAGATTGGGTAGGGTAATGGCAAGGAATACCTATGGAACCTCACTATTTTTTTCTTGGTCACATGCATTGTTGCCGCCATAGGTGGCCTCATCTTTGGATATGAAATTGGCATCTCATGTTTGTATATCTTTATTTTTGGGGTTTTAAAATGATTGGATATCAAGTTTCCTTTTATTATGAATAGGAAACATAATTTTGATGTCGCCCTTCATGAAGAATTTCTTCCCTTCGATCTATAAGAAGGATATGGGAGATACATTGAAAAACCAATAGTGCACCCTCAATAGCCAAATTTTGATTTTGTTCACGTCTTCGTTGTATGTGGCCGCCCTAGTTTCTTCTATGTTGGTGTCAGTGGTGACTGGATGGTTTGGGAGAAAATTATCTATGATATTCGGCATACTTTTGTTCTTTACTGGTTCCATCATCAATGGGTTCTCTTAGAGGATTTGGATGCTCATCATCGGTCAACATTCCTAATACCAAAATGTTAATGCATCCGCTAATGAATTTTTTCTAATGGTCAGGGGAATGATTATATATAGGTATCTTATAAATTAATTCATGGAATTTCATTATGATTATATATTTCCTGATTCCGGTAGACAATGGTCCCATCAATATACTACACAACCCCCCAAATGAATTTTTTTTTTCTAATACAAAAATTTGAATGCATTTGATAATAAATTGTTTCTAATGAGAATATACTTGATTATATATAGGTCCATTATAATTTAATTAACAAAATTGCATTATGAGCATATATTTCTGGATTCCGGCAGACAATGGTCTCATAAACATACTATACAACCCCCCAACCGAAATATTTTTCCTAAAACCAAAAGTGAATGCATCCGAAAATGAATTTTTTATTATTATAATTTTCATGATTATATATAGGTCCATTATACTTTAATTCACAAAATTGTGTTATCAGTATATATTTCATAATTCTGGCAGAAAATGGCTACGTAATATACAGTACATCCCCCAACCAAAAGTTTTTTCATAATATCAAAATGTGAATGTATCTGATAATTAATTGCTTCTAATAAGCATGTGGATGATTATATACATGTCGATAATACATTAATTATTATAATTACCTTATTAGTATATATTTCTTGATTCTTCGAGACAATGATCCCGTGAATATACTATACAGACCCCCAATAGAAAGTATTTTCCTAATAAAAAAATATGAATGCATCAGATAATAAATTGTTTCTAATGAGCATGGGCATGATTATATATAGGCTTATTATACTTTAATTCATGAAATCAAGTTCTTAGAATATTTTTCATGATTTTGACATGCAATGGTCCCATGAATATATTGTATAGCCCCCCAACAAAAAGTTTTTCCTAATAAAAAAATGTGAATGCATCTTATAATCAATTGATTTTAATGATCATGAGCATAATTATATATATGTCCATTACACATTAATTCATGGAATTGTATTATCAGTATATATTTTCTAATTTTGATAGACAATTGTCCCATGAATATAGGGTACAACCCCCTAAATAATGGTTTTTTAAATACCAAAAATGTGAATGAATCTGATAATGAATTATTTCTAATGAGCATGGGAATAATTATATATAGTTTCATTATAATTTAATTATCATAAATGCATTATCAGTATATATTTACAGATTTTGGCTAATAATGGGCTCGTAAATATACTATACAACCCCCCAATTGAATATTTTTTCCTAATACCAAAATTTGAATGAATCTGATAATGTATTGTTTCTAATGAGATTGGGAATGATTATATATATATATATATCCATTATTCTTTAATTAATAGAATTGCATTATTAGTATATATTTCCTAATTTCGGCAAACAATGGTTCAATGAATATATATTGTACATCCCCCCAACTGAAAATGTTTTTAAATACCAAATTATGAATGCATCCGATAATGAATTTTTTCTAATGAGCATGGACATGATTATATATAGGTGAATTATATTTTAATTCATGGAATTTTTTTATCAGTATATATTTCTAGGTTCTAACAAACAATGATCCTGTGAATATACTGTACACCCCCCCAACCAAACACTTTTTTCTAATACCAATATATGAATAAATCTAATAATGAATTGTTTCTAATGAGCTTGGTAATGATTTTATATAGATTTATTATAATTTAATTCACAAAATGACATTATTAGTATATATTTCTTGATTCTTCTGGACAGTGGTCAAGTGAATACACTGTACAATGCCCCAACCAAATATTTTTTTCCTAATACCAAAATGTGAATGCATCTGATAAATATTTTTTTCTAATGAGCATGGGTAGGATTATAGAGAGGTCTATTATACTTTATTCCACTGAGTCCTGTTATCACTATATATTTTTTGATTCGGGCAGACAACGGTATCATGAATATGTTGTACAACCCCCAAATTGAATGTTTTTTCTTAATACCAAAATGTGAATGCATTCATAATGAATTGTTTCTAATGAGCATGGACATGATTATATATAGATATGTTATAATTTAATTCATGGAATTACATTATGATTATATATTTCATGATTCTGGAAGAAAATGGTCCTGCGAATATACTATACAGCCCCCAACCAACTTTTTCTCCTAACATAAAAATGTGAATTAATTTGATAATTAATTGTTTCTAATGGGCATGGGCACGACTATATATAGGTATATTATATTTTAATTCACAAAATTGCATTATCTGTATATATTTCCTGATTCTGGTAGAAAATAGTTCTATGAATATATTGTACATCCCTCCAACCAAAAGTTTTTTCCTAATACCAAAATGAGAATGTATCTGATAATGAATTTTTTCTAATAAGCATGGGAATGATTACCACTATAGGAAAATAGTGTTATAGCCGCGATTTTTTCACGAAAGTTTTCAGAACCGTTGGTAAGTGTTTTTCGACCAAAAATTTAGTAGTAATTTTAAAAATTTTTGATAAATGATTTTAAAATATTTTTTTAATTTTTTTTAATTTTCTCCAAAAACAAATTACAGTTATTTTTAGCGACCCTTTTTTAAAAAAAAGTCGCTGCAAAATAGCGGTGGTTTTTTCAATTCAACCGCAAAATTAAACTAAAAAAATTAAAATAAAATAAAATTATTAATTATTACTTACTATCATATATAGTTTATTATTTATAATTTTAATTATTCATAATGTGTAAACTTATATATATTAGTAATTATTAGTTAATAATATTTTTAAAGTGAAAACAAATCTTCCATAAGATGAAAAACACACTTCAACATCAAATGACCATAATCTCAAAGTCAGTTTTAGCTCCACAACTAGTCAGACCGAAGCTTATGAAATGAGATAAAACCATGTTATATTTAAATTGGGTGAAAACTAAATGAATAAAAGATATTGTAGTTTTAAAAAATTGGGAAATCAAATATGAACTTCAAACGACCATAACTTTTGATCCAGGTGTTTGTCTAGGCTCTACCACATATCAAATCAAAATCTATGATGATCTCTACACTATGTAGGTCTGATACCAACTCTTAAATCGTTGTCCCCCTTGCCCCCCCCCCACCCAGAAAAATGACCAGAAGGCCTCCAAAATAGGGTTTTTAGTCGCCAACCTCACTTTCTTAAAATTTAAATGGCTATAACATCTGATCTAGGTTTTTTTGGCGCTAACCACATATCATATCGAATCTTATTTTTGATCTTTAATTTGACTGGTTGTAGAGCTAAAAAAGGACTCTCGAATCAGATTTTATGGTTATTTTAGTGTTTTGGGAGTTTTAAGAGTTTCTTAACGTTTTAGAGTTTGTTTATTTATTTATTGTTTATTTATTAATAATTCACTCATTATTTATTATTTATTTATTAGTTAATTCCTTATTAATTACTTAATTAATTATTATTATATTACCTATTAATATTATGTATTATTTATTTTTTATTCAATTATTATTTATTATTTATTTATTTATATATATATATATATATATATATTATTTATTTATTTATTTATTTATTTTATCTATATATTATTTAGCTATTACGTACAAATTAATTAAAAAATTATTTTTAATTTATTAATTATTTATTAATTATTAGTTTATTATTCATTTATTTTTTATTTTTTATTTTTTATTCTTTATTCATTATTTATTAATTATTTATTAATTATTTATTAACTATTCATTAATTATTAAATATTAATTTTCAATTTTCAATTATTAATTATTAATTATTAATTATTAATTATTAATTATTAATTATCAATTATTAATTACTAGTTATTATTAATTATTAATTATTTATGATTTATTATTTATTTATTTATTTATTTTGTTTTTATTTTTTATTTTTTATTTATTATTTATTCGTTATTATTTATTATTTATTATGTATTAATTATTAATTTATTTTTAATTTATTAATTAATGATTTGTTATTAGTTTATTTTTCATTTATTATTCATTTATTTATTCATTATTCATTATTAATTAATTATTAATTATTTATATATTAATTAATTATTAATTATTTATTAAATATTAAATATTAATTATTTTATATTTATTATTTATTATTTATTATTTATTATTTATTATTTATTATTTATTATTTGTTATTTGTTATTTGTTATTTGTTATTTGTTATTTATTTATTTATTTATTTATTTATTTATTCATTCAGTTATTTATTTATATATTGTTTATAATTTAATATTTATTATTTATTATTTATTAATTTAGTAATTTATTATTAATATATTAATTATTTATTTATTATTGGTTTAATATTCATTTGTTATTAATTTATTTACTTACTTATTTATTTATTTCTTTATTATTAATGAATTATTAATTACTTATTTATTATTTATTCATTATATATCTATTATTTATTTATTCATACTTTATTAATTATTATCTATTATCTATTATCTATTATTTATTAATTTATTGTTTATTTATCATATATTAATTTATTTATTAAATAATTTATTATTTATACATTACTTATATATTATATATTATATATTATTTAGTATTTAGTATTTAGTATTTATTATTTATTTTTCACTATTTAAAATTAACTATTTACAATTTACTATTTATTATTTAGTATTTACTATTCGTGATTTATAATTTCTTATTTACCATTTATTTCCATATTATATATTTCTTTATTTATTCTTCATTTATATTCTATTTATTAATTAGTAATTTTTAATTAGTAATTATTAAATATTAGTAATTACTTATTAATTATTAATTATTAATTACTGATTATTGATTATTGATTATTGATTATTGATTATTGATTATTGATGATTGATTAATCATTATTGATTAATAATTTTTGATTGATAATTATTTAGTGTGTATCTATTTGTTATGTATTATTTGTTTTTCCAATATATATATATATATAATTATATTAAATTTGATTTATACACCGCTTGAAGAGTCGGCTAGAGTGGTAAAATATTTAGAGAATAAGCAAGAGGTAGGGGTAAAAATCTCACCCAACGCTGAATTTCTATATATGGCATGGGCATGTCTGTGGGCATGGTAATAATAAACAATAAATAATAAATAAATTATGTAATAAATAAATAATTACTTAATTAATTAATTACAAAAGTAAAGATATAAATTAATTAATTATGATAATAAATAAAAAACAATAAATAATAAATAATAAATGATAAATAATAAATAAATAATTCATTAAATAAATAAATTATGAAAATAAAAAAATAAATAAAAATTAATAAAAAAATTAGAAATATAAAAAAAATATAAAAACAATATAATTACGGTTATACCGCTGCTAAATAATTCTACAACGGTTTTGAAAAATCACGGCTAATTGATTGTCGACACACGATTTACCGACCGTTTTCCAAAACCGTCATAAAATGATCTAGCGGCAGTTTAAACCGCAGCTAAATGAAAATTTTGGTGTAGTGTATATATAGATCCATTATGAATTAATTCATGGAATTGTGTTATCGGTATATATTTTCTGATTTTGCCAGACAATGGTCTCGTGAATATATATTACAACTCACCAAACGAATGTTTGTTCCTAATACCAAAATGTGAATGCATCAGATAATGAATTGTTTCTAATAAGTATTGGCATGATTATATATAGTTCAATTATACTTTAATTCACCGAATTGCGTTATCAGTATATATTTCCTGATTCTGGTAGATAATGGTCCAGTTAATATACTATACATCCCCCCAAACGAAAGTTTTTTTTTCTAAAACCCGAATGTGAATGCATCCGATAATGAATTGTTTCTAATGAGCATGTGAATTATTATATATAGGTCTATTATGTTTTAATTAGTAGAATTGTATTATTAGTATATATTTTCTGATTCCAGCAGATAATGGTCCCATGAATATACTGTACAGCCCCTCAACTAAATGTTTTTCCCAATACAAAAATGTAAATTAATTCGATAATGAATTGTTTCTAATAATTATGAACATTATTATATATAAATCCATTATAATTTAATTCATGGAATTGCGTTATCACTATATATTTCCTCATTTCGTCTGACAATGGTCCCGTAATATACTATACAACCCCCCAACCGAAAGTTTTTTCTTAATATCAAAATATGAATACTTCTGATAATGAATTGTTTCTAATGAGCATGGGCATGATTATATATAGGTCAATTATACTTTAATTCACAGAATTGCATTATCTGTATATATTTCCAGATTCTGACAGACAATGGTCTCGTGAATATACTCTACAGACCCCAATGGAAAGTTATTTCCTAATACCCAAATTTGAATGCATCCAATAATGAATTGTTTCTAATGAGAATTGATATGATTATATATAGATCTATTATAATTTAATTCAAGAAATTGTGTTATATATGTATTTCCTGATTCTGGAAAACAATCATCTTGTGAATATACTATACATCCACACATCTAAATTTTTTTCCTAATATCATAATGTGACTGCATCTGATAATGAATTGCTTCTAATTTGCAAGGGCATGATTATATATAGGTCCATTTTACTTTAATTCACAAAATTACATTATCAGTATATATTTCTTGATTTCGGAAGACAATGGTCCCTTGAATATATTGTACAACCCCAACCGAAAGTTTATTCCTAATATCAATATGTGAATTCATCTGATAATTAATTGTTTCTAATGAGCATTGGCCTTATTATATATAGGTCCATTATATTTTAATTCACAGAACTGTGTTATCAATATATATTTTCTGATTCCGGTAGACTGTAGTCCCATTAAAATTGTCTATGCTATTCTATGGACTTATGCTCTTTGTCAGTGCCATAAGTAATGGGTTCACTCAGAGGATTTAGATTCTCACCTTTAGTCATCTTTTCTTGGGTTTAGGCATTGGCTTCTCCAATCATGTCAAACATCTATTACCTTACACATCACAATTTTTTTCTTTTTCTCCAATGTTTTTAGTTTTACTATTTTCTTTCAGTTAGAAAATACATTCTCCCAAATAAGTATTTCTTTATAAAATATACACAATCATATCCAATTTTTTTAAAAAAATAAGAACCTGATTAAAATAATAAACCCTCCCAAAGCGATCTCTCAACTTCCATTTCAGAATTTATGTATATGTATTTTTAATTATTACATAGTTGGTTCCCCAGTACCTTTTCGACATGGCTCCGTACAAGTTTTGGGGTGCTCTTAACGTCAACTTCCAGCTCTCCCACTCCCTCAGAATCATTTTCTCGAACATCATATACTACTTCTTTTCCACGATCAATGGTGGGAGGGGGTTCCAGTTGAGCCTTGGTGGATCCTTCATACCCGCCCTCATCATCTCCGTTGGCACAGAACTATGGTAGTGTTGAAACAAATCAAGAAAGAATTGGTCACCGGTATAAAATTCAAAAATTTATCCACCATGCGGTGGATGATCCTAGGTATAACTTAGATAAAAAACGCTCAAAGCGGAGAGAAAATAAATTTGTACTGCCCTTTGTGTGTTTCGCTTGCAAAGGGACTGGGCCCACCCTCACACACATCATAAATCTCCCTTTGTCTCTATCTCTCTACCCTCAAGCATGTTCTAGTACTTAAAAAAAATGTCGGTCGTGGGAGTGATTGGGTAGGGTAACGATAAGGGATACCCAAGGAACCTCACTATTTTTTCCTGGTCACATGCATCGTTGCCACCATGGGTGGCCTCATCTTCGGATACGACATTGGCATCTCAGGTTTTCATTTAAGTATTTTTTTTAGTTTTAAAAGTATTGTATCTCATGTTTTATTTTATTATAATCAGGTGGGATAACATTGATGATGCACTTCTTGAAGAATATCTTCTGATCAGTCTCTAGGAATGAGACAGGTGAAACATCGACCAACTAGTATTGCACCTTCAAGAACCAGATTTTTTCGATGTTCACATTGTCGCTGTATGTAGTGGACAAACATTCTTCATTGGTGGCATCAATGGTGACTCAAAAGTTTGGGAGAAAACTATCTATGCTATTCAGAGGACTTATTTTCTTCTCTGATGCCATCATCAATGGGTTCAATCACAATATTTGGATTCTCATCATTCATTTCCTTTTCTTGGGTTTAGGAATTAGCTTGGCTGATCAGTTCAACCATCTGTTACCTTACACATCACAATTTTTTACATTTTCTCCCATGTTTTTATTTTTTTTATTTTCTTTCAATTGGAAAATATACTCTCCTAAATAGATATTTTATTACAAAATATACAGAATCATATCCCGTTTTTTAAAATAAAGTTTAAAAACTTATTTAAAATAATAAACCCTCATAAAGCGACTTCCCACCTGCAATTTTAGAATTTCAGAAAATGTATTTTTAATTAGTGAATATTTGGTGTCGTTGTACCTCTTAGAGATGCCTCTCTACAAGTTTTGAGGTGTTTTTAACATATGATTTCATCTCTCTAACACCCTCGGCATCCTCGTCACCAACATCATCAACTAATTATTCGCCAAGATCATGGGTGGGGGGGTGGAGGCTGAACCTCGACGGGACCTCCATCCCTACCCTCTTCATCATCGTTGGATCCGCTATGTGTTAGTGTTGAAATAAATTAATATATAATTGGTCACTAATAAAAAATTCAAATATTGATCCACTGGGTGGTGGAAAAACCTAGGTTTAACATTGATGGAAAATGATCAAACTGGAGAGAAAACTAATTTGTACTGCACTTTGTGTATTTCACTTGCAAATGAAATGGGTCTACCCTCACAAGCATCATAAATATCCCTTAATTTCGCTTTATTTATCCCCAAAAAAGTTTGAATACACTAAAAAAAGGGCGGTTGTGGGAACGATTGGGTAGGGTAACGAAAAGGAATACCTAGGGAACCTTAATATTTTTTTTTCCTGCTCACATGCACTGTTGCCGCCATAGGTGGCCAGATCTTTGGATAGAAAATTGGCATCTCAGGTTTGTATCTATTTATTTTTTGTGTTTTAAAATAATTGGATCTCAATTTTCCTTTTATTATGAACAGGCGACATAATGTCGATGCCACCCTTCATAAAGAAGTTCTTCCCTTCATTCTATAAGGAGATGGGAGATACATTGGAGAACCAATACTGCAGCTTCCATAGTCAAATTTTTACATTGTTCACGTCATCACTGTATGTTGTAGCCCTAATGTCTTTGATGTTGGTGTCAGTGGTGGCTGGACAGTTCGGGAGAAAACAGTCTATGATATTCGGCAGACTTTGGTTCTTTACTGGTGCCATCATCAAAGGGTTCTCTCAGAGGATTTGGATGCTCATCATCGGTCAACATTCCTAATACCAAAATGTGAATGCATCCGATAATGAATTGTTTCTAATGATCATGGGAATGATTATATATAGGTCTTTTATTCATTAATTCATGGAATTGCATTATGATTATATATTTCCTGGTTCTGGAAGACAATGCTCCCATTAATAACTACACAACCCCCCCAACCAATTTTTTTTCCTAATAAAAAAAATTGAATGCATCTGATAATGAATTTTTTCAAATGAGAATGGACATGATTATTTATAGGTCCATTATACTTTAATTAACAAAATTACATTATGAGCATATATTTTCTCATTCTGGCAGACAATAGTCTTCTTAATATACTATACAACCCCCTAACCAAAATATTTTTCATAATACCATAAGAGAATGCATCCAAAAATGAATTGTTTCTAATTATTATAGTCATGATTATATATAGGTCCATTATTCTTTAATTCCCAAAATTGTGTTATCAGTATATATTTCTTAATTTCTGAAGACAATGACCACATAATATATAGTACAACCCCAACCAAAAGTTTTTTCCTAATATCAAAATGTGAATGTATCTGATAATGAATTATTTCTAATGAGCACATGGATTATTATATATATGTCCATTATATATTAATTCATATAATTACCTTATCAGTATATATTTCTTGATTCTTTGATACAATGATCCCGTGAATATACTATACAGGCCCCCATAAAAAGTATTTTCTTAATAACATAATATGAATGCATCAGATAATGAATTGTTTCTAATGAGTATGGGCATGATTATATATAGGTCTATAAAACTTAAATTCATGTAATCAAGTTCTTAGAATATTTTTCATTATTCTGGCAGATAATGGTATCATGAATATATTATACAGCCCCCCAACCAAAAGTTTTTCCTAATACCAAAATGTGAATGCATCCGATAATGAATTGATTTTAATGATCATGATCATAATTATATATAGGTCCATTATATATTAAATCATGGAATTGGATTATCAATATATATTTCCTAATTTCGGTATTCAATCGTCCCGTGAATATACGGCACAACCCCCTAAATAAAGGTATTTTCCTAATACCAAAATTTGAAGGAATCTGATAATGAATTGTTTCTAATGAGTATTGGAATGATTATATATAGTTTCATGATAATTTAATTCATAGAAATGCATTATCAATATATATTTGTGGATAATAGCCAAGAATGAGCCCGTGAATATACTGTACAACCCCCCAACTGAATATTTTTTCCTAATACCAAAATTTGAATGAATCTGAAAATTAATTGTTTCTAATGAGATTGTGAATGATTATATATATATATACATATCCATTATTCTTTAATTCATGGAATTGAATTACCATTATATATTTCCTGATTCTGGCAGACAATGGTCCCATGAATATATTGTATATCTCCCCAACTAAAAGTGTTTTTCAAATAAAAAAGTATGAATGCGTCTGATAATGAATTGTTTCTAATGAGAATGGGAATGATTATATATAGGTCCATTATACTTTAATTCAAGAAATTTATTTATCAGTATATATTTATAGATTTCGGCAGACAATGGTCCCGGTAATATAATGTACAGCCCCATAACAAAACATTTTTTTCTAATACCAAAATATGAATAATTACAATAATGAATTGTTTATAATGAGCTTGGGCATGAATATACAGAGGTTTATTATAATTTAATTCACAGAATGGAATTATTAGTATATATTTCTTGATTCTTCCAGACAATGGTCAAGTGAATATACTATACAACACCCTAACCGAATGTTTTTTTAATACCAAAATATGAATGCATCTGATAGATAATTGTTTCTAATGAGAATGGGTAGGATTATATATAGGTCTATCATACTTTAATTCACTGAATCCCGTTATCAGTATATATTTTTGGATTCGGGTAGACAATGGTCCCGTGAATATACTTTATATCCCCCCAATTGATCTTTTTTTCTTAATACCAAAATGTGAATGCATTCGTAATGAATTGTTTCTAATGAGCATGGACATGATTATATATAGGTATGTTATACATTAATTCATGGAATTTTATTATGATTATATATTTCATGATTCTTGCAGACAATGGTCTCACGAATATACTATACATCCCCCAACTAATTTTTTTTCCAAATATCAAAATGTGAATGAATATGATAATTAATTGTGTCTCATGAGAATGGGTGTGACTATATATAGGTCAATTATATTTTAATTCATGGAATTGCATTATCAGTATATATTTCTTGATTCTGATAGACAAAAGTCCTATGAATATACTATATTACACTCCAAACAAAAGTTTTTTTCCTAATACCAAAATGAGAATGCATCTGATAATGAATTATTTCTAATGATCATGGGCATGATTACTGCTACAGGAAAACAGTGTTTTAAGGGCGGTTTTTTCCCGACAGATTTCAAAACCACTGCTAAGTGTTTTTCAACCAAAAATTTAGCAGCGATTTTAAAAACTATTGATAAATTATTTTAAAATATTTTTTATAATTTTTTTTAATTTTTTCCAAAAACAAATTACAGTTATTTTTAGTAGTGCTTTTTTTAAAAAGCCGCTCCGAAATAGCGGTGATTTTTTCAATTCAGCCACAAAATTAAACTAAAAAAATTAAAATAAATATATGATTAAATATTAGATATTAATTATTACTTACTATCATATATAGTTTATTATTTATAATTTTAATTATTTATAGTGTGTCCACTTATAAATATTAGTAATTATTAGTTGATAATATTTTTAAAGTGAAAACAAATCCTCAATAAGTTGAAAAATACACTTCAACATCAAATGACCATAATCTAAAAGTTAGTTTTAGCTCCACAACCGGTCAGATCGAAGCTTATGAAATAAACTAAAATCATGTCACATTAAAATTGGGTGAAAACTAAAGGAATAAAAGATATTATAGTTTAAAAAAAGTCAGAAATCAAATATGAACTTCAAACGACCATAACTTTTGATCAAGGTGTCTGTCTGGGCTCTACCACATATCAAATCAAAGCCTATGATGATCTCTACACCATATAGGTCTGAGAACAACTCTTAGACCACTGTCCCCCCCCCATAGAAATGACCAGAAGGCCTCTAAAATTGAATTTTTAGTCGCCGATCACAATTTCTTAAAATTCAAATGGCTATAACTTCTGATTCAGGTGTTTGTTTAGCCCTAAACACATATCATATTGAATCTTGTTTTGACCTTCAATATGACAGGTTGTGGAGCTAAAAAAGGACTCTCATATCATATTTTATGATCATTTTGGTGTTTTGGGGGTTTTGAGAGTTTCTTGACATTTTAGAGTTTGCTTATTTATTTATTATTTATTTATTATTAATTCCTTCATTATTTATTAATTTATTATTAATTAATTCATTATTAATTACTTAATTAATTAATTATTATTTATTTACCTATTAATATTATGTGTTATTTATTATTTATTCAATTACTATTTATTATTTATTTATTTATTTATTTATCTATGTATTTATTTAATTATTTATTTAATATTTAATATTTATTTATTTGTTAGTTTTATCTATTTATTATTTAGTTATTATGTAAACATTAATTAATAATTTATTTTTAATTTATTAATTAATTACAAATTATTAGTTTATTATTAATTTATTTTTTATTTTTTATTATTTATTCATTATTTATTAGTTATTTATTAATTATTTATTAACTATTTATTAATTATTAAATACTAATTGTTAATTATTAATTGTTAATTATTAATTATCAATTATCAATTGTTAATTATTAATTATTAATTATTAATTATTAATTATCAATTATTAGGTATTCTTAATTGTTAATTATTTATGATTTATGATTTATTATTTGTTATTTATTTATTTAGTATTTATTTTTTATTTATTCTTTATTCTTTATTCATTATTCTTTATTATTTATTTTTTATTACTTATTAATTTATTTCTAATTTATTAATTCATTATTTATTATTAGTTTATTATTCATTTATTATTCATTTATTTATTCATTATTCATTATTTATTATTTATTAATTAATTATATAATAATTAATTATTATTTACTTATTAAATATTAAATATTAAATATTAAATATTACTTCTTAATTCCGAATTATTAATTGTTCATTATTAGTTATTACTACTTTTCAATTATTAGTTATTATTAATTATTTATTATTTATTATTTATTATCTTATATTTTTTATTTTTTATTTTTTATTTATTATTTATTATTTATTATTTATTATTTATTATTTATTATTTATTATTTATTATTTATTATTTATTATTTATTACTTATTACTTATTATTTTTTTATTATTTTTTTATTTATTATTTTTTTTCTTAATTTATTTATTTATTCATTTATTATTTATAATTTATAATTCATTATTCATTATTTATTATTTATTATTTATTATTTAGTAATTTAGTAATTTAATAAATTATTGTTAATATATTAATTAGTTATTTATTATTAGTTTATTATTCATTTATTATTAATTTATTTACATATTTATTTATTTATTATTTTTTTATTGTCTTATATTATTAATTTATTATTAATGAATTATTAATTAATTATTAATTATTTATTAATTACATATTTATTATTTATTTATTCTTACTTTATTATTTGTTATTTATTATTTATTATTTATTAAATTATTATTTATTTATCCCATATTAATTTATTTCTCATATATTAATTTATTTATTAAATAATTTATTATTTATACATTACTTATATATTATATATTATATATTATATATTATATATTATTTAGTATTTATTATTTATTATTTATTATTTATTATTTATTATTTACAATTCACTCTTTATAATTTACTATTTATTATTTAGTATTTAGTATTTATTATTTTTGATTTCTTATTTACCATTTATTTTCATATTATATATTTCATTATTTATTATTAATTTATATTCTATTTATTAATTAGTAATTTTTAATTAGTAATTATTAAATATTAATAATTACTTATTAATTATTGATTATTGATTATTGATTATTATTATTGATTATAGATTATTGATGAATGATTAATCATTATTGATTAACAATCTTTTATTAATAATTATTTATTTTGTATCTATTTGATATGTATTATTTGTTTTTCCAATATATATATATATATATATATAATTATATGCAATTCGCTTTATACACCACATGAAGAGTCTCCTGGAGTGGTAAAATATTTGGAGAATAAGCAAGAGGTAAGGGGTATAAATCTCACCCAACGCATAATTTCTATATATGGCATGAGCCTATACGTGTGCAGGGTAAAAATAAAAAATAAACAATAAATAAATTACGAAATAATTAATTGATTAATTAATTGCAAAAGTAAATAAATAAATTAATTAATTATGATAATAAATGATACATGATAAATGATAAATAAATAATTCAATAAATTATGAAAATAAAAAAAAATTAAAAACTATTTAACGACGGTTATACTACCACTAAATAATTCTGAGACGGTTTTGAAAAATCGTGGCTAATTGATTGTCGACACACGATTTAGCGACTGTTTTCCAAAACCGTTAGAGAATGATCTAGTGGCAGTTTAAACTGCAACTAAATGCAAATTTTGGTATAGTGTGTATATAGATCCATTATGCATTAATTCATGGAATTGTGTTATCAGTATATATTTCTTGATTCTGACAGACAATGGTCCCGTGAATATACAGTACAGCTCCCCAAACGAATGTTTTTTCCTAAAACCAAAATGGGAATACATCAAATAATGAATTGTTTTTAATAAGAATTGGCATGATTATATATAGTTCAATTATACTTTAATTCTCTGAATTGTGTTATCAGTATATGTTTCCTGATTCCAGCAGATAATGCTCCAATTAATATACTATACATCCCTCCAAACGAAATTTTTTTTCCCTGATACCAGAATGTGAAAGCATCCGATAATGAATTGTTTCTAATGAGCATGAGAATGATTATATATTTGTATATTATGTTTTAATTCACAGAATTGAATTATCAGTATATATTTAATGATTCTAGCTGACAATGGTCCTGTGAATATACTATACAGCCCCCCAACCGAATGTTTTTTCTGAATAAAAAATGTAAATCCATCTGATAATGAATTGTTTTTAATGAGCATGGACATTATTATATATATATCCATTATAATTTAATTCATGGAATTTCATTATCACTATATATTTCTTGATTCCGACAGATAATGGTCCTGTAATATACTGTACATCCCCCCAACCAAAATTTTTTTCCTAATATCAAAATTTGATTGTTTCTGATAATGAATTGTTTCTAATGAGCATGGGCATTATTATATATAGGTCAATTATACTTTAATTCATAGAATTTCATTATCTCTATATATTTTTGGATTCTGGTAGACAATGGTCTCATGAATATACTCTATATACCCCAATGGAAAGTTATTTACTAATACCCAAATTTGAATGCATTCAATAATGAGTTGTTTCTAATGAAAATTGGTATGATTATATATAGATCCATTATAATTTAATTCATGAAATTGTTTTATCAGTATATATTTCCTGATTCCGGTAAACAATCATCTCGTGAATACACTATACGGCCCCCAACCAAATTTTTTTTCCTAATACCATAATGTGACTTCATCTGATAATGAATTACTTCTAATAAGCAGGGGAATTATTATATACAGATTCATTTTACTTTAATTCACAGAATTTCATTATTAGTATATATTTCATGATTTCAGCAGACAATTGTCTCATGAATTTACTATACAGGGTCAATCAAAAGTTTTTTCTGAATACCAAAATGTGAATGAATCTAAAAATGAAATGTTTTTAATGACCAAATGAATGATTATATATTAGTTCATTATACTTTAATTCATGGAATTGCATTATGAGTATATATTTTTTAATTCCAGAAATAATGGTCCCATGAATACAGTTTACAGACACCAAACAAAATTTTTTTTCCTAATACCAAAATGTAAATGCATATTATAATGAGTTGTTTCTAATGATAATGGGCACAATTATATAGATGTCTATTATAATTTACTTCATGAAATTGTTTTATGAGTATATATTTCCTGATTCTGGAAAACAATGTTCCCCTGTATATATTGTACAACCTCCGACTGAAATTTTATTCCTAATACCAATATGTGAATGCATCTGATAATTAATTGTTTCTAATGAGCATTGACCTTATTATATATATGTCCATAATATTTTAATTCATGGAACTGTGTTATCAGTATATATTTTCTGATTCTGGCAGACTGGTCCCATGAAAGTTATCTATGTTATTCGATGGACTTATGCTCTTTTTAGTTATCATAATCAATGGGTTCGCTCAGAGGATTTAGATGCTCATCTTTATTCATCTTTTCTTGGGTTTCGGCATTGGCTTTGCTAATCATGTCAAACATATATTACCTTACACATCACAATTTTTTTCTTTTTCTATAATGTTTTTAGTTTTACTATTTTCTTTCAGTTGGAAAATATTTTCTCTCGAATAGATATTTCTTTACAAAATATATGCAATCCTATACCATTTTTTTAAAAAAATAAATTAAAAACCCATTTAAAATAAGAACCCCTCCCAAAGCGATTTCCCAACTTCCATTTCAGAATTTTAGAAAATTTATTTTTAATTGGTAAATAGTCGGCGCGCGTGTACCTCTTCCACATGGCTCCGTACAAGTTTTAGGGAGCTCTTAACATCAGCTTCTAGCTCTCCCACACCCTCTGAATCATTGTCACCAACATCATTAACTACTTCTTCACCAACACCAACGGTGGGTGGGGGTGGCAGTTGAGACTCTACAGACCCTTCATCCTAGCCCTCATCATCATCGTCAGTGTTGATCTATGGTAGTGTTGAAACAAATCAATACAGAATTCATCACCGATATAAAATTCAAAAATTGATCAATAGGGTGGTGGATGATCCTAGGTATAATTTAGATAAAAAATGCTCAATGCAGGGAGAACACAAATTTGTACAGCCCTCTGTGTGCTTCACTTGCAAAGGGAATGGGCCTACCCTCACACACATCATAAATCTCCCTCTATCTCTATCTCTCTATCCCCAAGCATGTTCCGGTACTCTAAAAAAATTTGGTTATGGGAGTGATTGGGTAGGGTAAAGATAAGGGATACCTGGGGAACCTCACTATTTTTTTTGGTCACATGCAACGTTGCCGCCATGGGTGGCCTCATCTTCAGATACAACACTGTCATCTCAGGTTTTCATCTAAATATTTATTTAGTTTTAGAACTATTGTATCTCATGTTTACTTTTATTATAATCAGGTGGGATAACATCAATGATTCACTTCTTGAAGAATTCATATCGATCAGTCTATTGGAATGAGACAGGTGATACATCGACCAACCAGTACTACACCTTTGAGTGCCAGATTTTTTCAATGGTCACATTGTCACTGTATGTAGTGGCCAAACATTCTTTATTGGTGGAATTAAGAGTGACTCAAAAGTTCAGGAGAAAACTATCAATGCTCTTCAGAGGACTTCTATTCTTCTCTGATGCCATCATCAATAGGTTTAATCACAGGATTTTGATTCTCATCATTAGTTTCCTTTTCTTGGGTTTAGGCATTAGCTTGGATGATCAGTTCAACCATCTGTTACCTTACACATCACAATTTTTTTACGTTTTCTCCCATGTTATTAGTTTTTAAATTTTCTTTCAGTTGGAAAATATACTCTCTTAAATAGATATTTCATTACAAAATATAAACAATCCTATCCTATTTTTTAAAAATATAATTTAAAAACTTATTTGAAATAATAAATCCTCCCAAAGCGATTGCCCAACTTCCATTTTAGAATTTCAAAAAAAAAGTGTTTTTAATTGGTGCATATTTAGTGTTGGTGTACCTCTCTAATATGTCTTTGTACAAGTTTTGGGGTGCTTTTAACATCATATTCCAGCTCTCCAACACCCTTGGTATCCTCGTCACCAACATCCTCAACTAATTATTCACCAAGATCATGGGTGGGTGGGGGTGGCGGCTGAGCCTCGACGGGGCCTTTGTCCCTACCCTCTTCATCACCGTTAGTGCCGGTATGTGCTAGTGTTGAAACAAATTAAGATAGAATTGGTCACTAATAAAAAATTCAAATATTGATCCACCGAGTGGTGGAAAGACCTAGGTTTAACATTGAGGGAAAATGATCAATCTTTAGAGATAACTAATATGTACTACCCTTTGTGTATTTCAATTGGAAATGGAATGAGCCTACCCTCACAAGCATCATAAATATCCATTAGTTTCAATCTATTTATCCCCAAACATGTTTGAATACACTAAAAAATGTTGGTTGTGGGAGTGATTGGGTAGGGTAATGACAAGGAATACCTATGGAACCTCACTATTTTTTTCCTGGTCACATGCATTATTTCTGCCATAGGTAGCCTCATCTTCATATACGAAATTGGTATCACAAGTTTTTATCTCTTTATTTTTGGGGTTTTAAAATGATTGGATCTCAAGTTTCCTTTTATTATGAAAAGGTGATGTAATGTTGATGCCACCCTTCATTAAGAAGTTCTTCCCTTCGATCTATAAGGAGATGGGAGATACATCGACGAACCAATACTGCACCTTCGATAGTCAAATTTTGACGTTGTTCACGTTGTCGTTGTACATGGCAGCCTTAGTGTCTTCAATGTTGGTGTCAGTGGTGACTGGACAATTCATGAGAAAACTATCTATGATATTTGGTAGACTTTTTTTCTTTACTGGTTCCATCATCAATGGGTTCTCTTAGAGAATTTGGATGCTAATTATCGGTCAACATTTCTAATACCAAAATTTGAATGCATCCAATAATGAATTACTTCTAATGATCATGGGATTGATTAAATATAGGTTTGTTGTACATTAATTCATGGAATTCCATTATGATTATATATTTTCAGGTTCTGACAGACAATTGTCCCGTCAATATACTACACAACCCCACAAACAAATTTTTTTCCTAATACAAAAATTTGAATGCATCTGATAATGAATTGTTTCAAATGAGAAAGGACATTATTTTATATAGGTCTATTATACTTTAATTAACTGAATTTCATTACGAGCATATATTTCATGATTCCGGTAGACAATGGTCTCATGAATATACTATACAACCCCTCAACTGAAAAAAATTTCCTAATAACAAAATTGATTGCATCCAAAAATGAATTGTTTCTAATTAGAATTGTCATGATTATATATAGGTCCATTATAATATAATTCACAAAATTGTGTTGTCAATATATATTTTCTAATTCCGACATATAATGACCACGTAATTTACTCACAGCCCCCAACCAAAAGTTTTTTCCTCATATCAAAATATGAATGTATCTGATAATGAATTGTTTCTAATGAGCATGTGGATGATTATATGTATGTCCATTATACATTAATTCATACAATTACCTTATCAATATATATTTCTTGATTCTCCCAGACATGGATCTCGTGAATATACTATATAGGCCCCCAATAGATTGTATTTTTCTAATAACAAAATATGAATGCATCAGATAATGAATTGTTTCTAATGATCATGGGCATGAATATATATAGGTCTATTATAATTTAATTCATGGAATCGAGTTCTTAGAATATTTTTCATCATTCCAGCAGACAGTGGTCCCATGAATATATTGTACATCCCCCCAACCAAAAGTATTTCCTAATACCAAAATGTGAATGCATCTGATAATGAATTTATTTTAATGATCATTAACATAATTATATATAGGTCCATTATATATTAATTCATGGAATTGGATTATCAGTATATATTTCCTAATTTCAGTAGACAATTGTCCCATGAATATACGGTACAGCCCCCTAAATAATGGTTTTTTTATAATACCAAAATGTGAATGAATATGATAATGAATTGTTTATAATGAGCATAGAAATGATTATATAAAGTTCCATAATAATTTAATTCAAGGAAATGTGTTATCAGTATATATTTATAGATTCTAGCCAACAATGCGCCCATGAATATACTGTACAACCCCCAAACGAAATATTTTTTTTCCAATACCAAAATTTGAATGAATATGATAATGAATCGTTTCTAATGATCTTGGGAATTATTATATATATATATATCCATTATTCTTTAATTAATGTAATTGAATTATCAATATATATTTCCTAATTTCGGCAAACAATGGTCCCGTGAATATATTGTACATCCTCCCAACCAAAAGTGTTTTTCAAATACCAAATTGTGAATGCATCCGATAATTAATTGTTTCTAATGAGAATGGAAATGATTATATATATGTCAATTATACTTTAATTCATGGAATTTTTTATCAGTATATATTTCTAGATTTTGGCAGACAATAGTCTCATGAATATACTATACAGCCCCCTAACCAAACATTTTTTTCTAATACCAAAATATGAATAAATACAATAATTAATTGTTTCTAATGATCTTCGGCCTGATTAAATATAGGTTTATTAAAATTTAATTCATAAAATGACATTATCAGTATATATTTCTTGATTCTTCTAGACAATGGTCAAGTGAATATAATGTACAATGCTCCAACCAAATGTTTTTTCCTAATACCAAAATGTGAATGCATCTGATAAATAATTTTTTCTAATAAGCATGGGTAGTATTATATATAGGTTCATTATACTTTAATTTACTGAATCTCGTTATCAGTATATATTTTTTGATTTGGCCACACAATGGTCTCATGAATATATTGTACATCCCCCCAACCGAATGTTTTTTTTTCTTAATACCAAAATTTGAATGCATCTATAATGAATTATTTCTAATCAGCATTGACATTATTATATATAGGTATGTTATACATTAATTCATGGAATTGCATTATGATTATATATTTTATGATTTCGGTAGACAAAGGTCTCGTGAATATACTATACAACCCCCAACCAATTTTTTTCCTAAAATCAAAATGTGAATGAATCTGATTATTAATTGTTTCTAATAAGCATGGGTGTGACTATATATAGGTCTATTATATTTTAATTCATGGAATTGCATTATCAGTGTATATTTCTTGATTCTGATAGACAATAGTCATGTGAATATACTGTATATCCCACCAACCAAAAGTTTTTTCCTAATACCAAAATGGTAATGCATTTGATAATTAATTGTTTCTAATCAACATGGGTATGATTAATGCTATAGGAAAATAGTGTTTTAGGGGTGCTTTTTTCGCGATAGTTTTCAAAATCGTTGATTAGTGTTTTTTGACCAAAATTTTAGCAGTGATTTTAAAAACCGTTGATAAATGGTTTTAAAATATTTTTTATAATTTTTTTCAATTTTTTTCTGAAAAAAAATTATAGTTATTTTTAGCGGTTCTTTTTTAAAAATGTCGATGTGAAATAGAGGCTGTTTTTTCAATTCAGCTGCAAAATTAAACTAAAAAAATT
Source organism: Viscum album (assembly GCA_963277665.1). Lineage (NCBI taxonomy): Eukaryota > Viridiplantae > Streptophyta > Magnoliopsida > Santalales > Viscaceae > Viscum > Viscum album. The sequence continues at coordinate 888,319,239 of OY728151.1, read as the reverse complement.
AAAAAAATAAATTATAAATTATTAATTTTTAATTTTTACTTACTATCATATATAGTTTATTATTTATAATTTTAATTATTTATAATTTGTTAACTTATAAATATTAGTAATTATTAGTTAATAATATTTTTAAAGTGAAAAAAAATCTTCAATAAGTTGAAAAAACACACTTCAATATCAAATAACCATAATCTAAAAGTCAGTTTTAGCTCCACAACAAGTCAGATCGAAGCTTATGAAATGAGATAAAACCATGTTACATTCAATTTGGGAGAAAACTTAAGGAATAAAAGATATTATAGTTTCAAAAAAGTCAGAAATCCAATATGAAATTCAAACGACCATAACTTTTGATCCATGTGTGTGTCTGGGCTTTATCATATATCAAATCAAAGCCTGTGATGATCTCTACACCATGTTGGTCTGAGACCAACTCTTAGATCATTCCTCCCCCCCACATAAATGACTAAAAGGCCTCCAAAACAAGGTTTTTAGTCACTGACCTCAGTTTCTTAAAATTCAAATGGTTATAACTTCTGATCCAAGTGTTTCTTTAGCCCTAACCACATATCATATCGAATCTTGTTTTTGATCTTCAATTTGACTGGTTGTGGAGCTAAAAAAGGACTCTCGGATTAAATTTTATGGTCATTTCAGTGTTTTGGGGGTTTTAATTGTTAATTATTAATTATTAATTATTAATTATTAATTATTAATTATTAATTATTAATTATTAATTATCAATTATTAATTATCAATTATTAATTACTAGTTATTGTTAATTATTAATTATTTATGATTTATGATTTATGATTTATTTAGTTTTTATTTAGTTTTTATTTTTTATTTTTTACTTATTCATTATTCATTATTCTTTATTATTTATTAATTATTAATTATTAATTTATTTTTAATTTATTAATTAATTATTTTTTATTATTTTATTATTCATTTATTATTCATTTATTCATTAATTATTCGTTATTTTTAATTATTAATTATTTATATTTTAATTGATTATTAATTATTTATTAAATATTAAATATTATTTATTAAATATTATTTATTAATTCTTAATTATTAACTATTAATTATTAGTTATTACTAATTATTAATTATTAGTTATTATTAATTATAAATTATTTATTATTATTTATTATTTATTTTATATTTATTTTATATTATTTATTATTTATTATTTATTGTTTATTATTTATTGTTTATTATTTATTATTTATTATTTACTATTGACTATTGACTATTTATTATTTATTATTTATTATTCATTATCCATTATTTTTTATTTTTTATTCATTATTTATTCATTATTTATTAATTTATATATTCATTCATTTATAATTTATAATTTATTATTTATAATTTATAATTTATAATTTATAATTTTTTTTAAAAGGTTGGGGTCGAAGCCTTAATTTATTATTTAAAGCAAAGACCTCTTTGAGACTGGGTAGAGGGAGACCCATTACATACCTCAAAGGCCTAAGGCCAAGTGGCTTGAATATAGGGCTTCAAAGCCCATTTTTTTGCCCAAAGGACCCCTCGGGGAACAGTACTACTATAGAACCCTGTGATGCTACAGTACCGTCGCCGCTACAATACCTGCTACAATGCCTATGATGCTACAGTGCCGCCATCGCTACAGTGCCCTGCTATAATACTACTACAGTATTTGAGATTTTGTCCCTGCCCGGATTTGATCTTGGGTCTTCTAGATGCCAAGCAGGAGCCTATACCACTTGGGTACAGGCTCGTTGGCAATTTATTATTTATTATTTAGTAATTTAATAATTTATTATTAATATATTAATTAGTTATTTATTATGAGTTTATTGTTCATTTCTTATTAATTAATTTACTTAACTATTTATTTCTTAATTTTTTATTTTTTTTATTATTAAATTATTATTAATGAATTATTCATAACTTATTTATTATTTATTCATTATATATTTATTAATTATTTATTCACAATTTATTATTTATTATTTATTATTTATTATCTATTATTTATTAAATTATTATTTATTTATTATATATTAATTTATTTATTAAATAATTTATTATTTATACATTACTTATATATTATATATTATATATTATTTAGTATTTTGTATTTAGTATTTACTATTTATGATTTACTATTTACAATTCACTATTTACAATTTACCATTTATTATTTAGTATTTACTATTTATGATTTATAATTTCTTATTTACCATTTATTTCCATATTATATATTTCTTTGTTTATTATTCATTTATATTCTATTTATTAATTAGTAATTTTTAATTAGTAATTATTAAATATTAATAACCACTTATTAATTATTAATTATTGATTATTGATTATTGATTATTGATTATTCATTATTCATTATTCATTATTCATTATTGATTAATCATTATTGATTAATCATTATTGATTAATAATTTTTTATTAATAATTATTTAGTTTGTATCTATTTATTATGTATTTTTTATTTTTCCAATATATATATATAATTATATGAAATTTGATTTATACAACACATGAAGAGTCTGATGGAGTGGTAAAATATTTGGAGAATAAGCAATGGGTAAGGGGTACAAATCTCATCCAACGTATAATTTCTATATATGGCATGTGCATGTGCGTGGGCATGGTAATAATAAACAATAAATAATAAATAAATCATGTAATAAATAAATAATTACTTAATTAATTAATTATAGAAGGAAATAAATAAATAAATAAATTATAATAATAAATAATAAATGATAAATGATAAATAAATAATTCAATAAATAAATAAATTATGAAAATAAAAAAAATTAAAAATATTAATAAAGATTTAACGATGGTTATACCTCCTCTAAATCATTCTACGATGATTTTGAAAAATTGCGACTAATTGATTTTTGACACATGATTTAGCGACCGTTAACCAAAACCGTCATGGAATGATCTAGCAGCAGTTTAAACTTCAGCTAAATGAAAATTTTGGTGTAGGGTATATATAGATCTATTATGCATTAATTCATAGAATAGCATTATCAATATATATTTCCACATTCTGGCAGACAATGGTCCCATGAATATACAATATAGCTCCCCAAACAAATGTTTGTTCCTAATACTAAAATGTGAATTCATCATATAAATAATTTTTTCTAATAAGCATTGGCATTATTATATATAGTTCAATTATATGTTAATTCACCGAATTATGCTATCAGTATATAATTCCTGATTCTGGCAGATAATTGTCGAGTTAATATACTATACATCCCCCCAAACAAAAGTTTTTTTCTAATACCAGAATGTGAATGCATCCGATAATGAATTGTTTCTAATGAGCATGGGAATGTTTATATATAGGTCTATTATGTTTTAATTCACAGAATTGCGTCATCAGTATAAATTTTTTAATTCCAACAGACAATGGTCCCGTGAATATACTGTACAACCCCCAACTGAATTTTTTTTCCTACTAAAAAAATGGAAATGCATCAGATAATGAATTGTTTCTAATGAGCATGGACATTTTTATATATAGATCCATTATAATTTAATTCATGGATTTGCGTTATCACTATATATTTCTAGATTCTGGTAGACAATGGTCCCACAATATATTGTACAGCCCCCCAACTGAAAGTTTTTTCCTAATATGAAAAAATGAATGCTTCTGATAATGAATTATTTCAAATGATCACATGCATGATTATATATAGGTCCATTATAGTTTAATTCAAAGAATTGCATTATCTGTATATATTTATGGATTCCGGAAAACAATGGTCTCGTGAATATACTCTATATACCCCAATGTAAAGTTTTTTCCAAATACCCAAATTCTAATGCATTCAATAATTAATTGCTTCTAATGATAATTGGTATGATTATATATAGATCTATTGTACTTTAATTCCTGAAATTGCGTAATCAGTATATATTTCCTAATTCCAGCAAACAATTATCTCGTGAAAACTCTATAGAGCCCCCAACCAATTTTTTTTCCTAATACCATAATGTGACTTCATTTGATAATGAATTGCTTCTAATGAGTAGGGGCATGATTATATTCAGGTCCATTTTACTTTAACTCACAGATATTGCATTATCAGTATATATTTCCTGATTTCGGAAGATAATTGTCTCGTGAATATACTATACATCCCCCCAATCAAAAGTTTTTCCCTAATACCAAAATGTGAATGCATCTAATAATTAATTGTTTTTAATGAGCACATGGATGATTACATATTGGTTCATTATACTTTTATTCAAGGAATTGCATTATCAGTATATATTTTATAATTCCGAAAATAATGGTCATGTGAATATACTGTACAGCCACCACACATAAATTTATTTCTTAATACCAAAATGTAAATGCAGGCGCTAATGAATTGTTTCTAATGATAATGGGCATAATTATATAGATTCCCATTATAATTTAATTCATGAAATTGTTTTATCAGTATATATTTCTTGATTCCAGTAAACAATGGACCCCTGAATATATTGTACAATCCCAACTGAAAGTTTATTCCTAATAACAATATGTGAATGCATCTAATAATTAATTGTTTCTAATGATCATTGGCCTTATTATATATAGGTCCATTATATTTTAATTCACAAAACTCTTTTATCAGTATATATTTTCTAATTCTAGCAGACTATGGTCCCATGAAAATTGTCAATATTATTTGATGGACTTATTCTCTTTGTTGGTACCATAATCAATGGGTTCGCTCAGAAGATTTATATTCTCACCTTTTTTCATCTTTTCTTGGGTTTAGTCATTGGCTTCACCAATCATGTCAAACATATATTACCTTACACATCACAATTTTTTACTTTTTCTCCAATGTTTTTATTTTTTCTATTTTCTTTCAGTTAGAAAATATACTCTCCCGAATAGATATTTCTTTATAAAAAATATGCAATCCTTTCCCATTTTTTTTTAAAAAAATTAAAAACCCCTTTAAAATAACAAACCCACCCAAAGCGATTTCCCAACTTCCATTTCAAAATTTCAGAAAATGTATTTTTAATTGGAACATAGTCAGTGCCCCTCTACCTCTTCGACATGGCTCCATACAAGTTTGGGGGAACTCTTAACATCAGCTTCCATCTCTCCCACACCCTCGGAATCATTGTCGCCAACATCGTCAACTACTTCTTCACCAATATCAACAGTTGGTGGGGGTGGCGATTGAGCCTCAACAGATCTTTCATCCTCGTTCTCATAATCATTATTGGCGTCGATCTATGGTAGTGTTGAAACAAATCAAGACAGAATTGGTAACTGATATAAAATTAAAAAATTGGTCCACTAGGCGGTGGATGATCCTAGGTATAAGTTAGATAGAAAACACTCAAAGCGGAGAGAAAAAAATTTTCACTGCCCTTTGTGTGCTTCGCTTGCAATGGGAATGGGCCCACCCTCACACACATCATAAATCTTCCTTTGTCTCTATCTCTATACCCCCAAACATATTCCAGTACTCTAAAAAAATGTCGGTTGGGGGAGTGATTGGGTAGGGTAACGACAAGGGATACCCGGGGAACCTCAATATTTTTTCTGGGTCACATGCATTGTTGCCACGGTGGGTGGCCTCATCTTCGGATACGACATTGGCATCTCAGGTTTTCATCTATGTGTTTCTTTTAGTTTTAAAATTATTGTATCTCTTGTTTCCATTTATTATAATCAGGTGGGATAACATTGATGATGCAATTTTTAATGAATTTCTCTAAATCAGTCTGTAGGAATAAGATAGGTGATATATCGACCAACCAGTACTTCACCTTCGAGTGCCAGATTTTATCGATGTTCACGCTGTTGTTGTATGTGGTGGCCAAACATTCTTCATTGGTGGCATCAACGGTGACTCAATAGTTCATGAGAAAACTGTCTATTCACTTCGGAGGACTTTTGTTCTTCTCTGATTCCATCATCAATAGGTTTAATCACAGGATTTTGATGCTCATTATAAGTTTCCTTTTCTTGGGTTTAAGCATTATCTTGGATGATCAGTTCAACCATTTGTTACCTTACACATCACAATTTTTTTTACGTTTTCTCCCATGTTATTAGTTTTTCAATTTTCTTTTAGTTGGAAAATATACTCTCCTAAATAGATATTTCACTACAAAATATACACAATCCTATCCTATTTTTTTAAAATAAAATTTTAAAACTTATTTCAAAAAATAATAAAACCTCCCAAAGGGACTGCCCAACTGCCATTTTAGAATTTAAAAAAAGTGTTTTTTTATTGGTGTATATTTGGTGTTGTTGTACCTCTCTAAGATGGCTTTGTACAAGTTTTGGGGTGCTTTTAACATTAGATTCCAGCTCTCCAACACCCATGGTATCCTCGTCACCAACATCCTCAACTAATTCTTCACCAAGATCATGGGTGGGGTGGGGGTTGAGCCTCGAAGGGGCCTTCGTCCCTACCCTCTTTATCACTGTTAGTGTCAATATGTGCTAGTGTTGAAACAAATTAAGATAGAATTGGTCACTAATAAAAAATTCAAATATTGATCCACCGAGTGGTGGACAGACCTTGGTTTAACATTGACGGAAAATGATCAAACTAGAAAGATAACTAATATGTACTTCCCTTTGTGTATTTCACTTGCAAATGTAATGGGCCAACCCTCACTAACATCATAAATATCCCTTCGTCTCAGTCTATTTATCCCCAAACAATTTTGAATACACTAAAAAAATGCTGGTTGTGGGAGATATTGGGTAGGGTAACGGTAAGGAATACCTAGGTAACCTCGCTAATTTTTCCCTGGTCAAATGCATTGTTGCCGCCATAGGTGGCCACATCTTTGGATATGAAATTGGCATCTCAGGTTTGTATCTCTTTATTTTTGGGGTTTTAAGATGATTGGATCTCAAGTTTCCTTTTATTATGAACATGCGACGTAATGTCAATGCCACCCTTCATGAAGAAGTTCTTCCCTTCCATCCATAAGGATATGGGAGATACATTGAAGAACCAATACTACCCCTTCGATTGTCCAATTTTGACGTTGTTCACATCGTCGTTGTACGTGGAATCCCTAGTGTCTTTGATGTTGGTGTCAATGGTGAATGGACGATTCAGGAGAAAACTATCTATGATATTTAGCAGAATTTTTTCTTTACTGGTGCCATCATCAATGGGTTCTCCTAGAGGATTTGGATGCTCATCATCGGTCAACATTCCTAATACAAAAATGTGAATGCATCCAATAATTTATTGTTTCTAATGATCATGAGAATGATTATATATAGGTCAATTATACATTAATTCATGGAATTGCATTATGATTATATATTTCTTAGTTCCAGCAGACAATGGTCCCGTCAATATACTACACAACTCCCCAACCGAATTTTTTTCCTAATCCAAAAAATTGAATGCATCTTATAATAAATTGTTTATAATGAGAATGGACATGATTATATATAGGTCCATTATACTTTAATTAACAGAATTGCGTTATGAGCATATATTTTTTGATTCTGGCAGACAATGGTCTCGTGAATATACTATACAACACTCCAACCAAATTATTTTTCCTAATACCAAAATTGAATGCATCCAAAAATTAATTGTTTCTAATTAGAATTTTCATGATTATATATAGGTCCATTATACTTTAATTCAAAAAATTGTGTTATTAGTATATATTTCTTAATTTCAGCAAACAATGGTCACGTAATATAAAACATAGCTCCCAACCAAAAGTTTTTCCCTAATATCAAAATTGTAATGTATCTGATAATGAATTATTTCTAAGGAGCATGTGAATGATTATATATATATCCATTATACATTAATTCATCTAATTAACTTATCAGTATATATTTCTTAATTCTTCCAGACAATGATCCCGTGAATATATTATACAAGCCCCCAATAGAAAGTAATTTCCTAATAACAAAAATAAATGCATCATATAATGAATTGTTTCTAATGAAAAAGGGAATTATTATATATAGGTCTATTATACTTTAACTCATGGAATCCAGTTCTTAGAATATTTTTCATGATCCCGGTAGACAATGGTCCCATGAATATATTGTACAGCCCCCCAACCAAAAGTTTTTCCTAATACCAAAATGTGAATGCATCCGATAATGAATTGATTTTAATGATCATGGGAATAATTATATACAGGTCCATTATACATTAATTCATTGAATTATATTATCAGTGTATATTTCCTAATTTCGGAAGACAATTGTCCCGTGAATATATGGTACACCACCTAAATAAAGGTTTTTTCATAATACCAAAATGTGAATGAATATGATAATGAATTATTTCTAATGATCATGGGAATGATTATATATAGTTCCATTATAATTTAATTCACAGAAATGTGTTATCAGTATACATTTCCAGATTCTGGAAAAAAATGGGCCTGTGAATATACAATACAACCCCCCAACTGAATATTTTTCCTAATACCAAAATTTGAATGAATCTGATAATGAATTGTTTCTAATGAGCTTGGAAATGATTATATATATATATCCATTATTCTTTAATTCATGGAATTGCATTATTAGTATATATTTCCTAATTTTGGCAGACAATGGTCCCGTAAATATATTGTACATCCTCTAACTGAAACTATTTTGAAATACCAAATTATGAATGCATCCTATAATGATTTTTTTTATGAACATGGGCATGATTATATATAGGTCCATTATACTTTAATTCATGAAATTTCTTTATCAGTATATATTTATAGATTCTGATAGACAATGGTCTCGTGAATATATTGTACAGCCCCAGAACCAAACATTTTTCTCTAATACCAAAATATGAATAAATACAATAATGAATTGTTTCTAATGAGCTTGGGTATGATTATATATAGGATTATTATAATTTAGTTCATAGAATGGATTATTAGTATATATTTTATGATTCTTCCAGACATTAGTCAAGTGAATATACTGTAAAACGCCCCAACTAAAAGTTTTTTCCTAATACCAAAATGTGAGTGCATCTGATAAAGAATTTTTTTCTAATGAGCATGGGCAGGATTATATATAGGTCCATTATACTTTAATTCACCTAACCCCGTTATTAGTATATATTTTTTGATTCGGGCATATAATGGTCTCATGAATATACTATACAACCCCCCAACTGAATGTTTTCTTAATATTAAAATGTGAATGCATCAATAATGAATTGTTTCTAATGAGCATAAACATGATTATATATAGGTATGTTATACATAAATTCTTGGAATTGCATTCTGATTATATATTTCATGATTCCGGCTATCAATAGTCTCCTGAATATACTATAAAACCCAACCAATTTTTTTCTTAATATAAAAATGTGAATGAATCTGATAATTAATTGTTTCTAATGAGCATGGGCGTGACTATATATAGGTCTATTATATTTTATTTCATGGGATTACATTATCAGTATATATTTTCTGATTGTGATAAACAATAGTTCTGTGAATATACTGTACAACCCTCCAACCAAAAGTTTTTTCCTAATACCAAAATGAGAATGCATCTAATAATGAATTGTTTCTAATGAGCATGGGCATGATTACCGCTATAGGAAAACAGTGTTTTAACGGTGGGGTTTTAGCGATAGTTTTCAAAATCGCTGCTAAGTGTTTTTCAACCAAGAACTTAGAAGCGATTTTAAAAACCGTTGATAAATGATTTTAAAATATTTTTTATAATTTTTTTCAATTTTTTCCAAAAACAAATTACAGTTATTTTTAGCAGTGATTTTTTAAAAAAGCCGCTACAAAATAGTGGCGCGGTTTTTTCAATTCAGCCATAAAATTAAACTAAAAAAATAAAATTAAATAAATTATTAATTATTAATCATTACATATTACTTACTATCATATATACTTTATTATTTATTATTTTAATTATTTATAATGTGTAAACTTATAAATATTTGTAATTGTTAGTTAATAATATTTTTAAAATGAAAAAAAATCTTCAATAAGTTGAAAAACACACTTCAACATCAAATGACCATAATGTGAAAGTCAATTTTAGCTCCAAAACCAGTCAGATTGAAGCTTATTAAATGCGTTAAAACTATGTTACATTCAAATTGGGTGAAAACTAAGGAATAAAAGATATTATAGTTTCAAAAAAGTCAGAAATCAAATATGAACTTCAAACGACCGTAACTTTTGATCCAGGTGTTTGTCTGGCCTCTACCATATATCAAATCAAAGAATGTGATGATCTCTACACCATGTAGGTCTGAGGATAACTCTTAGATCATTGTCCCCCCCCCCCACACATAAATGACCAGAAGGCCTCCAAAACAGGGTTTTTAGTCGTCAACCTCGATTTCTTAAAATTCAAATGGTTATAACTTCTGATCCAGGTGTTTGTTTGGCCCTAACCACATATCATACTGAATCTTGTTTTTTATCTTCTATTTTACTGGTAGCGGAGCTAAAAAAGGACTCTCGGATCCAATTTTATGGTAATTTCAGTGTTTTGGGGGTTTTAAGAGTTTCTTAACTTTTCAGAGTTTGTTTATTTCTTTATTATTTATTTATTATTAATTTATTCATTCATTAATTATTATTTATTAATTAATTCATAATGAATTACTTAATTAATTAATTATTATTCATTTACCTATTAATATTATGTATTTTTTATTTTTTATTCAGTTACTATTTATTATTTATTTATTTATTTATCTATTTATTTATTTATTTAATATTTAATATTTATTTATTTATTTATTTTATCTATTTATTATTTAGTTATTATGTACACATTAATTAATAATTTATTTTTAATTTATTAATTGTTTATTAATTGTTAGTTTATTATTCATTTATGTTTTACTTTTTATATGTTATTCTTTATTCTTTATTTATTAATTATTTATTAACTATTTATTAATTATTAAATATTAATTGTTAATTATTAGTTATTAATTTTTAATTTTTAATTATAAATTATCAATTATTAGTTATTATTAATTATTAATTATTTATGATTTATGATTTATGATTTATTTATTTATTTAGTTTTTATTTTTTATTTTTTTATTCATTATTCATTATTCATTATTATTTATTATTTATTACTTATTAATTTATTTTTAATTTATTAATTAATTATTTATTATTAGTTTATTATTCATTTATTTATTCTTTATTCACTATTTATTAATTATTTATTATTTATTATTTTATATTTTATATTTATTATTTATTATTTATTATTTATTATTTATTATTTATTAATCGTTATTCATTATTTATTATTTATTTATTTATTATTTATTTATTTATTTATTTATTCATTGTTAATGAATCTAACAATGAATTGTTTTTAATGACCAAAGGCATGATTATATATTAGTTCATTATACTTTAATTCATGGAATTACGTTATGAGTATATATTTTTTAATTCCAGAAATAATAGTCTTGTGAATATATTGTACATCCAATAAACAAAATGTTTTTTTCCTAATACCAAAATGTAAATTCATATGATAATGAATTGTTTCTAATGAGAATGGGCACAATTATATAGATGTCCATTATAATTTACTTCATAAAATTGTTTTATCAGTATATATTTCCTGATTCCAGAAAACAATGCTACCCTGAATATATTGTACAACCCCCGACTGAAAGTTTATTCCTAATATCAATATGTGAATGTATCTGATAATTAATTGTTTCTAATGAGCATTGACCTTATTATGTATAGTTCCATTATATTTTAATTCACGGAACTGTGTTATCTGTATATATTTTCTGATTCTGGCAGACTATGGTCCCATGAAAATTGTCTATGTAATTCAGTGGACTTATACTCTTTTTCGGTATCATAATCAATTGGTTCGCTCGGAGGATTTAGATGCTCATCTTTATTCATCTTTTCTTGGGTTTCAGCATTGGCTTCCCCAATCATGTCAAACACCTATTACCTTACACATCACAATTTTTTACTTTTTCTCTAATGTTTTTAGTTTTACTATTTTCATTCATTTGGAAAATATACTCTCCCAAATAGATATTTCTTTACAAAATATATTCAATCCTATACCATTTTTAAAAAAAAATTAAAAACCCATTTAAAATAAGAAACCCTCCCAAAGAGATTTCCCAACTTCCATTTCAGAATTTTAGAAAATTAGTTTTTAATTGGTAAATATTTGGTGCGCATGTACCTCTTCAACATGGCTCCATACAAGTTTTAGGGTGCTCTTAACATCATCTTATAGCTCTCCCACACCCTCTGAATCATTGTCGCCAACATCGTCAACTACTTCTTCACCAACATCAACGGTGGGTGGGGGTGGCAGTTGAGACTCTACAGATCGTTCATCCTATCCCTATTCATCATCGTCGGTGTCGATCTATGGTAGTGTCGAAACAAATCAATATAGAATTGGTCACCGATATAAAATTCAAAAATTGATCCACAGGGCGGTGGAGGAGCCTAGGTATAACTTAGATAGAAAACAATCAAAGCAGAGAGAACACAAATTTGTACTGCCCTTTGTCTGCTTCGCTTGCAAAGGGAATGGGCCTACCCTCAAAAACATCATAAATCTCCCTTTTTCTCTATCTCTCTATCCCCAAGCATTTTCTAGTACTCTAAAAAAATTCGGTTATGGGAGTGATTGGGTAGGGTAATGATAAGGGATACCCGGGGAACCTCGCTATTTTTTCTGGTCATATGCAAAGTTGCCTCCATTGGTGGCCTCATCTTCGGATACGACATTGTCATCTCAGGTTTTTGTCTAAGTATTTATTTAGTTTTAAAACTATTGTATCTCATGTTTCCTTTTATTATAATCAGGTGGGATAACATCGATGATGCACTTCTTGAAGAATTTCTATCGATCAGTCTATAGGAATGTGACAGGTGATACATCGACCAACCAGTACTGCACCTTTGAGAGTCATATTTTTTCAATGTTCACATTGTCACTGTATGTAGTGTCCAAACATTCTTTATTGGCGGCATCAACAGTGACTCAATAGTTCAGGATAAAAATGTCTACGCTCTTCGGAGGACTTTTATTCTTCTCCAATTCAATCTTCAATGGGTTCAATCATAGGATTTGGATGCTCATCATCAATTTCCTTTTATTGGGTATAGGCATTAGTTTCGTTGATCAGTTCAACCATATATTACCTTACACATCATCTTTTTTTACATTTTCTCCCATGTTTTTAATTTTTCTATTTTCTTTCAGTTGGAAAATATACTCTCATAAATAGTATTTCATTACAAAATATACACAATCCTATCCCATTTTTTTAAAATAAAAATTAAAAAATTATTTAAAATAATAAACCCTCCCAAAGCGACTGCCCAACTACCATTTTAGAATTTCAGAAAATTTATTTTTAATTGGTGCACATTTTGTGTCATTGTACCTCTTCGAGATGGCTCTGTACAAGTTTTGGGGTGATTTTAACATCATTTTCCAGCTCTCCAACACCCTCAGCATCCTCATCGCCAACATTATCAACTAATTCTTTGCCAAGATCATGGGTGGGTGGGGGTGGAGGTTGAGCCTTGACGGGGCCTTCATCACAACCCTCTTCATCACCATTAGCGCTGATAGTTTCTAGTGTTGAAACAAATTAAGATAGAATTGGTCACTAATAAAAAAATTCAAATATTGATCCACTGGGTGGAGGACAAACCCAGTTTTAACATTGAGGGAAAATGATCCAACTAGAGAGAAAACTAATTTTTACTGCCCTTTGTGTATTTCACTTGGAAATGGAATGGGCCCACCCTCACAAGCATCATAAATATCCATTTGTTTCAATATATTTATCCCCCAACAGGTTTGAATACAGTAAAAAATGTTGTTTGTGGGAGCGATTGGGTAGGGTAATGGAAAGGAATACCTATGAAACCTCACTATTTTTTTTTCTGGTCACATGCATTATTGACGCCATAGTTGGCCTCATCTTCAGATACGAAATTGGTATCTCAAGTTTGTATCTCTTTATTTTTGGGGTTTTAAAATGATTGGATCTCAAGTTTCCTTTTATTATGAAAAGGTGACGTAATGTTGATGCCACCCTTCATGAAGATGTTCTTCCCTTCTATCTATAAAGAGATGAGAGATACATCGACTAACCGATATTGTACCTTCGATAGTCAAATTTGACATTGTTCACGTCATTTTTGAATATGGTAGCCTTAGTGTCTTCAATGTTGGTGTCAGTGGTGACTGGACAATTCCTGAGAGAACTATCTATGATATTCGGTAGACTTTTTTTCTTTACCGGTGCCATCATCAATGGGTTCTCTCAGAGGATTTGGATGTTAATCATCGGTCAACATTTCTAATACCAAAATGTAAATTCATCCGATAATGAATTTATTCTAATGATCATGGGAATGATTAAATATAGGTCTATTCTACATTAATTCATGGAATTACATTATGATTATATATTTTCGGGTTCCGACAGACAATTGTCCCGTCAATATACTACACAACCCCCCAACTGAATTTTTTTTCCTATTACAAAAATTTGAATGCATCTGATAATGAATTGTTTCAAATGAGAATGGACATGATTATATATAGGTCTATTATACTTTAATTAACAGAATTGCATTATGAGCATATATTTCCTGATTCCTGCAGAAAATGGTTTCATGAATATACTATACAACCCCCCATCTGAAATTTTTTTCCTAATACCAAAGGTGATTGTATCCAAAAATGAATTGTTTCTAATTATAATTGTCATGATTATATATAGGTCCATTATACTTTAATTCAAAAAATTGTGTTGTCAATATATATTTTCTAATTCTGACAGACAATAACCACGTAATATACTCACATCCCCCAACCAAAAGCTTTTTCCTAATATCAAAATATGAATGTATCAAATAATGAATTGTTTCTAATGAGAATGTGGATGATTATATATATGTCCATTATACATTAATTCATATAATTACCTTATCAATATATATTTCTTGATTCTTCCAGACATTGATCTCGTGAATATACTATATAGCCCCCCAATAGAAAGCATTTTTCTAAAAACAAAATATGAATGAATCAGATAATGAATTGTTTCTAATGATCATGGGCGTGAATATATATAGGCCAATTATACTTTAATTAATGGAATTGAGTTCTTAGAATATTTTTCATCATTCCGACAGACAATGGTCCCATGAATATATTATACAGCCCCCCAACCAAAAGTTTTTCCTAATACCAAAATGTGAAGGCATCCGATAATGAATTTATTTTAATGATCATTAGGATAATTATATATAGGTCCATTATATATTAATTCATGGAATTGGATTATAACTATATATTTTCTAATTTTGGTAGACAATTGTCCCATGAATATACAGTACATCCCCCTAAATAAAGGTTTTTTCCTAATACCAAAATGTGAATGAATATGATAATGAATTGTTTCTAATGAGCAAAGAAATGATTATATATAGTTCCATAATAATTCAATTCACAGAAATTTGTTATCAGTATATATTTACAGATTCTAGCCAACAATGCGCCCACGAATATACTGTACAACCCCCAAACTGAATATTTTTTTCTAATACCAAAATTTGAATGAATCTGTTTATGAATTTTTTCTAATGAGCTTGGGAATGATTATATATATATATACATATCCATTATTATTTAATTCATGGAATTTCATTATCAATATATATTTCCTGATTTCGGCAGACAATGGTCCTATGAATATATTGAACATCCTCCCAACAAAAAGTGTTTTTCAAATACCAAATTATGAATGCATCTGATAATGAATTGTTTCTAATGTGCATGGAAATGATTATATATATGTCCATTATACTTTAATTCAAGGAATTTTTTGTCAGTAAATATTTATAAATTTTGGCAGACAATGGTCTCGTGGATATATTATACAGCCCGCTAACCAAATTGTTTTTTCTAATACCAAAATATGAATAAATACAATAATGAATTGTTTCTAATGAGCTTGGGCATGATTATATATAGGTTTATTATAAGTTAATTCATATAATGGCATTATTAGTATATATTTATTTATTCTTCTAGACAATGGTCAAGTGAATATAATGTATAACGCCCCAACCGAATGTTTTTTCCTAATACCAAAATGTGAATGCATCTGATAAAGAATTCTTTCTAATGAGAATGGGTAGTATTATATATAGGTTCATTATACTTTAATTTACTGAATCCCGTTATCAGTATATATTTTTTGTTTTGGCCAGACAATGGTCTCATGAATATACTATACATCCCCCCAACCGAATGTTTTTTTTCTTAATACCAAAATGTGAATGCATCAACAATGAATTATTTATAATGATCATTCACATGATTATATATAGGTATGTTATACATTAATTCATGAAATTTCATTATGATTATATTTTTCATGATTTCGGTAGACAAAGGTCTCGCGAATATACTATACAGCCCCCAACCAATTTTTTTTCCCTAAAATCTAAATTTGAATGAATCTGATTATTAATTGTTTCTAATGATCATGGGAATGACTATATATAGGTCTATTATATTTTAATTCACAGAATTTCATTATTAGTATATATTTCATGATTCTGATTGACAACAGTCCTGTGAATATACTGTATATCCCACCAACCAAAAGTTTTTTCCTAATACCAAAATTAGAATGCATTTGATAATTAATTGTTTCTAATGAGCATGGGTATGATTACCGCTACAGGAAAACAATGCTTTAGGGATGGTTTTTTCGTGATAGTTTTCAAAATCGTTGCTTAGTGTTTTTTGACCAAAATTTTAGCAGTGATTTTAAAAAACGTTGATAAATGGTTTTAAAATATTTTTTATAATTTTTTTCAATTTTTTTCAAAAAACAAATTAAAGTTATTTTTAACGGCACTTTTTTAAAAAATCCACTGTGAAATAGCGGCTGTTTTTTCAATTCAGCTGCAAAATTAAACTAAAAAAAATTAAAAAAATAAATTATTAATTGTTACTTACTATCATATATAATTTATTATTTATAATTTTAATTATTTATAATGTGTCAACTTATAAATACTAGTAATTATTAGTTAATAATATTTTAAAAGTGAAAACTAATCTTTAATAAGTTGAAAAACACACTTCTGTATGAAATGACCAGAATCTGAAAGTCAGTTTTAGCTCCACAACTAGTTAGATCGAAGCTTATGAAATGAGCTAAAACCATGTTATATTCAAATTGGGCGAAAACTTAAGGAATAAAAGATATTATAGTTTCAAAAAAGTCGGAAATCAAATATGAAATTCAAACGACCATAACTGTTGATCCAGGTGTGTGTCTGAGCTCTATCACATATCAAATCAAAGCCTGTGATGATCTCTACACCGTGTAAGTCTGAAACCAACTCTTAGATCATTGTCCCCCTCCCCACATAAATGACTAGATGGCCTCCAAAATAGGGTTTTTAGTCACCGACATCAATTTCTTAAAATTCAAATGGCTATAACTTCTGATCCAAGTGTTTCTTTGGCACTAACCACATATCATATCGAATCTTCTTTTTGATCTTCATTTTGACTGGTTGTGGAGCTAAAAAAGGACTCTCAGATCAGATTTTATGGCCATTTTAGTGTTTTGGGGGTTTTAAGAGTTTCTTAACGTTTTAGAGTTTGTTTATTTATTTATTATTTATTTATTATTAATTCATTAATTATTTATTATTTATTTATTAATTCATTAATTATTAATTACTTAATTAATTAATTATTATTTATTTACCTATTAATATTATGTATTATTTATTATTTATTCAATTATTATTTATTATTTATTTATCTATTTATTTATTTATTTATTTATTTATTTAATATTTAATATTTATTTATTTATTTATTTTATCTATTTATTATTTAGTTATTATGTACACATTAATTAATAATTTATTTTTAATTTATTAATTATTTATTAATTATTAGTTTATTATTCATTTATTTTTTATTTTTTATTTTTTATTCTTTATTCTTTATTCATTATTTATTAATTATTTATTAATTATTTATTAACTATTTATTAATTATTAAATATTAATTGTTAATTATTAATTATTAATTATTAATTATTAATTATTAATTATTAATTATTAATTATTAATTATCAATTATCAATTGTTAATTATTAGTTGTTATTAATTATTAATTATTTATGATTTATGATTTATGATTTATTTATTTATTTATTTAGTTTTTAGTTTTTATTTTTTACTTATTCTTTATTCAATATTCTTTATTATTTATTAGCTATTAATTATTAATTTATTAATTAATTATTTATTATTAGTTTATTATTCATTTATTATTCATTTATTTATTAATTATTCATTATTTTTTAATTATTAATTATTTATATTTTAATTATTTATTTATTATTTATTAAATATTAAATATTAAATATTATTTCTTAATTCTTAATTATTAATTGTTAATTATTAGTTATTACTAATTATTAATTATTAGTTATAATTAATTATTAATTATTAATTATTAATTATTAATTATTAATTATTTTATATTTTATATTTTATATTTTATATTTTATATTTTATATTTTATATTTATTATTTATTATTTATTATTTATTATTTATTATTTATTATTTATTATTTATTATTCATTATTCATTATTTTTTATTTTTTATTCATTATTTATTTATTTATTTATTTATTTATTTATATATATATTTATATATTCATTCATTTATTATTTATAATTTATAATTTATAATTTATAATTTATAATTTTTCTTTAAAAGGTTGGGGCTTAAGCCTCAATTTATTATTCAAAACAATGACCTTCTTGAGACTAGGTAGAGGGAGACCCATTACATACCCCGAATGCCCAAGGCCAAGTGGCCTGAATACAGGGCTTCAAAGCCCATTTTTTGGCCCAAAGGACCCCTTAGTGAACAGTACTGCTACAGTACCCCACGCTGCTACAGTACACCACAGCTGAAATACCTGCTACAATGCCTCCGCCACTACAGTTCTGCCACCGCTACAATTTCCTGCTACAGTACAACTACAGTACCAGAGATTTTGTCCCTGCCCGGATTTGATCTTGGTTCTTTTGGATGCTAAGTAGGAGCTTATACCACTTGGGTACAGGCTCGTTGACAATTTATTATTTATTATTTATTATTTAGTAATTTAATAATTTATTATTAATATATTAATTAGTTATTTATTAGTAGTTTATTATTCATTTCTTATTAATTAATTTAATTAATTATATACTTCTTAATTTTTTATTATTTTTTATTATTAAATTATTATTAATGAATTATTAATAACTTATTTATTATTTATTCATTATATATTTATTAATTATTTATTCACACTTTATTATTTATTATTTATTATCTATTATCTATTATTTATTAAATTATTATTTATTTATTATATATTAATTTATTTAATAATAATTTATTATTTATACATTACTTATATATTATATATTATATATTATATATCATTTCATATTTTGTATTTAGTATTTATTATTTATGATTTACTATTTACAATTCACTATTTAAAATTTACTAATTATTATTTAGTATTTAATATTTATGATTTATAATTTCTTATTTACCATTTATTTCCATATTATATATTTCTTTGTTTATTATTCATTTCTATTCTATTTATTAATTAGTAATTTTTAATTAGTAATTATTAAATATTAATAATCACTTATTAATTATTAATTATTAATTATTGATTATTGATTATTGATTATTGATTATTGATTACTGATTAATCATTATTGATTAATAATTTTTTATTAATAAGTATTTAGTTTGTATCTATTTATTACGTATCGTTTGTTTTTCCAATATATATATATATATATATATATATATATATATATATATGAAATTCGATTTATACACCACATGAAGAGTCTGATGGAGTGGTAAAATATTTGGAGAATAAGCAGGGGGTAAGGGGTACAAATCTCACCCAACGTAGAATTTCAATATATGGCATGTGCATGTGCATGTGCGTGGGCATGGTAATAATAAACAATAAACAATAAATAAATTATGTAATAAATAAATAATTACTTAATTAATTAATTACAAAACAAAATAAATTAATAAATTAATTATGATAATAAATAATAAATGGTAAATGATAAATAAATAATTCGATAAATAAATAATTCAATAAATAAATAAATTATGAAAATAAAAAAAATAAAAAAAATAAATAAAAAATTTAAAAATATTAAAAAAGATTTAATGATGGTTATACCACCGCTAAATCATTCTACAACAATTTTGAAAAATCACGGCTAATTGATTGTTGACACACAATTTAGCGATCGTTTTCCAAAACCGTCACAAAATGATCTAGCGGCAGTTTAAACTGAAGCTAAATGCAAATTTTGGTGTAAGGTATATATAGATCTATTATGCATTAATTAATAGAATTGCATTATCAATATATATTTCTAAATTCCGACAGACAATGGTCCCCTGAATATACAGTATAGCTCACCAAAAAAATATTTGTTCCTAAAACCAAAATGTGAATGCATCATATAATGAATTGTTTCTAATAAGCATTGGCATGATTATATATAGTTCAATTATACTTGAATTCACAGAATTGCGCTATCAGTATATGATTCCTGATTCCGGAAGATAATGGTCCAGTTAATATACTATACATCCCCCCAAACAAAAGTTTTTTTCTAAAACCAGAATGTGAATGCATCCGAGAATGAATTGTTTCTAATGAACATGGAAATGTTTATATATAGATCTATTATGTTTTAATTCACAGAATTGCATCATCAGTATACATTTTTTAATTCCAGCAGACAATGGTCCCGTGAATATATTGTACAACCTCCAATCGAATGTTTCTTCCTACTACAAAAATGGAAATGCATCAGATAATGAATTGTTTCTAACGAACACGGACATTTTTATATATAGATCCATTATAATTTAATTCATGGAATTACATTATTACTGTATATTTCCAGATTCCGGTAGACAATGGTCCTATAATATATTGTACAGCCCCCCAACCAAATTTTTTTTCCTAATATGAAAATATAAATGCTTCTGATAATGAATTATTTCTAATGATCACATGCATGATTATATATAGTCCCATTATACTTTAATTCAAAGAATTTCATTATCTATATATATTTTCGGATTCTTGAAAACAATGGTCTCGTGAATATACTCTACATACCCCAATGGAAATTTATTTCCTAATACCCAAATTTGAATGCATTCAATAATGAATTGCTTCTAATGAGAATTGGTAAGATTATATATAGATCTATTTTACTTTAATTCTTGAAATTGCGTTATCAATATATATTTCCTAATTCTGGAAAACAATCATCTCGTGAATACTCTATACAGCCCCCAACTAAATTTTTTTTCTTAATACCATAATGTGACTGCATTCGATAATGAATTGCTTATAATGAGTAGGGGCACGATTATATTTAGGTCCATTTTACTTTAACTCACAGATATTGCGTTATCAGTATATATTTTCTGATTTTGGCAGATAATTGTCTCGTGAATATACTATACAGCCCCCTAATAAAATTTTTTTACCTAATACCAAAATGTGAATGCATCTAATAATGAATTGTTTTTAATGAGCACATGGATGATTACATATTGGTTCGTTATACTATAATTCAAGGAATTGCATTATCAGTATATATTTTCTAATTCCGGAAACAATGGTCATGTAAATATACTATACAGCCACCAAACATATTTTTTTCCTAATACCAAAATGTAAATTCATGCGGTAATGAATTGTTTCTAATGAGAATGAGAATAATTATATAGATTTCCATTATAATTTAATTCATGAAATTGTTATATCAGTATATATTTCTTGATTCCAGCAAACAATGAACCCCTGAATATATTATACAATACCAACCGAAAGTTTATTCCTAATAACAATATGTAAATGCATCTAATAATTAATTGTTTCTAATGAGAATTGGACTTATTATATATATGTCCATTATATTTTAATTCACAAAACTATTTTATCAGTATATATTTTCTAATTCTAGCAGACTATGGTCCCATGAAAACTGTCTACACTATTCGGTGGACTTATTCTCTTTGTTGGTGCCATAATCAATGGGTTCACTCAGAATATTTAGATGCTCACCTTTAGTCATCTTTTCTTGGGTTCAGTCATTGGCTTCACCAATCATGTCAAACATATATTACCTTACACATCACAATTTTTTACTTTTTCCCCAATGTTTTTAGTTTTCCTATTTTCTTTCAGTTGGAAAATATACTCTCCCAAATAGATATTTCTTTACAAAAAATACGCAATCATATCCCATTTTTTTAAAAAAAAATTAAAAACCCCTTTAAAATAAAAACCCTACCAAATCGATTTCCCAACTTCTATTTCAAAATTTCATAAAATGTATTTTTAATTGAAACATAGTCGATGCCCCTGTACCTCTTCGAAATGGCTCCATACAAGTTTGGGGGCGCTCTTAACATCATCTTCCATCTCTCCCACACCCTCAGAATCATTATCACCAACATCATCAACTACTTCTTCGCCAATATCAACGGTTGGTGGGGGTAGAGGTTGAGCCTCAACAGATCCTTCATCCTCTTCCTCATCATCATTGTTGTCACCAATCTATGGTAGTGTTGAAACAAATCAAGACAGAATTGGTTGCTAATATAAAATTAAAAAATTGGTCCACCAGGCGGTGGATGATCCTAGGTATAAGTTAGATAGAAAACACTCAAAGCGGAGAGAAAAAAATTTGTACTACCCTTTGTGTTCTTCCCTTTCAATGTGAATGGGCCTACCCTCACACACATCATAAATCTTCCTTCATCTCTATCTCTCTGCCCCCAAGAATATTCCAGTACTCTAAAAAAATGTCGATCGTGGGAGTGATTGAGTAGGTTAACGACAAGGGATACTCGGGGAACATCAATATTTTTTCCTGGTCAAATGCATTGTTGCCACGATGGGTGGGCTTATCTTCGGATACGACATTGGCATCTCAGGTTTTCATCTAAGTATTTCTTTTAGTTTTAAAACTATTGTATCTCTTATTTCCTTTTATTATAATTAGGTGGGATAACATCGATGTTGCACTTTTTAATAAATTTCTCCCGATCAGTCTGTAGGAATGAGACAGGTGATATATTTTCCAACCCGTACTGCACCTTCGAGTGCCAGATTTTATCGATGTTCACATTGTTGTTGTATGTGGTGGAAAAACATTCTTCATTGGTGGCATGAAAGGTGACTCAGAAGTTCAGGAGAAAATTCTCTATGCTCTTCAGAGGACTTCTGTTCTTCTCTGATGCCATCATCAATAGGTTTAATCACAGGATTTTGATGCTCATCATCAGTTTCCTTTTCTTGGGTTTAGGCATTAGCTTGGATGATCAGTTCAACCATCTGTTACCTTACACATCATAATTGTTTTACGTTTTCTCCCATGTTTTTAATTTTTCTATTTTCTTTCAGTTAGAAAATATACTCTCCTAAATAGACATTTCATTAAAAAATATACACAATCCTATCCTATTTTTTGAAAATAAAATTTAAAAAATTATTTGAAATAATAAAGCCTCCCAAAGCGACTTCCCAACTGCCATTTTAGAATTTCAGAAAAAGTTTTTTTAATTTGTGCATATTTGGTGCTGTTGTACCTCTCTAATATGGATCTGTACAAGTTTTGGGGTGCTTTTAACATCAGATTCCAGCTCTCCAACACCCTTGGTATCCTCATCACCAACATCCTCACCTAATTCTTCGCTAAGATCAAGGGTGGTGGGGGTGGCGGCTGAGACTCGACAGGGCCTTTGTCCCTACCCTCTTCATCACCGTTAGTGCCAGTATGTGCTAGTGTTGAAAAAAATTATGATAGAATTGGTCACTAATAAAAAATTCAAATATTGATCCACCGAGTGGACATACCTAGGTTTAAAAATGAGGGAAAATGATCAAACTGGATAAATAACTAACATGTACTGCCCTTTGTTCATTTCACGTTCAAATGTAATGGGATAACCCTCACTAGCATTATAAATATCAATTCGTCTCAGTATATTTATCCCCAAACAATTTTGAATACACTATAAAAATGCTGGTTGTGGGAATGATTGGATAGGGTAATGGTAAGGAATACCTAGGTAACCTCACTGTTTTTTCCCTGGTCAAATGCATTGTTTCCGCCATAGGTGGCCTCATCTTCGGATATGAAATTGGCATCTCAGGTTTGTATCTCTTTATTTTTGGGGTTTTAAGATGATTGGATCTCAAGTTACCTTTTATTATGAACATGTGACGCAATATCAATGCCACCCTTTATAAAGAAGTTCTTCCCTTTCATCTATAAGAAGATGGGAGATACATTAAAGAACCAATACTACACCTTCGATAGTCCAATTTTGACGTTTTCACGCCATCATTGTACGTGGCATCCCCAGTGTCTTTGATGTTGGTGTCAATGGTGAAAGGACGGTTCAGGAGAAAACTATCTATGATATTCAGTAGAATTTTGTTTCTTACTGGTGCCATTATCAATGGGTTCTCCTAGAGGATTTAGATGCTCATCATCAGTCAACATTCCTAATACAAAAATGTGAATGCATCTAATAATTAATTTTTTCTAATGATCATGAGAGTGATTATATATAGGTCAATTATACATTAATTCATGGAATTGCGTTATGATTATATATTTTCTGGTTCCAGTATACAATGGTCCCGTCAATATACTACCCAACTCCCCAACCAAATTTTTTTCCTAATACAAAATATCGAATGCATATTATAATAAATTGTTTCTAATGAGAATGGACATGATTATATATAGGTCCATTATACTTTAATTAATATAATTGCGTTATGAGGATATATTTCATGATTTCGGAAGACAATGGTCACGTGAATATACTATACAACCACCCAACCAAATGATTTTCCTATTACCAAAAATGAATTGTTTCTAATTAGAATTGTCATGATTATATATAGGTCCATTATACTTTAATTCACAAAATTGTGTTATCAGTATATATTTCCTAATTCCGGCAGACAATGATCACGTAATATACAGTATAGCTCCCAACCAAAAGTTTTTTCCTAATATAAAAATGTTAATATATCTGATAATGAATTGTTTCTAATGATCATATGAATGATTATATATATGTCCATTATACGTTAATTCATGTAATTAACTTATTAGTATATATTTCTTGATTCTTCCAGATAATGATCCCGTGAATATTCTAAACAGGCCCCCAATAGAAAGGAAATTTCCTAATAACAAAATATAAATGCATAAGATAATTAATTGTTTCTAATGAACAAGGGAATGATTATATATAGTTATATTATGCTTTAATTAATTGAATCAAGTTCTTAGAATATTTTTCATGATTCCGGCAGACAATGGTCCCATGAATATATTGTACAGCCCCCCAACCAAAATTATTTCCTAATACCAAAATGTAAATGCATCCGATAATGAATTGATTTTAATGATCATGGGAATAATTATATATTGGTCCATTATACATTAATTCATGGAATTAGATTATTAGTGTATATTTCCTAATTTCGGTAGACAATTGTCCCATGAATATACGGTACACCCCCTAAATAAAGGTTTTTTCTTAATACCAAAATGTGAATGAATCTGATAATGAATTATTTATAATGATCATGGGAATGATTATGTATAGTTACATTATAATTTAATTCATAGAAATGTGTTATCAGTATATATTTACAGATTCTGGCAAAAAATGGGCCTGTAAATATACAGTACAACCCCCCAACTGAATATTTTTCCTAATACCAAAATTTGAATTAATCTAGTAAAGAATTGTTTCTAATGAGCTTGGAAATGACTATATATATATATATATCCATTATTCTTTAATTCATGGAATTGAATTACCAGTATATATTTCCTAATTTTGGCAGACAGTGGTCCCGTAAATATATTGTACATCCCCCAACCAAAAGTGTTTTGAAATACCAAATTATGAATGCATCCGATAATGATTTTTTTTCTATGAGAATGGGCATGATTATATATAGGTCGATTATACTTTAATTCATGAAATTTCATTATGAGTATATATTTCTAGATTCTGATAGATAATGGTCCCGTGAATATACTGTACAGCCCCTAAACCAAATTTTTTTTTTCTAATACCAAAATATGAATAAATACAAAAATGAATTGTTTCTAATGGGATTGGGGATGATTATATATAGGCTTATTATAATTTAATATACAGAATGACATTATCAGTATATATTTCTTGATTCTTCCAGACATTAGTCACGTTAATATACTGTAAAACACCCCAACTGAATGTTTTTTCCTAATACCAAAATGTGAGTGAATTTGATAAAGAATTTTTTTCTAATGAGCATGGGTAGGATTATATATAGGTCCATTATACTTTAATTCACTGAAACCCATTATTAGTATATATTTTTTGATTTAGGCAGACAATGGTCCTGTGAATATATTGTACAAACCCCCAACTAAATGTTTCTTTTAATACGAAAATGTGAATGCATCAGTAATGAATTATTTCTAATGAGCATAGACATGATTATATACAGGTATGTTATACATAAATTCTTGGAATTGCATTATGATTATATATTTCATGATTCCGGCTATCAATAGTCTCGTGAATATACTATACAACCCAACCAATTTTTTTCTTAATATCAAAACGTGAATGAATCTGATAATTAATTGTTTCTAATGAGCATGGGCATGTCTATATATAGGTCTATTATATTTTAATTCATGGGATTGCATTATCAGTATATATTTCCTGATTGTGATAGACAATAGTTCTGTGGATGTACTATACAGCCCTCCAACCAAAAGTTTTTTCCTAATACCAAAATAAGAATGCATCTGATAATGAATTGTTTCTAATGAGCATGGGCATGATTACCGTTATAGGAAAACAGTGTTTTAACGACAGTTTTTTCGCGACAGTTTTCAAAACCGCTGCGAAGTGTTTTTCGACCAAAAACTTAGCAGAAATTTTAAAAACCACTGATAAATTATTTTAAAATATTTTTTATAAATTTTTTCAATTTTTTCTTAAAACAAATTACAGTTATTTTTAGCAGTTATTTTTTAAAAAAGTCGCTACAAAATAGCGGCGGTTTTTTCAATTCAGCCGTAAAATTAAACTAAAAAAATTAAAATTAAATAAATTATTAATTATTAATCATTACTTATTACTTACTATCATATATAGTTTATTATTTATTATTTTAATTATTTATAATGTGTCAAATTATAAATATTAGTAATTTTTAGTTAATAATATTTTTAAAATAAAAAAAATCTTCAATAAGTTGAAAAACACACTTCAACATCAAATGACCATAATGTGAAAGTGAATTTTAGCTCCACAACTAGTCAGATATAAGCTTATGAAATGAGTTAAAACTATGTTACATTCAAATTGGGTGAAAAATCGGGAATAAAAGATATTATAGTTTTAAAAAAGTCAGAAATCGAACATGAACTTCAAACGACCGTAACTTTTGATCTAGGTGTCTTCTGGCCTCTACCATATATCAAATCAAAGCCTGTGATGATCTCTACACCATATAGGTCTGAGACCAACTCTTAGATCATTTCCCCCCCCCCCCCCCCACAGAAATGACCAAGAGGCCTCCAAAACAAGGTTTTTAGTCGTTGACCTCGATTTCTTAAAATTAAAATGGCTATAACTTCTGATCCAGGTGTTTTTTTTCCTAACCACATATCATACCAAATATTGTTTTTTATCTTCTATTTGACTGGTAGCGGAGCTAAAAAAGGACTCTCGGATCCGAATTTAGGGTCATTTTAGTGTTTTGGGGGTTTTAAGAGTTCCTTAACTTTTTAGAGTTTGTTTAGTTATTTATTATTTATTTATTATTTATTTATTATTTATTTATTATTTATTTATTATTAATTCATTCATTCATTATTATTTATTTATTAATTAATTAACTATGAAATACTTAATTAATTAATTATAATTTATTTACCTATTAATATTATGTATTATTTATTTTTGATTCAGTTACTATTTATTATTTATTTATTTATATATCTTTCTATTTATTTATTTATTTAATATTTAATATTTATTTATTTATTTATTTAGTTATTATGTACACATTAATTAATAATTTATTTTTAATTAATTAATTAATTATTAATTATTAGTTTATTATTCATTTATGTTTTACTTTTTATATGTTATTCTTTATTCAATATTTATTAATTATTTATCAATTATTTATTAACTATTTGTTAATTATTAAATATTAATTTTCAATTATTAGTTATTAATTTTTAATTTTTAATTATAAATTATTAATTATTAGTTATTATTAATTATTAATTATTAATGATTTATGATTTATGATTTATGATTTATTTATTTATTTAGTTTTTATTTTTTATTTTTTATTTAATCATTATTCATTATTCATTATTATTTATTATTTATTACTTATTAATTTATTTTTAATTTATTAATTAATTATTTATTATTCGTTTATTAGTCATTTATTTATTCATTATTCATTATTTATTAATTATTAATTATTTATATATTAATTATTTATTAGTTATTTATTATTAATTATTAGTTATTACTAATTATTAATTATTAGTTATTATTAATTATTAATTATTTTTTATTTTTTATTTTTTATTTTTTATTTTTTATTTTTTATTTTTTATTCATTATTTATTATTTATTATTTATTTGTTCTTTATTTATTTATTTATATATTTATTAATTAATTTATTCATTCATTTATTTGTTTGTTTATTATTTATAATTTATTATTTATTATTTATTATTTATTATTAATTATTTAGTAATTTAGTAATTTATTATTAATATATTAATTAGTTATTTATTGTTAGTTTATTATTCATTTATTATTAATTTGTATACTTATTTATTTATTTATTAAATTTTTTATTTTATATTATTAATTTATTAATAATGAATTATTAATTACTTATTTATTATTTATTCATTATATATTTATTACTTATTTATTCATACTTTATTGTTTATTATTTATTATCTATTATCTATTATTTATTAATTTATTATATATTTATCATATATCAATTTATTTATTAAATAATTCATTATTTATACATTACTTATATATTATTTATTATTTATTATATATTATATATTATATATTATATATTATATATTAGATATTAGATATTATATATTATATATTATATATTATTTAGTATTGAGTATTTATTATCATGATTTACTATTTAAAATTCACTATTTATTATTTACTATTTACTATTTAGTATTTATTATTTATTATTTATAATTTCTTATTTACCATTTATTTCCATATTATATATTTGTTAATTTATTATTCATTGATATTCTATTTATTAATTTTTAATTTTTAATTAGTAATTATTAAATATTAATAATTACTAATTAATTATTAATTATTAATAATTACTTATTAATTATTAATTATTAGTTATTAATTATTGATTATTGATTATTGATTATTGATTATTGATTATTGATTAATCATTATTGATTAATAATTTTTGATTAATAATTATTTAGTTTGTATCTATTTTTTATGTATTATTTTTATCTAATATATATATATATATATATATATAATTATATTAAATTCGATTTATACACCGCATGAAGAGTCTGCTGGAGTGGTAAAATATTTAGAGAATAATCAAGAGGTAAGGGGTAAAAACCTCACCCAACACAGAATTTCTATATTTGGCATGGGCATGTCTGTGGGCATGGTAATAATAAACAATAAATAATAAATAAATAATTACTTAATTAATTAATTAAAAAAGTTAATATTTAAATTAATTAATTATGATAATAAATAATAAATAAAAAATAAAAAATGATAAATAAAAAATTCAATAAATAAAAAAAATTATCAAAATAAAAAAATAAATTAAAATTAATAAAATATTAAAAAAATATTAAAAACGATATAAGGATGGTTATACCGCCGCTAAATAATTCTGCAACTGTTTTGAAAAATAGCGGCTAATTGATTGTCGACACATGATTTACCGACCGTTTTCCAAAATCGTCAGAAAATGATCTAGGGGTTGTTTAAACCGAAACTAAATGCAAATTTTGGTGCAGTGTATATATAGATCCATTATGAATTAATTTATGTAATTGTGTTATCAGTATATATTTTCTGATTTCGGCAGACAATGGTCCCGTGAATATACAGTATAGCTCACCAAACGAATGTTTTTTCTTAATACCAAATGTAAATTCATCAGATAATGAATTGTTTCTAATAAGCATTGGTATGATTATATATAGTTCAATTTTACTTTAATTCATCAAATTGCATTATCAATATATGTTGCCTCATTCTTGAAGATAATGGTCCAGTTAATATACTATACATCCCCCCAAATGGAAGTTTGTTCCCTAATACCCAAATGTAAATGCATCCGATAATGAATCGTTTCAAATGAGCATGGGAATGATTATATATAAGTCTATTATGTTTTAATTCACAGAATCGCATTATCAGTATATATTTTCTGATTCCAGAAGAAAATGGTCCCGTGAATATACTGTTCAACCCCCCAACCGAATGTTTTTTCCTAATACAAAAATGTAAATTCATTCAATAATGAATTGTTTCAATTGATCATGGACATTATTATGTATAGATTCATAATAATTTAATTCATGGGATTGCGTTATCACAATATATTCCCTAATTTCGGGAGACAATGGTCCTGTAAAATACTGTACATCCCCCAACCGAAAGTTTTTTCCTAATATCAAAATATGAATTCTTTTGATAATGAATTGTTTCTAATGAGCATAGACATGATTATATATAGGTCCATTATACTTTAATTCACAGAATTGTATTATCTGTATATATTTCTGGATTCTGGCAGACAATGGTCTCGTGAATATACTCTACAGGCCCAAATAGAAAGTTATTTCCTAAAACCCAAGTTTGAATGCATCCAATAATGAACTTTTTTAATGAGAATTGGTATGATTATATATAGATCCATTATACTTTAATTCATGAAATTTCATTATCAGTATATATTTTCTGATTTTGGAAAACAATCATCTTCTGAATACACTATACAACCCACAACCGATTTTTTTTCCTAATATCATAATGTGACTGCATCCAATAATGAATTGCTTCTAATGAGTAGGGGTATGATTATATACAGGTCCATTTTACTTTAATTCACAGAATTGTGTTATCAGTATATATTTCTTGATTTCGATAGACAATTGTCTCATGAATAAACTATACAGCCCCCAAATCAAAAGTTTTTTCCTAATACCAAAATGGGAATGTATCAAATAATGAATTGTTTTTAATGAGCACATGCATGATTATACATTGGTTCATTATATTTTAATTCATGGAATTGCGTTATCAGTATATATTTTCTAATTTTGGAAATAATGGTCCAGTGAATATATTGTACAACTTCTAAACAAAATGTTTTTTCCTAATACCAAAATGTAAATACATACAATAATGAATTGTTTCTAATGAGAATGGCCACAATTATATAAATATACATTATAATTTAATTCATGAAATTATTTTATCAGTATATATTTCCTAATTCCGGAAAACAATGATCCCCTGAATATATTTTACAACCCCAAACCGAAAGTTTATTCCCAATACCAATTTGTGAATGCATTTGATAATTAATTGTTTCTAATGAGCATTAGCCTTATTATATATAGGTCCATTAGATTTTAATTCACAGAACTATGTTATCCGTATATATTTTCTGATTCCGATAGACTATGGTCCCATGAAAATTGTCTATGCTATTCAGTGGACTTATGCTCTTTGTCGGTTCCATAATCAATGGGTTCGCTCAGAGGATTTAAATGCTCACCTTTATTCATCTTTTCTTGGGTTTAGGCACTGGCTTTGCAAATCATCTGAAACATACATTACCTTACACATAATAATTTTTTGCTTTTTCTCCAATGTTTTTAGTTCCTATTTTCTTACAGTTAGAAAATATACTCTCCCGAATAAATATTTCTTTACAAAATAAACGCAATCCTATCCCTTTTTTTTGAAATAAAATTAAAAACCTGTTTAAAATAATAAACCCTCCAAAAGAGATTTCCCAACTACCATTTTAGAATTTCAGAAATGTATTTTTAATTGTTACATTTTTGGTGCCCCTATACCTCTTCGACATGGCTCCGTACAAGTTTCAGGGTGCTCTTAACATTAGTTTCCAACTCTCCCACACCCTCAGAATCATTATCGCCAACATCTTCAACTACTTCTTCGGAAATATCAACGGTGGGTGGGGGTGGCGATTGAGCCTCGTCGGATCCTTCACCCTCTCCCTCATCATCACCATCGGTGCTGATATATGGTAGTGTTAAAACAAATCAAGACAAAATTGGTCACTGATATAAAATTCAAAAATTGATCCACCGGGTGGTGGATGAGCCTAGGTATATCTTAGATAAACAATTCTCAAAGTGGAGAGAAAATAAATTTGTACTTCCCTTTGTGTGTTTCGCTTGAAAAGGGAATTGTCCTACCCTCAAACACACCACAAATCTCCCTTCATCTCTATATCTCTGTCCCCAAGCATATTCTAGTACTCTAAAAAAATTTCGGTCGTGGGAGTGATTGGGTAGGATAACGAAAAGGGATACCCGGGGAACCTCACTATTTTTTTCCTGGTCTCATGCATCGTTGCCTCCATGGGTGGCCTCATATTTTGATATGACATTGGCATCTCAAGTTTTCATCTAAGTATTTTTTTGTTTTAAAACTATTGTATCTCATGTTTCTTTTTATTATAATCAGGTGGGAAAACATAGATGATGCACTTCTTGAATAATTTCTCATGATCGGTCTATAGGGATGAGACAGGTGATACATCAACCAACCAGTACTGCACCTTCAAGAGCCATATTTTTCAATGTCCACGTTGTCGCTGTATGTGGAGGCCAAACATTCTTCATTGGTGGCATCAACGGTGACTCAACAGTTCAGGAGAAAACTGTATATGCTCTTCAGAGGACTTATATTCTTCTCCAATGCCATCATCAATGGGTTCAATCACAAGATTTGGATGCTCATCATCGGTTTCCTTTTCTTGGGTTTAAGCATTAGCTTTGATGATCAGTTCAACTATCTCTTACCTTACACATCACAATTTTTTACATTTTCTCCCATGTTTTTTGTTTTTCTATTTTCTTTCAGTTGGAATATATATTCTCCTAAGTAGATATTTCATTAAAAAATATACACAATCCTATCCAATTTTTTAAAATAAAATTTAAAAACTTATTTAAAATAATAAACCCTCTCAAAGCGACTTCCCAACTTCTATTTTAGAATTCAGAAAATGTATTTTTAATTGATGCATATTTGGTGCCATTGTACCTCTCTGAGATGGATCTGTACATGTTTTTTGGTGCTTTTAACATCATATTCTAACTCTCCAACCCTCTCGGCATCCTCGTCGCCAACATACTCAACTAATTATTCACAAAGATTGTAACACCCCAAGTAAATAAAGAATATGACATTTTCATATTTATCCATATTTGTGAATAAAATATTAATATTACTTTAAAGGGGACGCTATGCTCGATGGCGTACCCAATACGCAACAACGAGTTTCTTGGGAATCTTGCGTTGCACTCTAATAATAATATAATATTATTTTAAATGGTAGTTAACGCCTAGCCGTTGTAATGACGGGAATGAACGGAACTAACTAAAAAATGATTATATATGTTTTTCAAATATTTTTACTTTTATCCAATAAATGTTAGAGGCTTAAAATGTGAATGAATCCAATTTTAAGCGTAAATATTCTAATATTCTTTAAAAGGTCGATTAACCACCTTTTGATGGCGAACCCTTTTTAAATCCACTTTTTAACAATTTCATATGTTATATTGGACCAAATTAAATTATTCTTTAGAATCGGGACATCAAAATTTACATTGTGAAAATTTTTGGTATTTTTCCGATAAAGATCATTTTTTAATGAATAGTGAAAAATGTTGCATTTTAATTCAAAACCTATTTTTAACATAATTTATTAATATTATTAGATTATATTTTTAATTGGTTTTAAAGTTAAATTAGA
Source organism: Viscum album (assembly GCA_963277665.1). Taxonomy (NCBI): domain Eukaryota; kingdom Viridiplantae; phylum Streptophyta; class Magnoliopsida; order Santalales; family Viscaceae; genus Viscum; species Viscum album. Next base: position 888,284,905 of record OY728151.1, on the reverse strand, counting down.
ATATAATTTTACCATTTAATCCAATAGTGGTCATTGGAATTAATTTCACTTTGAAATTGAACTTAAACTAGTGTCAATCTTTTGATATATATTATTTCATAAAAAGACGCTATTTGTTCTGACAGCGGGAATTAATTATTAAATTAATTAATGTAACTTAAATGTTTTGAATTTTGTAAAATAGACATAATTTTTTAACTCGGAATATCAAATATAGCTTAGGGTGAATTTTTGGTATTTTTCTGAAAAAACTTCAATTTTTGATGAATAGTGAAACCACTAAGTGGTAGTTAAAGAAATTGATTTTTCATTTAAATGAAACTTTGCCACTTCTGTGATTTGATTTTCAAAAAACTGACATAAATGGTTGTCATTAAGAAGTAAAATTTGGTTCAATGGGATTAAAATATTTTTTTGGTGAATAATAACTTTTAAGTTTTATTAATCGTGATTAGAGGTAATTAGTGTAATTTAAGGTAAAAATAATGTCTTAATAATATGAAATGACCTAGACACATGTCCTACCCTCATTGGATGTGTCATGGGCGACCAAGAAAATCCATGGGTCAGCTTGGGGACCCCATGGATCCACTTTGGTAGGAAAAAGACATAAATAACTTTTTATTTAAAGTTAAAATTAAAATGTCACAAACATGTGTTGTTTTACTAAAAAAAAATTACATGGGGTTATACAAGTCATATTTTTGACTATAAATATTCATTATAAAGCTAAAAAGATTTTCTACATCATGATATTTTTTTTATAATTTTTAGACACTAAATAAATTAAATTATTTATGACACCATGATGATGCAGCGATTACCTCATTATTTAACGATTTAAATAAAATGAAATCATAATGTAAAATCTAAGACCTAAACTTTTCACAAACCTATTGTATTGGTCGATTTAAGAACCTTATCACCTTATCCTAGAAATATATCTTTTTGGGACCTTTAAAATCCGAAAATCATTTTATAATAAAGTAATATTTTATAACTTTCCAAGAGTGCCCCTCCTTTTCTCTTATAAAAGGCCCCCACCTCTACCACCTTACCCACACCTCTAAAGCCTTTGGATCGGCCAAACCCTGGAAATTTCATCTCTCCACATCCCTCTCTTCATCATTGAAGCCTCACTTTGGATAGAATCCTTTCCAAGGAAGCCTTTGATCTCAAATCAATGAGAGTTACCCGATTTAAAGGTAGTGTCCTCTCTTGTGTTCTTATGTTTTATTTTGCTTCTCCAACCCTCTAAAATCTTTTTATTACTTTATTTTGTAACAAAAACAGTATCTTAAATATACTATGATGTTTTTATGTGAAGTATTCAATCTACACTTACACACACCTTCGTCTAATGGTTAAAGAACATACTGTTTCTTTGGATGGAAAATTACTGCCTCACGAAATGATGATTGTTCAATATTCTTTTAACACCTTCAAAGGTCACCATTAAGATGTAACTATATTTATATATGATATATAACATGTTTATGTTTTCTTTAAGCTTCTGTATTTTTCATTTATGGCATACCTTTATGGTTTCCATTGTGGGTAAATGCGATATCTTCATTTTAGGTAGTGCGGACTACCGCCCCCTCAAAGTGATTTGATTCGTTAATGCCACATGTGGGACGTATAAAGTATGGAATTAATGGTATTACATATTATATCCTACTGAAAATATAATATACCTTTATATAATTATTATTTCATTCCATTGAATACAAAAAAAAAAGAAATGAAAGTAGCATTCATGCGTACGTACAGCTTACCGTCTCCATGAACGGTACATTTCATTTCTTATCTCCAAATGTTATGTACTATTATAAGTACATATATATAATGGGTATATATGTAATATATTAAATCTAAATTAAGGATATCATTCTGTAATTATAATATATATCTCTCTCTCATTTTTTTTAATTCCATTAATATGACAAAAAAATAAAGTAGCGTTCATGCGTACGTATATCCTACCGTCTCCATCAACGGTGCTTTTAATTTTTTATCTCCAAATGTTATGGAATAGTATAAAATAAATATATACGGTATATATATGATATTTAAAACATTAATAATATTCTGGATATGATGTACTGATAACTACATGGAAAATTCTTTTCCAACAAGTTCAATTTTTACTCATGTACCGAACATCGACAAAAACGTCTGATATGAACTCACTTTGTTAAAAAATTATTATAACATTATAATATGTGATATGAACTGAATAATAATATTTAGATGAGGTCCTTAATAAATTATAAATTTACCAAATTTTATTATTCAGGAGATTAAAGAACGATCGAGTCATGTCGGACACGAGGTAAGGGATCCTACCCCTCCCTTTTTTTTAAGTACTCTCCTTTATGTCACCTCTTTTAAGAACCTCTTTGTTATGTTGTGGGATGTTATTTTATATTAATATTTCTTTAAATTTTATTTTAATATGATGAGAGAACCTATTTTATCTCATCAATCCATTTTTGAAGTTTTAAGTGGCGATGTTAGGCTGCCGAATTTTCGTAAGGGGTTTTTCATCTCACTTTTATTCCCGTGAGATTTATGCTACATTTGCCACCATTTCCTTTGAGTGGTGTATGTACTGACCATTATTGTAATCCTTTTTTAATATAATTACATTTATGGGTATTTACATATTCATTGTATGACACTTCTTCAATGGGGTGTACGTTTCGAAAGTTACCCAAGTCGGTAAGGGAATCTTTCACCCTCCTCTTTTTAAAAGACTTCTTTTGTTATGTCTTTTAATTCACATAATATTATGTTGGGATATGTTCTTATATATCCTTATTGATGTAAATTTTATGTCCAAGTGATTAGATACCATTTTTATCTCTCATCAACTCATTTTCTGAATTTTTAAGTGACGCCGTTAGGCTGTCGAATTTTACCAAGAGAACTTTTTAACCCAATTTCGATTTCTTTGGGTTCAACATGTATTTATTGAATATTTCATCCTTTGAATATGTGTGAATGAACTTTTATTGTTTTACACTTAATATCCACTTATATTGGGTGTATTTATATTTTTCACACAAAATTTTGAGATTGATTTATCCTTAATTTAAGGATACCTTCTTTATAAGGGATTTCATCATATTTTACATTTCTATTGAGACTTTATTGTTGTTATGCACAAATTCACTCTTATATGGTGTATATACTGTCCTTTGAAATATTATATCATGAATCCATTTATTCTCATGATATTATAAGGTTCTGATTAAATTTTATTCCTCCATTATTGTATTCAAGTGTCTCTAATTTTGGTAAAAACCCTTTAACCAAAATATCACTTTAAATGTTTTAATGATTTGTTATTATTAATATCCATGTTTTCAAAATGGTTTTAAGGATTTATTTATATGGATATTAATGGTTTAAAATTTTAAAAGCTTCAAGGTGGTATGGGACACTTTGATTCAAAAATATATTTATTAAATGTTTTAAATGGTTTTGAAAATGGTTTTTTTGAATGGATTCATTATTTCAAAATCCTAAAATGTTATATTGTGATTGAAATGTGGAAATGTTATGTTTCCTTTATGCATGTTTTATGTGATACGTTTATGTTATGGTTCTTGGGAATTTTAATGAAAATAGGTGGTTCCTTGATAAACTAAGGGTGGGTGAGCCCGATATAGCTCTTCAATGCATTGGGTAACGCGAAGGGGTTAAACGTTAAGGTTTCTCTGAAGAGATTTAAGGAATATACTATGATGGGTATTCCAAACATAATCAAGAGGGTTACTCCCTACGTAAGAATGTTATTAATGCCTCAAGTTTCCTTTATGCCTTATGATTTCTATTTTTTATTCATGATTTGATGAGGTATGTTAAAGTGCTTATGTTTTATGAGTAAAGTATGATTTCATTGATTCTTATGTATACATGTACTCATGTTTCCTTTCCATATTTTTATATCCCTTACTGAGCTTTTTATGCTCATCCAAAGTTTTTTAAATGTTTTACATAGGACTTAAAGATAAATAGGGTCAAGTATGGGATCAAGGAAAGACATGCTATCTAAAACATGGAACTATACATGTTTCTTTTAAGAGTTTTTTTTATGGAAACTTGGTAGAAGTGTCTACTTTGTAATCTTTTGAGATGTAATAATTATGTCCTAATTCTCTAAAACTCTAAACCTGAAAAGATCCTCAATGTGAATTATTCATTTAATTCAATATTAAGTAAGGTTTAAGGTCGGGGCCTTATAGTTGGTATCAAAGGTCAGTTTGGATAACTTTAGAGGTTAGGGTATTCTCTAAGCATAAGTGACATTACCATAATGGTTAGGATTTCAGAAAGACTCCTAGTTTTAGATAAAGTGAATGAGTAAGTATATCTTAGTGTTTGTTTATCTTCCTCATTAGTAAATGATGGTTTTGTTGATATACTCACACTGACTTTTCTATTTTTAGTAAATGGATGGTTCTAGCTGGCACCAAAGTGACAATGGGTTTGAAGGAAACTATGGTGGTTCTCTGATTAAGAGACTGGATGAAATGGGGGATTCAATGAGGAATCTCGTGGTTGTTCTAAACCAACTATCAAGGAGTCATGATCAACCACTTTAACCTTGGTATGTTCTGTAATGCATCATGTACGAGATGATAAATTGATGTGGAAGTTCAGGTAATAATTATAAAGGTAACCATTAGGGTTTATATGATCCTTACTTTTTAGAAAATTATGGGTTACTCTATGATATGATGTAAAATGAAAGGCATGAGATAAACTTGAGGTTAAAATATGTTATGATTATTTTTGAAGATTTTATCTCGTTTTGGGGAATGTTTTAAGAATTATATAGTTTTGGAAAAATGACAACACGCAGACCGTGTGACAACCCGTCGCGTCGGACAAAGCTGTGGGAATCGAACCCACAACCAAAGTGCGACTGGTATTTATTTCCTACCACTTGACTACATGAAGTCCCTGGTTAGTTTGGATAATTCTTTTTAGTTAGATGATTTTAGGAATCTAGAGTAAGTTTATTTTGGGTTATCTATGGAAATCATTAACCTATCATGGAGGATATGTGATTAGGTTAATTACTTTTCAATATGAGAATTTAAGAGAAAATCATGTTATTTAGATATATAAGTAAATTTTTACCTTGGAAGACTATGTGATTAAATCCTTCAAATATTTGGGTTTAAATCTTAGTTTGGTTTACTTTGAAGAATTTTATGGACAATTGTTTATCAAATGGTCTTAGTTGAACTTTGGGTCTTTTTTTTGGACAAATTTTGGAGATTAAGAATAGATTTTCTTTTTATAAAGGATTATACTTTTGAGGATTATCTGATCTCATACTAACAATTTTGGTTTTGGTTTTTGTCTAAAGACATGGAAAATATATAGTTCTCTTTTTTGGATTAGGTGATTCTCAAGAAGTTTATTATAGTACTCTTAATGCGAACAAGTCTTCCTAAATACTCGTCTTTTAGAGAAAATATGAGCTTGATTAAGGAATCTAGTAAAATTTGAAAGTCTATGTGACAAGTAAGTATGTTTCATTGTGATTTAGTTAAGCTCAAAAATAAATTCCTCAATGAAGAGTAACTTAAAATAAAAATGTTGTCTGTTAACTTTTCCTACTGGGGAATCGAATACGGTTTAACCCACCACAAGTTTGTGATTTTCTTATCGTTAACTTTATCCTAGACATGTTTACTATCACTCTCCCTCAGAACATGACCCTTTTTTTTCTTCCATGTCCATGTATTCCTACATGGAATCCTAGTATGGGTTAACTCTGGTGACCTTTTTAATTCTCTTTCTTTATTTTAAAGTGATAGTTTTATTGACTCTTGTTCTGATGTGGGATTTTCAATTAAGTTTCCAAGCCCAATTTTAAAAATTGCAAGGACGCAATTTCCAAAAGGGGGGAAGGATGTAACACCCCAGGTAAATAAAGAATATGGCATTTTCATATTCATCCATATTTGTGAATAAAATATTAATATTACTTTAAATGGGACGCAATGCTCGATGGCCTACCCAATACGCAACAATGAGTTTCTTGGGAATCTTGTGTTGCACTCTAATAATAATATAATATTATTTTAAATGGTAGTTAACGCCTAGCCATTGTAATGACGAGAATGAACGGAACTAACTACAAAATTAATATATATGTTTTTCAAGTATTTTTACTTCTATCCAATAAATGTTAGAGGCTTAAAATGTGAATGAATCCAATTTTAAGCTTAAATATTCTAATATTCACTAGTGCAGAAAACATTTTTTACGTCGGTTTTTAGGCGACGTTAATACGGACGACGTTATAAATAACGTTTTTTACGTCGGTTATTTAAAACCCGACGTAACATCCCTAACATCACGGTGTTTATCACATCGGTTCATTAATAACCGACGTGATTAACCCTTCCCCGGGCCTATTATCACGTCGGTTTCTTAAATAACCGACGTGATAAAAAGTCCTGGGAAACATTTTAGCAAGTCGGTTATCCAATAACCGACATGGTAAATCGATTCCCAGGCCTTTTAGCACGTCGGTTATATTAAGAACCGACGTGATAAAAGGCCCGGGAACGGTTTATCACGTCGGTTCTCGAAAAAACCGACGTGATAAACCCCTACCTATTTATTTACCACGTCAGTTATAAAATAACCGACGTGAAAGCGATATATATTTTTTTTTAAAATAATTGCACTGCTCTCACCAAAAAGCAACCAGAAACCAAACAACAAAAATAACCATGCCAGCCCTCCCCCAAGCCCCAACTGAACCCCACCCTCATCTATACCCACCTAACAACCTGGAAAGCCCTCCCCCACCACATTGGAGCCCCACCACAACCCTTGGACACCCCCCACCCCTTGGACAGCCCCCCCACCCTCATTTACACCGCCACGACCCCTAGTACAGCCTCAAACACCCATTGGACACCCCTCCCATATCCCTTAGACACCCCCACCCCTTGGACACCCCCCCACCCCTTGGACAGCACCCCCACCCTCATTTACACCCCCAATACCCCTAGTACAGCCTCAAACACCCATTGGACACCCCCCCCCCACACCTTGACAGCCCTCCCAGACCCCTTGGACACCCCCCCCCCCAACCCCTGGACACCCCCCTGAGCCCTTGGACAGCCCCAAACACCCCTTGGACACCCCTCCCATATCCCTTGGACACCCCCCACCCCTTGGACACCCCCCCACCCCTTGGACAGCCCCCCCACCCTCATTTACACCCAACCGGCCCCTTGGACAGAACTCCCAGACACCTTGGACACCACTCCCATATCCCTTGGACACCCCCCCCCCCACCCCTTGGACACCCCCCACCCCTTCGACAGCCCCCCCACCCTCATTTAAACCCCCCGAACACTAAGACAGCCCCAAACACCCCTTGGACACCCCTCCCATATCCCTTGGACACCCCCCCACCCCTTGGACACCCCCCCCCCCCCCACCCCTTGGACAGCCCCCCCACCCCCTGGACACCCCCCCCCCCGACCCCTTGGAAACCCCCCCATCCCCTTGGACAGCCCCAAACACCCCTTGGACACCCCTCTTATATCCCTTGGACACCCCCCACCCCTTGGACAGCCCCCCCCCCCCCCACCCTCATTTACACCCAACCGACCCCTTGGACAGCCCCAAACACACCTTGGACACCCCTCCCATATCCCTTGGACACCCCCCACCCCTTGGACACCCCCCCACCCTCATTTACACCCCCCCCCCGACCCCTAGGACAGCCCCAAACACACCTTGGAAACCCCTCCCATATCCCTTGGACACCCCCCAAACACCCACCCACCCCCTTGGAACGTCTCCCCCCATACCAAAATCCAGACCAGAAAAACCATCAACAGTAGACCAAAACAAGAAGTAGAGAAAAATTAAACATTCACTTATATAACATTCAAAACTTACACTATCAACTTCAAAAAAAACTAAATCCAACCTAAACGACTACGAAATACACAATTTCATTGACAATATTCAAAATTACATTTTACCTTACAAACAACTAAAAGTCAATCAAACCTGTAAAATAATTTGACCACTCCACTTGTAAGTGTTTGATATCTTCAGCAGTAAAGGGTTGAGGGTCATCAAAAAGATACAAAGGAAAAGGATAGTAGTCAACGTGTATAATGAATAAATCAAATTGAAATATTATGAGAAAGAGGAAATCTTACCAGGTCAAAACTCAGAACTGTCCCAGTTGTTATTATTTCATACATAAATCTTAACATGTAATATCCGCATTCGATGATGCCTTGTTGCTCATGAAATTTCTGTTTGAATGAGTGTAAATTCAATATATTATTTTTATGTAATAAATCAAAATGTACAAATTATAAATGGATATTTACCTTCGCATGTACATATTTGATCTTGAAATTCCTTTTCTTTGCGCTTTTTCGAAAGTGGACCCATGCCCTGTTAGAAAATAATACGAATGGGGTAAATTTAAAATTCATTATAATATATAAAACTATTGTGAAATTGAAACTTACGTTTCCAATATATTCTTAAAACTTTCTCGCACATCATCATGGAGAGAGCATATCCAATAAAGTGCTTTCTCCCTAGGTCAAAAAACCCCTAATATCCAATGATCCCTGATAAAAGGAAATTTAACGTTAGTGGTTTTTTATGTTAAAAGATAATTAAATCTTTGAGAGGGATGTGTTTCATACCTCTCACAAAAAGGCATCATCCAACACTGTGTGATTACATTCTTTTCAAATCTATCAGCAATATAAATCATTCTTTGTTCCTCATCCAATGCACATGCTTCAGGGGAAATCAATTGTGGGTCCACGAATCCATATACATCTGTCAGCTCATTCCTCTCACAAATTTTATACAGATACCTAATACAAAGCAGACATAAGTATACATTTTTAATAAATATAAATCAAGGAAAAGGTGTTAAGACTTACATGATAAAAATTTGCACCACGTTGATGCCCAACTTATCTCCAGTGACAAACTCCATGATATCAGTTTTCATAATCTCCACACTTAGTTCACGTCCACAGACATGAGCTTCCATTGTAAAGTCATAATGATCCGCCAACAAATTTGAATATCCTGACAATTTGTCAAGACTTCTAGTATCTGCATCTGATGTCATAGCTATCTGTCTTTGTTGTTGTCTATATAGTATTTCTTTACCTTTGAAGTATTCCTGTAAAAATAAATTGAAAAATATATTAGTTTTCAAATGATAAAACATTAATAAAAATATAAAATAAAAGATATAACATCCATACCTCTATGGTAATGAGTCGAAGAAGTCTGGATGGCCAAAGTAAAAAATGGCCGATACTATGTTCAACTGTCGTCACCTCATCTGTAGGTAATGGTATCCGAGCTGATCTATCTATAATATCCTGTACAGTGACCCTCTGATTATCTACCTCTAACTGTTGATGATGAACTGTATCTCCTATACAATATACCATCCCATATGCAACTATATGATGTTGAGGATCATCAACATACAACTCACAATAAGTAGGTAGCTGCGGCGGAGGAGGAGGATCAAAAATGGGGTCCGCAGGCTGAGGTGGGGGAGTGGGAGCTACTGGGAGAGGTGGAGTGGGAGCTGCACCCTGAAATTGTCCTTACAAGTCTGCAAACATAAACTGCACCGATGCTCTAATCTTGTCCTCCATTGTCGCATTAATATTATGGACTTCAGCCTACAAGGATTCTATTTTTTTTATAAACTCCCTCAACGTTAGAAGTTGAGGAACGTGGCAACACTTTTCTTACCGATACACCTGCCGGATATCCTCTTACACGGCCAGGATGTTCAGGCTTTCCCAATGCCACAGATAAAATATCTTCCCTCCCAGATGGTGTAAATGTCCCCTGTGAACTCTGCTCCTCAAGAGAGTCCTGTAATAATTAATTGAACATTTCTATAATGATTGGAAATATATGACGAAAATAGTAAACTTAAATAAATAAAATAGATATCTTACAATCCTCTCAACTACGAGTCTCGATTCTTCCGAAAGATATTGTCCTTTTTTGCCCTTCCGAGCTCTTTTCCATTTCTCATGTCTAGATGGAGGGGATGGAGGGGCCACCTCTCCAGAGCTTGAAGACTCAGCTCTTAGTTGTTGAAATTTTTCTGCCATCATTTGTTCTTCCAATAATGCATACCCTCCCCGAGATAAACTATGAGGGTATACATTTTTAGATTGGATCTCTTGATGAGATTTCCTTGTTTGCTGTAAATTAAGAATAAGTAATCATTAACAAAACAATAATAAAATCATTTATATAAGAAAGCTTATAAAATTTTACATTGCCCTTACCAAAAATGATTCTTTTCTTCTACTTTCAAAAAATTGTCTCCATGTGTCTTCATCTATAAAAGGATATATACGACATGGATTCTCACGACTCCTATGACCATAAATGAAATCAGATGAGAGGGTTGATTTGAAATCCCTCCATCTCCTAGCAGCCAACGATAAGCATTTCTTCCTGACTCCTCCAGTGTCAGGAATATCAAATGTCATCTGATAAAAAAGAGGTTAAAAATATTATATATACTAGAAACATTTAAAGAACAGTCAAACAATAGCAAAAGATCTTACCAAAATGGTCTCCCACAGCTGAGAAATTATCTCCTTATCCACACTTCTCCAATCATCATAGAGAATGCTTACTTTGCTCTTAGCCTGAGTTGCTACAAAACCCTTAAAATATTTAGCATTTGGACCTCTAGGAAGATCATCATCATCAAACTCCACGACTATCCTCTCCTCCTTCGTACGGGCAAGTGATAATTTTGGTAAACGTGTGCACCCACGCTTACCAACCTTTGAACTCTTTTTCATAATAGGAGCATGTGAATGTTCCTCCCCAGATGTATGACCAATATGCTCATCTCCAGAATCTTGTGGCTGATCAACTGATTGATCTGTCATTTTCCTTCAAATCAAAAAAACAAACATTAGTTCACAAATATAAAAATTCAAATATTGTAATACTACTTAATCAGAAAATAGAAAAGTGTACTAAATTACATAATAGTAAACATTGGTAATATGGTAAGCATGTTAAACAATGATAAACATGGTAAACATAGTCTGTTGTACCCCTCTCTCTTGGATTTTAATGATCACAATCACTCTTATTATGTTCTAACTTGTTTTCAAGTGTTTTTGTTGATAGGCAAAAGGTTGCCAAGGAGTTGGCCCAAGAAAGCTGAAAAGTGGACTCACTGAGTCCACCAGTCAGCCGGTGTGAGCTCACCGGCCAGCCGGAGGACCCAGGCAGTAGACTTGCCCACTTCCTGGTGTCACCGGTCGGCCGGTGGCTCACCACCGGCCGGCCGGTGGTGAGCCAGCCTTGCTCTGTCTGGGCCACCGGCCGGCCGCTGGCTCACCACCGGCCGGCCGGTGGACCAGACAGCCTTGCTCTTTCTGGACCACCGGCTGACCGCTGGATCACCACCGTCCGGCCGCTGGCTCATCACCGGCCGGCCGGTGGACCAGACAGAGCTTTGCTGTCTGGACCACCGGCCAACCGGTGATCCACCACCGGCCAGCCGGTGCGCCCAGGACTTCTCCTCTTTACGGTTTTTATTGTTTTATCATTTTGGTTTGATACATGTTTTAATAAGTAAAAAATTTACAATATCTAACATTATATGAAAAAACTAAATGTAAACAAGAAATAAACATGTGTTACCTGTAATTTTAGGAATGTACAGTTGGATTGTTTTCCCAAATTCCTTCGTCGTGATCGTTCCTTATGGCACAAACCATGTCTTCAACATACTCATCATTATGTTCTGTTAATCTTTCCATGGAAGTAGGGATCTCACATAAATCAGCATCTTCATAAAATTCATCCTCACCAACATATTGTTTTTTCCCTTGTAAAACAACAGCCCACTGCATATCTGATTGATCTACTACATAGAAAATTTGTTTGGAATGTGTTGCCATTATAAAAGAATCAGCTGTGTCTTCCAATCTATTCAGATTAACAAGTGTCATTCCAAATTCATCGTGTCTGACACTGTTGTTACCGATAAACCATTTACAGTTAAAAACAGGAACTTTAATTTTAAAGTAATCAGCCTCCCATATGTCTTCAATCAATCCATAATATGCACTTGATGCCGAAATTGGGTTTCTGTCCTTAGCACTCGAAAAATGCATTGCTTCTGCAAACACCAATACACCACTATTCTGAACTGCACTTCTGTTGTCCTGAGCTTTCGTATGAAATGTATATCCATTAATGTCATAAGCGGACCATGTTATCACATTTAAATATGGACCACCCACTATCCATTTTAATGTCTCTGGTACATCTGATCTACCAAGCAAGGTCTTTTTAAACCATGGCAAAAAAGTTTTGTTGTGCTCATTCAAAATCCACATTTCTTTCTTCTTTGGACGACATTGTTTCAACTCATTAATATGAAATGTGATATACGGCTGAACATCAGCTATGTTATTCAAGATGTATGATTCTAACTTCTTCATCTGTTCAGCTGACAGTGATTTGACTTTCAATCCACGAATCCCCTTTCCCTCATTATTAACCCGTTCATGGCGAGATGGAGGCAAACCTATGTGTTGCGCCGTAGCCAAGTAGCTCGTACAAAACTCTGCTTCCTCCTCAGAAATATACTTTTCAATAATAGAGGCTTTAGGTCGATATGGATTTTTAACATATCCCTTTAATATTTTCATATACCTTTCAAAAGGATACATCCAACGAAGATATACAGGTCCACAAAGCTTTATTTATCGAACCAGATGAATCATTAAATGCACCATCATATCAAAAAAAGTTGGAGGAAAATACATTTCCAAATGACAAAGTATAAAAATTGCATCCTTTTCCAAAATGTTCAAAGCATTCACATTAATCGCCTTGTTACAAATTGAATTGAAAAAATAACACAACCTCATTATAGTCTTTCTGACACGGATGGGAAATATTCCACGCAGTGCAACTGGTAGAATTTGTTGCATCATGACGTGACAATCATGTGATTTCATACCTATCAACTTCAAGTCTTTCAATGAGACAAAATTTTTTACATTTGAAGAATAACCTTGAGGCACTTTGATATCATGAAGACACTGACAGAAGCTACTTTTCTCCCTCTTCGATAATGTATAACAAGCTGGGGGAAGAAATGTTCATCTTCCTTTAGGAGTGGGAGCTAACTCCAAACGTATTCCCATTGATAGTAGGTCTAACCTTGCATTCAACCCATCTTTTGTATTTCCTTTAATATCTAGCAATGTTCCGATCAAATAATCACAGATATTCTTCTCCACGTGCATGACATCAATATTATGTTTGACTTCATGATACCTCCAATATGGTAGCTCAAAAAATATTGACCTTTTCTTCCAAATATGTCTATCATTACCAGATTTCTGTGTCTTTCCCAATGTCACATCAAGGTTTTTCACCCTCTCAAAATACAAATCTGGGGATAAAGGTTTTGGAGCAGTATCAAATTCTTGTGAGCCATTGAATGCCTTTTTTAGTCTTCTATAAGGGTGATCCATAGGCAAAAACTTTCGATGACCCATGTACACTGTTTTCCTCCCATGATGCAATTGACAATATGACGTCTGTTGTTCGAAAATTGGACATGCTTTATGCCCTTTAACACTGTATCCAGACAAATTTCCATATGTTGGGAAGTCATTTATAGTGAATAGAAGCACTGCATCCAGTTGAAAATATTCCATTTTATAAGAATCATACACCCTAATACCATCAGCCCATAACAGTTTCAAATCATCAATCAGCGGTGACAAGTATACATCAATATCATTGCCGGGTTGCTTTGGACCAGAGATCATGATACTCAACATGACATATTTGCGCTTCATACAAACTTCAGGAGAGAGGTTGTAAATTACCAATAAAACAGGCCATGAACTATGTGTGCTACTGAGGGTTCGGTATGGATTCATTCCATCTGTGCACAAGCCTAGTCTCAGATTTCTAATTTCATTTCCAAATGTAGGGTATTGGGCATTAATTTTCTTCCATTGTGGACAATCAGCTGGATGACGTATTTTTCCATCACATACCTGCTCATCAGCATGCCATCTTAACCTTTTTGCATCATGTGAATTAGCAAATAAACGTTTGAAACGAGGAATTATAGAAAGATACCAAAATACCTTTGAAGGGAGCTTTGTAATATCTACATCAGCTTGTGATTTTTCTTTCACCTTATACCGTGATGTCCCACATTTAGGACACTCTTTCAGAAATTCATATTCCTTCCTATATATAATGAAGTCATTCAGACAGGAATGTATTTTCCTGTATCCCAATCCCATCGGGCATAATATTTTTTTGGCCTTATAATGTGAATCTAGAAGATCGTTATCTTTTGGAAGAATGTCTTTCATCAATTGTAGCAGCTCTGTAAAACTTCTGTCACTCCATCCATGTTTCGCCTTCAGGTTAATAAATCTTAACACCGCCGACAAAACCGTAAAATCTGTACAACCAGGATATAATGGTTTTTCGGCATCACCATATAGACGTGCAACTGTCGGTTCTATCTCAATTTGTTCTGCTACAATAACGCGAATCATTTCTTCAATTCCATCGGAGTTACCATCTTGCGATTCATTATCATCAGTGACATTCTGTCCAGTTTCTCCATGCCAAATCCAAGGGTTGTAACTCGGATTGAAACCATGACAAATCAGATGATATTTTATCTCTCTACTTTTCAACTTCTTTATATTCAGACATTTCAGGCATGGACAGAAAAAAATGTCACTACTTGGAACATTTCGTTTAGAAAATTCCAAAAAGGCATCAACACCTTCCTCATATTCATTGCTCATTCGATGTGCCGTAATCCAACTTCGACTCATTATTACCTATAACAAATAGCAAAAATATATATATTTTTTAGATAAGACAAATATATGTTTATATGAAAAAAATCATAATTTGAATGTAAACAATTTTGAAATATAAAACAAATCGATGTGTATTTAAAAAAATATGCTTGAATATTATTTTTTAAACAAAATATAGTAAGATATAACACCCCCCCTGGACACCCCCCGACCCCTCTGGACAGCCCCCCGCACCTCCTGGACACCACCCCCCACCCCCTACCCCCTTGGACACCCCCCTCGACATCCCCCAACCCTCTGGACAGCCCCCCCCCCACCCACCCGGACAACCCCAAATACCCTCTGGAGAGGCCGCCACCCACTTGGATAGCCCCCCACACCCATCCACCCCCTTGGACACCCCCTTGGACACCCCACCGACCCCTCTGGACAGGCCGCCACCCCCTTGGACAGCCCCCCACACCCACCCATCCCCTTGGACACCACCCTGGACACCCCCCGACCCCTCTGGACAGCCCCCGACCCCTCTAGAAAGTACCCCCACCCCTCCTGGACACAACCCCCCACCCCCGACCTGCTTGGACACCCCCCTGGACACCCCCCAACCCTCTGGACAGCCCCCCCACCCCTCCTAAACACCACCCCCCACCCCCTACCCCCTTGGACACCCCCCTGGACACCCCCCAACACCCACCCACACCCTTGGACAGCCCCCCACACCCACCCACCCCCTTGTAAACCCCCCTGGACACCCCCCGACCCCTCTGGACAGCCCCCCACCCCTCCTGGACACCACCCCCCACCCCCTACCCCCTTGGACACCCCCCTGGACATCCCCCAACCCTCTGGGCAGCCCCCCCCCCCCCCACCCACCCGGACAACCCCAAATACCCTCTGGAGAGGCCGCCACCCACTTGGACAGCCCCCCACACCCATCCACCCCCTTGGACACCCCCCTGGACACCCCACCGACCCCTCTGGACAGGCCTCCACCCCCTTGGACAGCCCCCCACACCCACCCATCCCCTTGGACACCACCCTGGACACCCCCCGACCCCTCTGGACAGCCCCTGACCCCTCTAGAAAGCACCCCCACCCCTCCTGGACACAACCCCCCACCCCCGACCTGCTTGGACACCCCCCCGGACACCCCCCAACCCTCTGGACAGCCCCCCCACCCCTCCTAAACACCACCCCCACCCCCTACCCCCTTGGACACCCCCTGGACACCCCCCAACACCCACCCACACCCTTGGACATCCCCCCACACCCACCCACACCCTTGTAAACCCACATGGACACCCCCCGACCCCTCTGGACAGCCCCCCGCCCCTCCTGGACACCACCCCCACCCCCTACCCCCTTGGACACCCCCCTGGACATCCCCCAACCCTCTGGGCAGCCCCCCCACCCACCCGGACAACCCCAAATACCCTCTGGAGAGGCCGCCACCCACTTGGAAAGCCCCCCACACCCATCCACCCCCTTGGACACCCCCCTGGACACCCCACCGACCCCTCTGGACAGGCCGCCACCCCCTTGGACAGCCCCCCACACCCACCCATCCCCTTGGACACCACCCTGGACACCCCCCGACCCTTCTGGACAGCCCCTGACCCCTCTAGAAAGCACCCCCACCCCTCCTGGACACAACCCCCCACCCCCGACCTGCTTGGACACCCCCCTGGACACCCCCCAACCCTCTGGACAGCCCCCCCCCCCACCCCTCCTAAACACCACCCCCCACCCCCTACCCCCTTGGACACCCCCCTGGACACCCCCCAACACCCACCCACACCCTTGGACAGCCCCCAACACCCACCCACCCCCTTGTAAACCCCCCTGGACACCCCCTGACCCCTCTGGACAGCCCCCCGCCCCTCCTGGACACCACCCCCCACCCCCTACCCCCTTGGACACCCCCTTGGACACCCCCCTGGACATCCCCCAACCCTCTGGACAGCCCCCCCACCCACCCGGACAACCCCAAATACCCTCTGGAGAGGCCTCCACCCACTTGGACAGCCCCCCACACTCATCCAACCCCTTGGACACCCCCCTGGACACCCCACCGACCCCTCTGGACAGGCCGCTACCCCCTTGGACAGCCCCCCACACCCACCCATCCCCTTGGACACCACCCTGGACACCCCCCGACCCCTCTGGACAGCCCCCGACCCCTATAGAAAGCACCCCCACCCCTCCTGGACACAACCCCCCACCCCCGACCTGCTTGGACACCCCCCTGGACACCCCCCAACCCTCTGGACATCCCCCCCCCACCCCTCCTAAACACCACCCCCCCCCACCCCCTACCCCCTTGGACACCCCCCTGGACACCCCCCCCAACACCCACCCACACCCTTGGACAGCCCCCCACACCCACCCACCCCCTTGTAAACCCCCCTGGACACCCCCCGACCCCTCTGGACAGCCCCCCACCCCTCCTGGACACCACCCCCCACACCCTACCCCCTTGGACACCCCCCTGGACACCCCCCAACCCTCTTGATAGCCCTCCCACCCCCCTAGAATCACTGAAAATTTACCATAACAAGAAGTTGGGCCATTCAAAGAATGTTTTTAGGTGTGGAGGAAGAACTGAGTTTCAATAGATAGAGAAGGAACTTGACATTAGGTTGTCTATTCCAGGTGTGGATTTGAAGGAGTTAATGTTTGTTCAGTGACCCAAGAGATTGAATCATAAATTCAGATGTTGTGCCATTTTCTCATGATGAGGATGAATAATTGGTGGGGTTTGACTTTTAAATGGAGAGCTTAACAGACCATCATATTTTCTATAGATCAGTAAAGGATGTTAGCATCGAACATAAGGCTTAAGGGATGCTTTCAGATCCAAATATGTATGTTGATGGATGCAATGGATCTAGTAGAGGTTCTAGAAAGAATGGCGGTTTTATTTGTTTAGGATAAGTAGTGAAGAAAAAACTAGTTAATTTTTTACTTGCTGAAAAGAGGGTATCTAAAATTTTTAACATGCCGAGGGGAAATATGGCAAGTCCTCCTCGTGAAACTTTGTTTGCAGGGGGTGAAAATGGTGATGTGATCCCAAATCCATGCACCTATGCCATGGTTGTGTGTGAATAAAGTAGTAACAACTGTAAAAGGGCAACCCATCCAAATGGACACGCCCCAACCCTCTCGGGGATTTATAGAAAATGATGAAAAATTAGTGAAATCATAAAATTAGTCAATATTGCAAGTCGAACTAATATATCTAGGGATGATAAATAAGATTATGGTGCCAAAACGAGTTAAAAGGGTTCACAATCGAAGAATCTTAGCTAGTTTCAACAAAAAAATCACAACACATATATATATACTATCCGCGAAAAAAAAACGAACGAGTGGGAGGATTACCTGAGTGCTGCGAGTTTAGATGATTGATCCGAGGAGATTAAATATGAGAAACGATGATCGCAAAACGAATCTAAACCAACGAAATGGACGAGCCGATTCGGGTTTACGCGCGAGAGAGACGAGTCGCGACTGTCGAAGGTAAACTCGCGAATGACAATCCACAGGTCTGGGTAAATTTTTAAATGATTTATCACGTCGGTTATTCAATAACCGACGTTATAATTTTTTAAAAAACATTTATAACGTCGGTTATTCAATAACCGATGTAAAAACCTTCCTCCGATTCTTTTTTTACGTCGGTTATTTTATAACCGACGTTATAAAGGGCTCAAAATCCGCGTTTTTTTACGTCGGTTATTCCATAACCGACGTCAAAAACATCTGCGGATTCTTTTTTTACGTCGGTTATTTTATAACCGACGTAAAAAGGCCTTCAAAAACCGCGTTTTTTACGTCGGTTATTGAATAACCGACGTAATAACTCGTACATATGTCGATTTTTTATGTCAGTTATTGAATAACCGATGTAACAAACACCCCCCGCTTCTGTTTTTTACGGCGGTTAATGTATAACCGACGTAAAAAACGAAGTCGCGCGATTAATAGCATCGGTTATAAAAATAACCGACGTTAAAGGTGTACCGAACACAGGTTTTTACGTTGGTTATTAAATAACCGACGTAAAAAACCTCGTTTTACATATTATGACGTCGGTTTTATATAACCGACGTAAAAAATGGTGACGTAAAAAACGTTTTCTGCACTAGTGATTCTTTAAAAGGTCGATTAACCACCTTATGATGGCGAACGCTTTTTAAATTCACTTTTTGGCAATTTCATATGTTATATTGGGCCAAATAAAATTATTATTTAGAATCGGGACATCAAAATTTACATTGTGTAAATTTTTGGTATTTTTCCAATAGAGATCATTTTTTAATGAATAGTGAAAAATGTTGTATTTTAATTCAAAACCTCTTTTTAATATAATTTATAAATATGATTATATTATATTTTGAATTGGTTTTAAAGTGAAATTAGAATATACTTTTACCATTTAATCCAATAGTGGTTATTGGAATTAATTTCACTTTGAAATTGGACTTAAACTAGTGTCAATCTTTTGATATATATTGTTTCATAAAAACACGCTATTTGTTCTGACAGCAGGAATTAATTATTAAATTAATTAATGTAACATATATGTTTTGAATTTTTTAAAATAGACATCATTTTTGAACTCTGAATATAAAATATAGCTTATGGTGAATTTTTTGTATTTTTCTGAAAAACTTCAATTTTTGATGAATAGTGAAACCACTAAGTGGTAGTTAAAGAAACTGATTTTTCATTTAAATGAAAATTTTCCACTTCTGTGATTTGATTTTAAAAAATATGACATCCATGGTTGTCATTAAGAAGTAAAATGTGGTTCAATGGGATTAAAATATTTTTTTGGTGAATAGTAACTTTTAAGTTTTATTAATTGCGATTTGAGGTAATTAGTGTAATTTAAGGTAAAAATAATGTTTTAATAATATTAAATGACCTAGACACATGTCCTATCCTCATTGGATGTGTCATGGCCGACTAAAACAATCCATGGGTCAACTTGGGGACCCCATGGAGCCACATTGGTAGGAAAATGACATAATATAACTTTTTATTTAAAGTTAAAATTAAAATGTCACAAACATGTGTTGTTTTACTAAAAAAACATTTTCATGGGGTTATACAAGTCAAATTTTTGACTATAAATATTAATTAGAAAGATAAAAAGATTTAATACATCATGATATTTTTTTATAATTTTTAGAAACTAAATAAATTAAATTATTTATGACACCATGATGATGGAGCGATTACCTCATTATTTAACGATTTAAATAAAATGAAAAGATAATGTAAAATCTAAGACCTAAACTTTTAAAAAACCTATTGTATGGGTGGATTTCAAAACCTTATCACCTTATCCTTGAAATATATCCTTTTGGGACCTTTAAAATCCTAAAATCATTTTATAATAAAGTAATATTTTATAACTTTCCAAGAGTGCCCCTCCTTTTCTCTTATAAAAGGCCCCCACCTATACCACTTTACCCACACCTCTCAAGACTTTGTCTCGGCCAACCCCTGGCCATTTCATCTCTCCACATCCCTATCTTCATCATTGAAGCCTCACTTTGGGCATAATCCTTTCCAAGGAAGCCTTTGAGCTCAAATCAAAGAGAGTTACCCGATTTAAAGGTAGTGTCCTCTCTTGTGTTCTTAGGTTTTATTTTGCTTCTCCAACCCTCTAAAATCTTTTTATTCCTTTATTTTGTAACAACACCAGTATCTTCAATATACTAGGATGTTTTTACGTGAATTATTCGAGCTACACTTACACACACCTTCATCTAATGGTTAAAGAACATATTGTTTCTGTGGATGGTGAATTACTGGCTCACGAAATGATGATTGTTCAATATTCTTTTAACACCTTCAAAGGTATCCATTAAGATGTCACTATATTTATATATGATATATAATATGTTTATATTTTCCTTAAGCTTCTGTATTTGTTATTTATGGAATACCTTTATGGTTTCCATTATGGGTAAATGTGATATCTTCATTTTAGGAAGTGCGGACTACCGCCCCCTCAAAGTGATTTGATTCGTTAATGCTATATGTGGGATGTATAAAGGATGTAATTAATGGTATTACATATGATATCCTACTGGAAATATAATATACCTTTATATCATTATTATTTAATTCCATTGAATACAAAAAAATATATATGAAAGTAGCGTTCATGCGTACGTACGGCTTACCGTCTCCATGAACGGTACATTTCATTTCTTATCTCCAAATGTTATGTACTATTATAAGTACATATATATAATGGATATATATGTAATATATTACATCTAAATTATGGATATCATTCTAGAATTATAATATATATATCTCTCATTTTTGTTTTAATTCCATTAATATGAAAAAAAAAGAAAGTATGATTCATGCGTACGTACGACCTACCGTCTCCATGAACAGTGATTTTAATTTTTTATCTCCAAATGTTATGGAATAGTATAAAATGAATATATAAGGTATATATATGATATTTAAAACATCAATACTATTCTGGATATGATTTACCAATAACTACATGGAAACTTCTTTTCCAACAAGTTCAATTTTTACTCACGTACCGAACATCGACAAAAACGTCTGATATGAACTCACTTTATTAACCAATTATTATAACATTATAATATGTGATATGAACTGAATAATAATATTTAAAGGAGGTCCTTAAGAAATTATAAATTGACAAAATTTTATTATTCAGGAGATTAAAGAACGATCAAGTCATGTCAGACACGAGGTAAGGGATCCTACCCCTCCCTTTCTTTTTAAGTACTCTCCTTTATGTCACTTCTTTTAAGCACCTCTTTGTTATGTTGGGGTAAGTTCTTTTATATTAATATTGCTGTAAATTTTATTTTAATATTATGAGAGACCCTATTTTATCTCATCAATCCATTTTTGATGTTTTAAGTGGCACCGTTAGGCTGCCGGGTTTTCGTAAGGGATTTTTTATCTCACTTTTATTCCTGTGAGATTTATGCTACATTTGCCACCATTTCCTTTGAGTAGTGCATGTACTTCCCATTATTATACTCCTTTTTTAATATATTTACATTTATGGGTATTTACATATTCATTGTATGACACTTCTTCAATGGGGTGTATGTTTCGAAAGTTACCCAAGTCGGTAAGGGAACCTTTCACCCTCCTCTTTTTAAAAGACTTATTTTGTTATGTATTTTAATTCACATACTATTATGTTGGGATATGTTCTTATATATCCTTATTGATATAAATTTTATGTCCAAGTGATGAGATACCCTTTTTATCTCTCATCAACTCATTTTCTCAATTTTGAAGTGACGCAGTTAGGCTGTCGAATTTTACCAAGGGAACTTTTTAACCCAATTTCGATTTCTTTGGGTTCAACATGTAGTTATTGAATATTTCATCCTTTGAATATGTGTGAATGACCTTTTATTGTTTTACACTTAATATCCACTTATATTGAGTGTATTTATATTTGTCACACATAATTTTGAGATTGATTTATCCTTAATTTAAGGATACCTTCCTTATAAGGGATTTCATCACATTTTACATTTCTATTGAGACTTCATTGTTGTTATGCACCAATTCACTCTTATATGGTGTATATAATGTCCTTTGGAATATTATATCATGAATACATTTATTCTCATGATATTATAAAGTTCTTATTAAATGTTATTCCTCAATTATTGTATTCAAGTGTCTCAAATTTTGGTAAAAACCCTTTAACCAAAATATCACTATAAATGTTTTGATGATGTGTTCTTATTAATATCCATGTTTTCAAAATGGTTTTAAGGATTTATTTATATGTATATTAATGTTTTAACATGTTAAAATATTCAAGGTGTTATGGGACACTTTGATTCAAAAATCTCTTTATTAACTGTTTTAAATGGTTTTGAAAATGGATTTTTTTGAATGGATTCATTATTTCAAAATCCTAAAATGTTATATTGTGATCGAAATGTGGAAATTTTATGTTTCATTTATACATGTTTTATGTGATACGTTTATTTTATGGTTCTTGGGCATTGTTATGAAAACGGGTGGTTCCTTGATAAACTAAGGGAGGGTGAGCCCAATATAGCTCTCCAATGCATTGGGTAACGCGAAGGGGTTAAACGTTAAGGTTTCTCCGAAGAGATTTAAGGAATATACTGTGATGGGTATTCCAAATGTAACCAAGATGGTTACTCCCTACGTAAGAATTTTATGAATGCCTCAAGTTTCCTTTATGCCTTATGATTTCTATGTTTTATTCATGATTTGATGAGGTATGTTAAAGTTCTTACGTTTTATGAGTAAAGTATGATTTCATTGATTCTTATGTATACATGTACTCATGTTTCCTTTCCATATTTTTATATCCCTTACTGAGCTTTTTATGCTCATCCAAAGTTTTTGAAATGTTTTACACAGGACTTAAAGATGAATAGGGTCAAGTATGGGATCATGGAAAGACATGATATCTAAAACATAGAACTAGAAATGTTTCTTTTAAGAGTTTTTTTTATGGAAACTTGGTAGAAGTGTCTACTTTGTAATCTTTTGATATGTAATAGTTATGTCCTATTTCTATAAAACTCTAAACCTGAAAAGATCCTCAATGTGAATTATTCATTTAATTCAATATTACGTATGGTTTAAGGCCGGGGCCTTATAGTTGGTATCAAAGGTCGGTTTAGATAACTTTAGAGGTTAGGGTATTCTCTACGCATAAGTGACATTACCATAATGGTTAGGATTTCAGAAATAGTCCTAGTTTTAGATAAAGTGAATGAGTAAGTATATCTTAGTGTTTATCTTCCTCATTAGTAAATGATGGTTTTGTTGATATACTCACACTGACTTTTTTGTTTTTAGTAAATGGATGGATTTAGCAGGCACCAAAGTGACAATGGGTTTGAAGGAAACTATGTTGGTTCTCTGATTAAGAGACTGGATGAAATGGGAGATTCAATGAGGAATCTCTTTGTTGTTCTAAACCAACTATCAAGGAGTCATGATCAACCACTTGAACCTTGGTATGTTCTGTAATGCATCATGTACGAGATGATCAATTGATGTGGAAGTTCAGGTAATAATTATAAAGGTAACCATTAGGGTTTATATTATCCTTACATTTTAGGAAATTATGGGTTACTCTATGATATAATGGAAAATTAAAGGCATGAGATAAACTTGAGGTTAAAATATGTTATGATTATTTTTGAAGATTTTAGCTCGTTTTGGGGAATGTTTTTAAGAATTATATAGTTTTTGAAAAAGGACAACACACAGACCGTGTGACAACCCATCGCGTCGGACAAAGATGCGGGAATCGAACCCACAACCAAAGTGCGACTAGTATTTATTTCCTACCACTGGACTACGTGAAGTCCCTAGTTAGTTTGACTAATTCTTTTTAGTTAGATGATTTTAGGAATCTAGAGTAAGTTTATTTTGGGTTATCTATGGAAATAATTAACCTATCATGGAGGATATGTGATTAGGTTTATTACTTTTCAATATGAGAATTTAAGAGAAACTCGTGTTATTTGGAGATATAAGTTAATTTGTACCTTGGAAGACTATGCGATTAAATCCTTCAAATATTTGGGTTTAAATCTTAGTTTGGTTTACTTTGGAGAATTTTATGGATAATTGTTTATCGAATGGTCTTCATTGAACTTTGGGTCTTTTTTTTTGGACAAATTTTGGAGATTAAGAATAGATTTTCTTTTTATAAAGGATTATACTTTTGAGGATTATCTGATCTCATACTAACAATTTTGGTTTTGGTTTTTGTCTAAAGACATGGAAAATATATAGTTCTCTTTTGTGGATTAGGTGATTCTCAAGAAGTTGATTATAATACTCTTAATGTGAACAAGTATTCCTAAATACTCATCTTTTGGAGAAAATATGAGTTTGATTAAGGAATCTAGTAAAAGTTGAAAGTCTACGTGACAAGTAAGTATGTTTCATTATGATTTAGTTAAGTTCAAAAATAAATTCCTCATTGAAGAGTAACTTAAAAAAAATGTTGTCTGTTAACTTTTCCTACTGAGGAATAAAATACCGTTTAACCCACCACAAGTTTGTGATTTTTTTATTGTTAACTTTCTCCTATACATGTTTACTATCACTCTCCCTCAGAACACGACCCTTTGTTTTTTCTTCCATGTCCATGTTTTCTTACATTGAATCCTAGTATGGGTTAACTCGGGTGACCTTTGTAATTCTCTTTCTTTATTTTAAAGTGATAGTTTTACTGACTCTTGTTCTGATGTGGGATTTTCAATGAAGTTTCCAAGCCCAATTTTAAAAATTACGAGGACGCAATTCCCAAAAGGGGGGAAGGATGTAACACCCCATGGTAAATAAAGAATATGACATTTTCATATTTATCCATATTTGTGAATAAAATATTAATATTACTTTAAAGGGGACGCTATGCTCGATGGCGTACCCAATAAGCAACAACGAGTTTCTTGGGAATCTTGTGTTGCACTCTAATAATAATATAATATTATTTTAAATGGTAGTTAACGCTTAGCCATTGTAATGACGGGAATGAATGGAACTAACTAAAAAATGATTATATATGTTTTTCAAATATTTTTACTTTTATCCAATAAATGTTAGAGGCTTAAAATGTGAATTAATTCAATTTTAAGCGTAAATATTCTAATATTCTTTAAAAGGTCGATTAACAACCTTTTGTTGGCGAACGCTTTTTAAATCCACTTTTTGAAAATTTCATATGTTATATTGGACCAAATAAAATTATTCTTTAGAATTGGGACATAAAAATTTACATTGTGTAAATTTTTGGTATTTTTCCGATAAAGATCATTTTTTAATGAATAGTGAAAAATGTTGTATTTTAATTCAAAACCTCTTTTTAATATAATTTATTAATATGATTAGATTATCTTTTGAATTGGTTTTAAAGTGAAATTATAATATACTTTTACCATTTAATCCAATAGTGGTCATTGGAATTAATTTCACTTTGAAATTGGACTTAAACTAGTGTCAATCTTTTGATATATATTGTTTCATAAAAACATGCTATTTGTTCTGACAGCAGGAATTAATTATTAAATTAATTTATGTAACTTATATGTTTTTAATTTTGTAAAATAGACATCATTTTTGAACACAGAATATCAAATATATATTAGGGTGATTTTTTGGTATTTTTCTGAAAAACTTCAATTTTTGATGAATAGTGAAGCCACTAAGTGGTAGTTAAAGAAACTGATTTTTCGTTTAAATGAAACTTTTCCACTTCTGTGATCTTATTTTCAAAAATACGACATACATGGTTTTCATTAAGAAGTAAAATTTGGTTTAATGGGATTAAAATATTTTTTTGGTGAATAATAACTTTTATGTTTTATTAATCACAATTAGAGGTAATTAGTGTAATTTAAGGTAAAAATAATGTTTTAATAATATGAAATGACCTAGACACATGTCCTACCCTCATTGGATGTGTCATGTAAGACCAAGAAAATCCATGGGTCAACTTGGGGACCCCATGGAGCCACTTTTGTAGGAAAATGACATAAATAACTTTTTATTTAAAGTTAAAATTAAAATGTCACAAACATGTGTCGTTTTACTAAAAAAAATTACATGGAGTTATACAAGTCATATTTTTGACTATAAATATTCATTAGAAATATAAAAAGATTTCCTACATCATGATATTTGTTTTATAATTTTTAGACACTAAATAAATTAAATTATTTATGACACCATGATGATGCAGTGATTACCTCATTATTTAACGATTTAAATAAAATGAAAATATAATGTAAAATCTAAGACCTAAACTTTTCACAAACCTATTGGATGGGTGGATTTAAAAACCTTATCACCTTATCCTAGAAATATAACCTTTTGGGACCTTTAAAATCCGAAAATCATTTTATAATAAAGTAATATTTTATAACTTTCCAAGAGTGCCCCTCCTTTTCTCTTATAAAAGGCCCCCACCTCTACCACCTTACCCACACCTCTCATGCCTTTGGCTCGGCCAACCCCTGGCCATTTTATCTCTCCAAATCCCTCTATTCATCATTGCAGCCACACTTTGGGTATAATCCTTTCCAAGGAAGCCTTTGAGCTCAAATCAAAGAGAGTTACCCGATTTAAAGGTAGTGTCTTCTCTTGTGTTCTTATGTTTTATTTTGATTCTCCAACCCTCTAAACTATTTTTATTCCTTTATTTTGTAAAAACACCAGTATATTCAATATACTAGGATGTTTTCATGTGAATTATTCGAGCTACACTTACACACACCTTCGTCTAATGGTTAAAGAACATACTGTTTCTGTGGATGGCGAATTACTGCCTCACGAAACGATGATTGTTCAACATTCTTTTAACACCTTCAAAAATCGCCATTAAGATGTCACTATATTTATATATGATATATAATATGTTTATGTTTTCCTTAAGATTCTTTATTTTTCATTTATGTCATACCTTTATGGTTTTCATTATGGGTAAATGTGATATCTTCATTTTAGGAAGTGCGGACTACCGCCCCCTCAAAGTGATTTGATTCGTTAATGCCATATGTGGGACGTATAAAGGATGGAATTAATGGTATTACATATGATATCCTACTGGAATTATAATATAAATTTATATCATTATTATTTCATTCCATTGAATATAAAAAAAAAGAAATGAAAGTAGCGTTCATGCGTACGTACGGCTTACCGTCTCCATGAACGGTACATTTCATTTCTTATCTCCAAATGTTATGTACTATTATAAGTACATATATATAATGGATTTATATGTAATATATTACATCTAAATTATTGATATCATTCTGGAATTATAATATATATATATCTCTCATTTTTGTTTTAATTCCATTAATATGACAAAAAATGAAAGTAGCGTTCATGGGTACGTACGGCCTACCGTCTCCATGAACAGTGATTTTAATTTTTTATCTCCAAATGTTATGGAATAGTATAAAATGAATATATACGGGATATATATGATATTTAAAACATCAATACTATTATGGATATTATGTACCGATAATTACATGGAAAATTCTTTTCCAACAAGTTCAATTTTTACTCATGTACCGAACATTGACAAAAACGTCTGATATGAACTCACTTTATTAACCAATTATTATAACATTATAATATGTGATATGAACTGAATAATAATATTTAAAGGAGGTCCTTAAGAAATTATAAATTGACCAAATTTTATTATTCAGGAGATTAATGAACGATCGAGTCATGTCGGACACGAGGTAAGGGATCCTACCCCTCCCTTTCTTTTTAAGTACTCTCCTTTATGTCACTTCTTTTAAGCACCTCTTTGTTATGTTGGGGGATGTTCTTTTATATTAATCTTGATGTAAATTTTATTTTAATATTATGAGAGACCCAATTTTATCTCATCAATCCATTTTTGATGTTTTAAGTGGCGTCGTTAGGCTGCTGAGTTTTCGTAAGAGATTTTTCATCTCACTTTTATTCCCGTGAGATTTATGCTACATTTGCCACCATTTCCTTTGAGTGGTGTATGTACTGCCCATTATTATACTCCTTTTGTAATATAATTCCATTTATGGGTATTTACATATTCATTGTATGACACTTCTTCAATGGGGTGTACGTTTTGAAAGTTACCCAAGTCAGTAAGGGAACCTTTCACCCTCCTCTTTTTAAAAGACTTCTTTTGTTATGTCTTTTAATTCACATACTATTATGT
This sequence comes from Viscum album, assembly GCA_963277665.1. Taxonomy (NCBI): domain Eukaryota; kingdom Viridiplantae; phylum Streptophyta; class Magnoliopsida; order Santalales; family Viscaceae; genus Viscum; species Viscum album. The sequence continues at coordinate 888,256,228 of OY728151.1, read as the reverse complement.
TGGGATATGTTCTTCTATATCCTTATTGATGTAAATTTTACGTCCAAGTGATGAGATACCCTTTTTATCTCTCATCAACTCATTTTCTGAATTTTGAAGTGACGCCGTTAGGCTGTCGAATTTTACCAAGGGAACTTTTTAACCCAATTTAGATTTCTTTGGGTTCAACATGTAGTTACTGAATATTTTATCCTTTGAATATGTTTGAATGAAATTTTATTGTTTTAAACTTAATATCCACTTATATTTGGTGTATTTATATTTTTCACACATAATTTTGAGATTGATTTATCCTTAATTTAAAGATACCTTCTTTATAAGGGATTTCATCACATTTTACATTTCTATTGAGACTTCATTGTTGTTATGCACAAATTCACTCTTATATGGTGTATATACTTTCCTTTGGAATATTATATCATGAATCCATTTATTCTCATGATATTATAAAGTTCTGATTAAATTTATTCCTCAATTATTGTATTCAAGTGTCTCTAATTTTGGTAAAAACCCTTTAACCAAAATATCACTTTAAATGTTTTAATGATTTTTTCTTATTAATATCCATGTTTTCAAAATGGTTTTAAGGATTAATTTATATGGATATTAATAGTTTAAAATGTTAAAATCTTCAAGGTGGTATGAGACACTTTGATTCAAAAATCTCTTTATGAAATGTTTTAAATAGTTTTGAAAATGGTTTTTTTAATGGATTCATTATTTCAAAATCCTAAAATGTTATATTGTGATTGAAATGTGGAAATGTTAAGTTTCCTTTATGCATGTTCGATGTGATACATTTATGTTATGGTTCTTGGGCATTGTTATGAAAATGGCTGGTTCCGTGATAAACTAAGGGCGGGTGAGCCCGATATAGCTCTCCAATGCATTGGGTAACGCGAATGGGTTAAACGTTAAGCTTTCTCTGAAGAGATTTAAGGAATATACTGTGATGGGTATTCCAAACATAACCAAGAGGGTTACTCCCTACGTAATAATGTTATGAATTCCTCAAGTTTCCTTTATGCCTTATGATTTCTATGTTTTATTCATGATTTGATGAGGTATGTTAAAGTGCTTATGTTTTAGGAGTAAAGTATGATTTCATTGATTCTTATGTATACATGTACTCATGTTTCCTTTCCATATTTTTATATCCCTTACTGAGCTTTTTATTCTCATCCAAAGTTTTTGAAATTTTTTACACAGGACTTAAAGATGAATAGGGTCAAGGATGGGATCAAGGAAAGACATGTTATCTAAAACATAGAACTAGACATGTTTTTTTTAAGAGTTTTTTTATAGAAACTTGGTAGAAGTGTCTACTTTGTAATCTTTTGAGATGTAATAGTTATGTCCAAATTCTCTAAAACTCTAAACCTGAAAAGATCCTCAATGTGAATTATTCATTTAATTCAATATTAAGTAAGGTTTAAGGTCGGGGCCTTATAAATATCATGGGTGGGTGGGGGTAGCGGCTGAGCCTTGATGGGGTCTCCATCCCTACCCTCTTCATCACTGTTAACATCGGTACGTGCTTGTGTTGAAACAAATTAAAATATAAAGGGTCACTAATAAAAAATTCGAATATTGATCCACCGTGTGGTGGATAAACCTAGGTTTAACATTGAGGGAAAATGTTCAAACTGGAGAGAAAACTAATATGTACTACCCTTTGTATATTTCACTTGCAAATGGAATGGGCCTACCCTCACAAGCATCATAAATATCCCTTCGTCTTAGTCTATTTGTCCCTAAAAAAGTTTGAATACACTAAAAAAATCTGGTTATGGGAGAGATTCAGTAGGGTAATGGCAAGGAATACCTAGGGAGCCTCACTATTTTTTTCCTGGTCACATGTAGTGTTGCCACCATAGGTGGCGTCATCTTCGGATATGAAATTGGAACCTAAGGTTTGTATCTCTTTATTTTTTGGATTTTTAAATGATTAGATCTCATGTTTCCTTTTATTATGAAAAAGAAACGTAATGTCAATGCCACCCTTTATATAGAAGTTCTTCCCTTCGATCTATAATAAGGAGACGATAGATACATCGACGAACCAATAATGCACCTTCGATAGTAAAATTTTTATGTTGTTCACATCATCGTTTTACATGGAAGCCCTAGTGTCTTCGATTTTGGTGTCAGTGGTGACTGGATAGTTTGAGGGAAAAAAATTTATGATATTCGGTAGACTTTTGTTCTTTACTGGTGTCATCATCAATGGGTTTTCTAAGAGTATTTGGATGCTCATCATCGGTCAACATTCCTAATACCAAAATGTGAATGCATTCGATAATAAATTGTTTCTAATGATCATGGGAATGATTATATATAGGCATGTTATAAATTAATTAATGGAATTGCATTATGATTATATATTTCCTAATTCCAGAAGACAATGGTCCTATCAATATACTACACTACCACCCAACCAAATTTGTTTTCCTAATAAAAAAATTTAAATACATGATAAATTGTTTATAATGAGAATGGAAATGATTATATATAGGTCTGTTATACTTTAATTAACAGAATTGCATTATGAGCATATATTTTCAGATTCTGGCAGACAATGGTCTCCTGAATATATTACAGAATCCCCCAATCAAAATATTTTTCCTAATACCAAAATGTGAATGTATCCAAAAATGAATTGTTTATAATTAGAATTTTCATGATTATATATAGGTCCATTATACTCTAATTCACAAAATTGTGTTATCAGTATATATTTCCAAATTATGGCAGATAATGACCACGTAATATATAGTACAACCCCGAACTAATTTTTTTCCTAATATCAAAATGTGAATGTATCTCATAATGAATTGTTTCTAATGAGAATGTGGATGATTATATATATGTCCATTATACATTAATTCATAAAATTACCTTATCAGTATATATTTATTGATTTTTCCAGATAACGATCCCGTGAATATACTATACAGGCCCCCAATAGAAAGTATTTTCCTAATAACAAAATATGAATGCATTAGATAATGAATTGTTTCTAATTAGCATGGACATGATTATATATAGGTCTATTATACTTTAATTCATGGAATTGAGTTCTTAAAATATTTTTCATGATTCTAGTAGACAATGGTCTCATGAATATATTGTACAGCCCCCAAACAAAAGTTTTTCCTAATACCAAAATGCGAATGCATCTAATAATGAATTGATTTTAATGATTATCCATTATACATTAATTCATTTAATTGGATTATCAGTATATATTTCCTAATTTTGGTAGACAATTTTCCCATTAATATACGGCACAACCCCCTAAATAAAGGTTTTTTCTTAATACCAAAATGTGAATGAATCTGATAATGAATTGTTTCTAATGAGCATAGGAATGATTATATATAGTTCCATTATAATTTAATTCACAGAAATGCATTATCTGTATATATTTACAGATTCTGGATGACAATGGGCCCGTGAATAAACTGTACAGCCCCCAACAGAATATTTTTTCCTAATACAAAAAATTTAATGCATCTAATAATGAATTGTTTCTAATGAGCTTGGAAATGATTATATATATATATATATATATCCATTATCCTTTAATTCATGGAATTGAATTATCAGTATATATTTTCTGATTCTGGAAGACAATGGTCCCGTGAATATATTGTAGATCCCCCAACCGAAATTTTTTTTCTAATACCAAATTATGAATGAATCCGATAATGAATTGTTTCTAGTGAGCATGAAAATGATTATATATTGGTCCATTATACTTTAATACATGGAATTTCTTTACGAATATATATTTCTAGATTCTGGCAGACAATGGTCCCGTGAATATATTGTACAACCCCCCAACCAAACATTTTTTTCTAAAACCAAAATATGAATAAATACAATAATGAATTGCTTCTGATGAGCATGAGCATGATTATATATAGGTTCATTATAATTTAATTCACAGAATGGCATTATCTGTATATATTTCTTGATTCTTTTAGATAATGGTCAAGTGAATATACTATATAATAAGCAATTGAAAGTTTTTTCCTAATATGAAAATGTGAATGCATCTGATAAAGTTTTTTTTCTAATGAGTGTGGGCAAGATTATATACAGGTCAATTATACTTTAATTCACTGAATCCCATTATCAGTATATATTTTTTGATTCGGGTAGACAAGGGTCCCGTGAATATACTGTAAATCCCCCCAACTGAATGTTTTTTTCTTAATACCAAAATGTGAATGCATCCGTAATGAATTGTTTCTAATGAGCATGGACATGATTATATATAGGTGTGTTATACATTAATTTATGGAATTTCATTATGATCATATATTTCATGATTCTGGAAAACAATGGTGTCGTAGATATACTATACATCCCCCAACCAATTTTTTTTATTATCAAATTGTAAATGAATTTGATAATTAATTATTTCTAATGAGCATGGGCGTGACTATATATAGGTCTATTATATTTTAATTCACGAAATTGCATTATCGTTCTATATTTCTTGATTCTGATTGACAATAGTCCTGTAAATATACTGTACACCCATCCAACAAAAACTTTTTTCCTAATACTAAAATGAGAATGCATCTAATAATGAATTGTTTCTAATGAGCATGGGCATGATTACCACTATAGGAAAACAGTGTTTTAGCGGCGGTTTTTTCGCAACAGTTTTCAAAATCGATGGTAAGTGTTTTTTGACCAAAAATTTAGCAGTGATCTTAAAAACCATTGATAAATGATTTTAAAATATTTTTCATAATTTTTTTTCAATTTTTTCCGAAAACGAATTATAGTTATTTTTTAGTGGTGCTTTTTAAAAAAAAGCTGCTTCGAAATTGCTGCGCTTTTTTCAATTCAACCACAAAATTAATCTAAAAAAATTAAAAATAAAAACTTTATTAATTATTAATTATTAATTACTATAATATATAGTTTATTATTTATAATGTGTCAACTTATAAATATTAGTAATTATTAGTTAATAATATTTTTAAAGAGAAAACAAATCTTTAATAAGTTGAAAAACGCACTTCAACATCAAATGACCATAATATGAAATCTAGTTTTTGCCCTACAACCAGTCAGATCAAAGCTTATGAAATGATCTAAAGCCATTTTACATTCAAATTGGGTAAAAACCAAAGGAATGAAATATATTAAAGTCTAAAAAAGTAAAAAATCAAATATGACTTTCAAAGGACAATAACTTTTAATCCAGGTGTGTGTCTGGGCTCTACCACATATCAAATCAAAGCTTATGATGATCTTTACACCATGTAGGTATGAGACTAACTCTTAGATCACTACCCATTCCCCCCCCCCATATAAATGACCAGAAGGCCTCCAAAACAGGGTTTTAGTAGCCAACCTGAATTTCTTAAAATTCAAATGGCTATAATTTCTAATCCAGGTGTCTATTTGGCACTAACCACATGTCATATCGAATCTTGTTTTTGATCTTCAATTTGACTGGTTGTGGAGCTAAAAAAGTACTCTCGGATCAGATTTTATGTTCATTTCACTGTTTTGGGGATTTAAAGAGTTTCTTAATGTTTTAGAGTTTGTTTATTTATTTATTATTTATTTATTATTAATTCATTCATTATTTATTAATTAATTATTTATTATTTATTTACCTATTAATATTATGTATTATTTATTCAATTACTATTATTTATTTATTTATTTATTTATTTATTTATCTATCTATGTTTTTATTCATTTAATATTTATTTATTTATTTTATTTATTTATTATTATTTAGTTATTTGTATACATTAATTAATAATTTATTTTTAATTTATTAATTATTTATTAATTATTAGTTTATCATTCATTTATTTTTTATTCTTTATTCTTTATTCTTTATTCATTATTTATCAATTATTTATTAATTAATTAGTAATTATTAATTATTTATTAATTAATTAATTATTAATTTTTTAATTAACCATTTATTAAATATTAAATATTAATTGTTATTTATTAATTATTAATTATTAATTATTAATTATTAATTATTAATTATTAATTATTAGTTATTATTAATTATTAATTATTAATTATTAATTATTAATTGTTAGTTATTATTAATTATTGATTATTGATTATTTATTATTTATTATTTATTATTTATTATTTATTTATTTAGTTTTTATTTTTTATTTTTTATTTATTATATATTCATTATTCTTTATTCTTTATTATTTATTACTTATTAATTTATTTATTTTATTTATTTATTTATTTATTATTAGTTTATTATTCATTTCTTATTCATTTATTTATTAATTAATTATTATTTAATAAATATTAATTAATTATATATTAATTAATTATTATTTATTTGTTAAATATTAAATATTTAATATTAAATATTATTTCTTAATTCTTAATTATTAACTGTTAATTATTAGTTATTACTAATTATTAATTAGTAGTTATTATTAGTTATTAATTATTTATTATATATTATTTTATATTTATTATTTATTATTTATTATTTGTTATTTATTATTTATTATTTATTATTTATTACTTATTATTTATTATTTATTATTTATTATTTATTATTGATTATTGATTATTGATTATTTATTTATTTATTTATTTATTTATTTATTCTTTTATTCATTCATTCATTTATTTATTCATTTATTATTTATAATTTATAGTTTATAATTTATTATTTATTATTTATTATTTATTATTAAGTAATTTAGTAATTTATTATTAATATATTAATTAGTTATTTATTATTAGTTTATTATTCATTTATTATTAATTTATTTACTTATTAATTTTTTATTATTTTATATTATTAATTTATTATTAATGAATTATTAATTAATTATTTATTATTTTCTTATTCATACTTTATTATTTATTATTTATTATCTATTATTTATTAATTTATTATTTATTTATCATATATTAATTTATTTATTAAATAATTTATTATTTATACATTACTTATTTTTTATATATTATATATTATATATTATTTAGTATTTGGTATTTAGTATTTATGATTTACTATTTACAACTCACTATTTACATTTCACTATTTATTATTTAGTATTTACTTTTTATTATTTATAATTTCTTATCTACCAATTATTTCCCTATTATATATTTCTTTATTTATTATTCATTTATATTCTATATATTAATTTTTAATTTTTAATTAGTAATTATTAAATATTAATACTTACTTATTAATTTTTAATTTTTAATTTTTAATTATTGATTATTGGTTATTGATGATTGATTAATCATTATTGATTAATAATTTTTTATTAATAATTATTTAGTTTGTATCTATTTATTATGTATTATTTGTTTTTCCAATATACATATATATATATATATAATTATATGAAATTCATTATTCATTATTATTTATTTTTTTATTACTTATTAATTTATTTCTAATTTATTAATTAAATTTTTATTATTAGTTTATTATTCATTTATTTATTCATTATTCATTATTTATTAATTATTAATTAATTATATATTAACTAATTATTAATTATTTATTAAATATTAAATATTAAATATTAAATATTACTACTTAATTCCTAATTATTAATTGTTCATTATTAGTTATTAAAAAAATTTATTATTAGTTATTATTAATTATTAATTATTAATTATTTATTATCTTATATTTATTATTTATTATTTATTATTTATTATTTATTATTTATTACTTATTATTTATTACTTATTATTTATTTATTATTTGTTTATTTATTAATTTATTTATTAATTTATTTATTCATTTATTTATTATTTATAATTTATAATCTATTATTCATTATTCATTATTTATTATTTAGTAATTTAGTAATTTAGTAATTTATTATTAATATATTAATTAGTTATTTATTATTAGTTTATTATTCATTTATTATTAATTTATTTACAAATTTATTTATTTATTATTTTTTATTGTTTTATATTATTAATTTATTATTAATGAATTATTAATTACTTATTTATTATTTATTAATTATATATTTATTATTTATTTATTCTTACTTTATTATTTATTGTTTATTATTTATTATTTATTAAATTATTATTTATTTATCCCATATTAATTTTTTATAATATAATAATTTATTTATTAAATAATTTATTATTTATACATTACTTATATATTATATATTATATATTGTATATTGTATATTAATTATTATTTAGTATTTATTATTTATTATTTATGATTTACTATTTACAATTCACTATTTACAATTTACTATTTATTATTTAGTATTTACTATTTATTATTTATGATTTCTTATTTACCATTTATTTCCATATTATATATTTCTTTATTTATTATTCATTTATATTCTATTTATTAATTATAATTTTTAATTAGTAATTATTAAATATTAATTATTAATTATTAATGATTGATTATTGATTATTGATTAATCATTATTGATTAATAATTTTTTATTAATAGTTTTTTAGTTTGTATCTATTTGATATTTATTTTTTATTTTTTCAATATATATATATATATATATAATTATATGAAATTCGCTTTATACTCCACATGAAGAGTCTCCTGAAGTGGTAAAATATTTGGAGAATAAACAAGAGGTAAGGGGTACAAATCTCACCCAACAAATAATTTCTATATATGACATGGGCCTATACGTGTGCATGGTAAAAATAAACAATAAATAATAAATAAATTATAAATGAATTAATTAATTAATTAATTGAAAAAGTAAATAAATAAACTAATTAATTTTGATAATAATTTATAAATTATAAATTATAAGTTATAAATGATAAATAAATAATTCAATAAATTATGAAATAAAAAAATTATTAAAAAATTTCAAAATATAAAAAAAATATTAAAAACTATTTAAGGACGGTTATACTATCGCTAAATAATTCTGCGACGGTTTTGAAAAATCGTGGCTCATTGATTGTCGGCACACGATTTAGCGATTGTTTTCCAAAACCGTTAGAGAATGATCTAGCGGCAGTTTAAACCACAGCTAAATGAAAATTTTGGTGTACTGTATATATAGATCCATTATTCATTAATTCATGGAATTGCGTTATAGGTATATATTTCTTGATTCCGACAGACAAGGGTCCCGTGAATATACAGTACAGCTCACCAAACGAATGTTTTTTCCTAATACCAAAATGGGAATGCATCAAATAATGAATTGTTTCTAATAAGCATTGGCATGATTATATATAGTTCAATTATACTTTAATTCACCGAATTGCATTATAAGTATATGTTTTCGGATTCCGGCAGATAATAGTCCAGTTAATATACTATACATCCCCCCAAAATGAAAGTTTTTTTTTCTAATACCATAATTTTAAAGCATCTGATAATGAATTGTTTCTAATGAGCATGAGAATGATTGTATATATGTCTGTTATGTTTTAATTCACAGAATTGCATTATCAGTATATATTTTCTGATTCTAGCTGACATTGGTCCTATGAATATACTGTACAGCACCCCAACCGAATGTTTTTACCGAATACAAAAATGTAAATGCATCTGATAATGAATTATTTTTAATGACCATGGACATTATTATATATATATCCATTGTAATTTAATTCGTAGAATTGCATTATCACTATATATTTCTTGATTCCGGCACATAATGGTCCTGTAATTTACTATACATCCCCCCAACCGAAAGTTTTTTCCTAATATCAAAATTTGAATGTTTCTGATAATGAATTATTTCTAATGATCATGGGCATGATTATATATAGGTCCATTATAGTTTAATTCATAGAATTTCATTATCTATATATATTTCTGGATTCTGGCAGACAATGGTCTCATGAATATACTCTACATACCCCAATGGAAAGTTATTTCCTAATACCCAAATTTGAATGCATCCAATAATGAATTGTTTCTAATGAGAATTGGTATGATTATATATAGATTCATTATACTTTAATTCACGAAATTGTGTTATCAGTATATATTTTCTAATTCTGGAAAACAACCATCTCGTGAATATACTATACAGGCCCCAACCAATTTTTTCCCCTAATACCATAATGTGACTGCATCTGATAATGAATTACTTATAATGAGCAGGGGAATTATTATATACTTGTTCATTTTACTTTAATTCACGGAATTGCATTATTAGTATATATTTCCTGATTTTGGGAGACAATTGTCTCATGAATTTACTATAGAGGGTGAATCAAAAGTTTTTTCCTAATACCAAAATGTGAATGAATCTAAAAATTAATTGTTTTTAATGGCCAAAGGCATGATTATATATTAGTTCATTATACTTTAATTCATGGAATTGCGTTATGAGTATATATTTTTTAATTCCAGAAATAATGGTCCCATGAATATAGTGAACAGCCACCAAACAAAATGTTTTTTCCTAATACCAAAATGTAAATGCATATGATAATGAATTGTTTCTAATGAAAATGGTCACAATTATATAGATGTCCATTATAATTTACTTCATGAAATTGTTTTATCAGTATATATTTCCTGATTCCAGAAAACAATGGTCCCCTAAATATATTGTACAACCCCCGACTAAAAGTTTATTCCTAATACCAATATGTGAATGCATCTGATAATTAATTGTTTCTAATGATCATTGAACTTATTATATATAGGTCCATAATATTTTAATTCACAAAACTATGTTATCAGTATATATTTTTTGATTCTGGCAGACTGGTCCCATGAAAAATTTTTATGCTTTCGGTAGACTTATGCTCTTTTTCGGTATCATAATCAATGGGTTAGCTCAGAGGATTTATATGCTCATCTTTATTCATGTTTTCTTGGGTTTCGGCATTGGATTCACCAATCATGTCAAACATCTATTACTTTACACATCACAATTTTTTACTTTTTCTCTAATGTTTTTAGTTTTACTATTTTCTTTCAGTTGGAAAATATACTCTCCCAAATAGATATTTCTTTACAAAATATATGCAATCCTATCCCATTTTTTTAAAAAAAAAATTAAAACCCGTTTAAAATAAGAAACCCTCTCAAAGCGATTTCCCAACTTCCATTTCAGAATTTTAGAAAATTTATTTTTAATTGTTAAATAGTCGATGCACATGTACCTCTTTGACATGGCTCCATACAAGTTTCAGGGCGCTCTTAACATTAGCTTCTAGCTCTCCCACACCCTCTGAATCATTATCACCAACATCAATGGTGGGTGGGGGTGGAAGTTGAGACTCTACAGACCCTTTATACTAGCCCTCATCATCATCGTCAGTGCCGATCTATGGTAGTGTTGAAACAAATCAATATATAATTGGTCACCGATATAAAACTCAAAAATTGATCCATAGGGAAGTGGATGAGCCTAGGTACAACTTAGATAGAAAACGCTCAAAGCAGAGAGAACACAAATTTGAACTGCCCTTGGTGTTCTTTTCTTGCAAAGGGAATGGGCCTACCCTCACACACATCATAAATCTCCCTTCGTCTCTATCTCTATCTCCCCAAGAATGTTCCTGTACTCTAAAAAAAATTCGGTTATTGGAGTTGTTGGTTAGGGTAACGATAGGGGATACCCGGGAAACCTCAATATTTTTTTTCTAGTCACATGCAACGTTGCCTCCATGGGTGGCCTCATCTTTGGATACGACACTGTCATATCAGGTTTTCATATAAGTATTTATTTAGTTTTAAAAATATTGTATCTCATGTTTCCTTTTATTATAATTAGGTGGGATAACATCGATGATGCACTTCTTGAAGAATTTCTATCGATCGTTCTATAGGAATGAGACAGGTGATACATCGACAAACCAGTACTGCACCTTTGAGAGATATATTTTTTTGATGTTCACATTGTCACTGTATGTAGTGGCCAAACATTCTTTATTGGTGGCATCAAGAGTGACACAACAGTTTAGGAGAAAACTGTCTATGCTCTTTGGAGGACTTCTGTTCTTCTCCAACTCAACCATCAATGGGTTCAATCACAGGATTTGGATGCTCATCATCAATTTCCTTTTATTGGGTATAGGCATTAGTTTCGCTAATCAGTTAAACCATCTATTACCTTACACATCACATTTTTTTACGTTTTCTCCCATGTTTTTAGTTTTTCTATTTTCTTTTAGTTGGAAAATATACTCTCCTAAATAGATATTTCATTAAAAAATATACGCAATCCTATCCCATTTTTTTAAAATAAAAATTAAAAAATTATTTAAAAAAATAAACCCTCCCAAAGCGACTGCCTAACTGCCATTTTATAATTTCAGAAAATTTATTTTTAATTGGTGCACATTTGGTGCCATTGTACCTCTTTGAGATGGCTCTGTACAAGTTTTTGGGTGATTTTAACATCAGTTTCCAGCTCTCCAACACCCCCGGCATCCTCATCGCTAACATCCTTAACTAATTCTTTTCCAAGATCATAGGTGGGTGGGGTGGTGGATGAGCCTTTATAGGGCCTTAATACCTACCCTCCTCATCACCGTTAGAGTCGATATGTTCTAGTGTTGAAACAAATTAAAATATAATTGGTCACTAATAAAAAAATTCAAATATTGATCCACCGGGTGGAGGAAAAACCTAGTTTTAACATTGAGGGAAAATGATCCAACTGGAGAGAAAACTAATTTGTACTGCCCTTTCTGTATTTAACTTAGAAATGAAATGGTCCTACCCTCACAAGCATCATAAATATCCTTTCGTTTCAATCTATTTATCCCCAAACAGGTTTGAATATACTAAAAAAATGTTGGTTGTGGGAGTGATTGGGTAGGGTAACGGTAAGGAATTCCTATGGAACCTCACTATTTTTTCCTGGTCACATGCAATATTACCACCATAGGTGGCCTTATCTTCAGATACGAAATTGGTATCTCAAGTTTTTATCTCTTTATTTTTGGTGTTTTAAAATTATTGGATCTAAAGTTTCCTTTTATTATGAAAAGGTGATGTAATGTTGATGCCACCCTTCATGAAGAAGTTATTCCCTTCGATCTATAAGGAGATGGGAGATATATCGATGAACCAATATTTCACCTTCGATAGTCAAATTTTGACGTTGTTCACATCGTCTTTGTACATGGTAGCCTTAGTGTCTTCAATGTTGGTGTCAGTGGTGACTGGAAAATTCATGAGAAAACTATCTATGATATTCGGTAGACTTTTTTTCTTTACCGGTGCCATCATCATTGGGTTCTCTCAGAGGATTTGGATGCTAATCATCGGTCAACATTTCTAATACCAAAATGTGAATGCATCTGATAATGAATTTCTTCTAATGATCATGGGAATGATTAAATATAGGTCCATTGTACATTAATTCATGGAATTTCATTATGATTATATATTTTCGGGTTCCGACAGACAATTGTCCTGTCAATATACTACACCACCCCCCAACTGAATTTTTTTTCCTAATACAAAAATTTGAATGCATCTGATAATGAATTGTTTAAAATGAGAATGAACATGATTATATATAGTTCTTTTATAATTTAATTAACATAATTGCATTATGAGTATATATTTCCTGATTCCGGCAGACAATGGTCTCATGAATATATAATACAACCCCCCAACTGAATTTTTTTTCCTAATACCAAAAGTGATTGCATCCAAAAATGAATCGTTTCTAATTAGAATTGCCATGATTATATATAGGTCCATTATAATTTAATTCAAAAAAATGTGTTGTCAATATATATTTTCTAATTCCAACAGAAAATGACCACGTAATATACTCACAGCCCCCAACCAAAAGTTTTTTCCTAATATCAAAATATGAATGTATCTGATAATGATTTTTTTCTAATGAGAATGTGGATGATTATATATATGTCCATTATACATTAATTCATATAATTACCTTATCAATATATATTTCTTGATTCTTCCATACAATGATCCTGTGAATATACTATATAGGCCCCCAATATAAATTATTTTTCTAATAACAAAATATAAATAAATCAGATAATGAATTGTTTCTAATGATTATGGGCATGAATATATATAAGTCTATTATACTTTAATTAATGGAATCGAGTTCTTAGAATATTTTTCATCATTCCGGTAGACAATGGTCCCATGAATATATTGTACAACCCCCAACCAAAAGTTTTTCCTAATACCAAAATGTGAATGCATCCGATAATGAATTTATTTTAATGATCATTAGCATAATTATATATAGGTCTATTATATATTAATTCATGGAATTGGATTATCAGAATATATTTCCTAATTTCAGTAGACGTCCCATGAATATATGGTACAACCCCCTAAATAAAGGTTTTTTCCTAATACCAAAATATGAATGAATTTGATAATGAATTGTTTCTAATGAGAACAGAAATGATTATATATAGTTCCATAATAATTTAATTCACAAAAATGTGTTATTAGTATATATTTATAGATTCTATCCAACAATGTGCCCATGAATATACTATACAACCCCCAAACTGAATATTTTTTTCCAATACCAAAATTTGAATGAATCTGATAATGAATTGTTTCTAATGAGCTTGGGAATGATTATATATATATATATATATCCATTATTCTTTAATTCATGGAATTTCATTATCAATGTATATTTCCTGATTTTGACAGAGAATGGTACTGTGAATATATTGTACATCCTCCCAACCAAATGTGTTTTTCAAATACCAAATTATGAATGCATCCGATAATGAATTGTTTCTAATTAGCATGGAAATGATTATATATATGTCCATTATACTATAATTCATGGAATTTTTTATCAGTATATATTTCTAAATTTTGGCAGACAATGGTCCTGTGAATATACTATACAGGCCCCTAACCAAACATTTTTTTTCTAATACCAAAATATGAATAAATACAATAATGAATTGTTTCTAATGAGCTTGGGCATGATTATGTATATGTTTATTATAATTTAATTCATAGAATGGAATTATCAGTATATATTTATTGATTCTTCCAGACAATGGTCAAGTGAATATAATGTACAACGCCCCAACCGAAAGTTTTTTCTAATACCAAAATGTGAATGCATCTAATAAAGAATTTTTTTCTAATGAGCATGGGTATTATTATATATAGGTTCATTATACTTTAATTTACTAAATCCTGTTATGAGTATATATTTTTTGATTTGGCCACACAATGGTCTCATCAATATACTGTACATCCCCCCAACCGAATGTTTTTTTTTTCTTAATACCAAAATGTGAATGCATCCATAATGAATTATTTCTAATGATCATTGACATGATTATATATAGGTATGTTATACATTAATTCATGGAATTACATTATGATTATATATTTCATGATTTCGGTAGACAAAGGTCTCACAAATATACTATGAAGCCCCCAACCAATTTTTTTTCCTAAAATCAAAATGTGAATGAATCTAATTATTAATTGTTTCTAATGAGCATGGGCATGACTATATATATGTCTATTATATTTTAATTCACAGAATTGCATTATCAGTATATATTTCATGATTCTGATAGACAATAGTCCTGTGAATACACTATATATCCCACCAACCAAAAGTTTTTTTATAATACCAAAATGAGAATGCATTTGATAATTAATTGTTTCTAATGAGCATGGGCATGATTACCACTAGGAAAATAGTGTTTTATGGGTGGTTTTTTCGCGATAGTTTTCAAAATAGTTGCTTAGTGTTTTTCGACCAAAATTTTAGTAGTGATTTTAAAAACCGTTGATAAATGGTTTTAAAATATTTTTTATAAATTTTTTCAATTTTTTTGAAAAAAAATTATAGTTATTTTTAGCGGCACTTTTTTAAAAAATTTGCTGCAAAATAGCAGCTGTTTTTTCAATTCAGCTGCAAAATTAAACTAAAAAAAATTAAAAATATAAATTATTAATTGTTACTTACTATCATATATAGTTTATTATTTATAATTTTAATTATTTATATTGTGTCAACTTATAAATATTAGTAATTATTAGTTAATAATATTTTTAAAGTGAAAACAAATCTTCAATAAGTTGAAAAATACACTTCAATATCAAATGACTAGAAATTGAAAGTCAGTTTTAGCTCCACAACTAGTCAGATCGAAGCTTATGAAATGAGATAAAACCATGTTACATTCAAATTGGGTGAAAACTTAAGGAATAAAAGATATTATAGTTTCATAAAAGTCGGAAATCAAATATGAAATTCAAACGACCATAACTTTTGATCCAAGTGTGTGTATGGGCTCTATCACATATCAAATCAAAGCCTATGATGATCTCTAAACCATGTAGTTCTGAGACCAACTCTTAGATCACTGCTCCCCCACATAAATGACTAGAAGGCCTCCAAAACAGGTTTTTTAGTCACTGACCTCAATTTCTTAAAATTCAAATGGCTATAGCTTCTGATTCAGGTGTTTCTTTGGCCCTAACCAAATATCATATCGAATCTTGTTTTTGATCTTCAATTTGACTGGTTGTGGAGCTAAAAAAGGACTCTCGGATCAGATTTTATGGTCATTTCAGTGTTTTGGGGGTTTTAAGAGTTTCTTAACGTTTTAGAGTTTGTTTGTTTATTTATTATTTATTTATTATTAATTCATTAATTATTTATTATTTATTTATTTATTCATTCATTATTAATTACTTACTTAATTAATTATTATTTATTTACCTATTAATATTATGTATTATGTATTATTTATTAAATTACTATTTTTTATTTATTTATCTATTTATTTATTTATTTATTTAATATTTAATATTTATTTATTTATTTATTTTATCTATTTATTATTTAGTTATTATGTACACATAAATTAATAATTTATTTTTAATTTATTAATTCTTTATTAATTATTAGTTTGTTATTCATTTATTTTTTATTTTTTATTTTTTATTCTTTATTCATTATTTATCAATTATTTATTATTTATTTATTAACCATTTATTAATTATTAAATATTAATTGTTAATTATTTATTATTAATTATGAATTATTAATTATTAATTATTAATTATTAATTATCAATTATCAATTATTAGTTATTAATAATTATTAATTATTTATGATTTATGATTTATGATTTATGATTTATTTATTTATTTAGTTAGTTTTTAGTTTTTATTTTTTACTTATTCTTTATTCATTATTCTTTATTATTTATTATTTATTATTTATTAATTTATTTTTAGTTTATTAATTTATTATTTATTATTCATTTATTATTCATTTATTTATTAATTATTAATTATTTTTTTAATTATTAATTATTTATATTTTAATTAATTATTAATTATTTATTAAATTTTAAATATTAAATATTATTTCTTAATTATTAATTATTAATTGTTAATTATTAGTTATTACTAATTATTAATTATTAGTTATTATTAATTATTAATTATTAATTATTAATTATTTTTTATTTTTTATTTTTTATTTTTTATTTTTTATTTTTTATTTATTATTTTCTATTTATTATTTATTATTTATTATTTATTATTTATTATTCATTATTCATTATTTTTTATTTTTTATTCATTATTTATTTATTTATATATATATTCGTTCATTTATAATATATAATTTATAATTTATAATTTTTTTAAAAAGGTTGGGACCAAAGCCTCGATTTATTATTTAAAGCAAAGACCTCTTTGAGACTGGGTAGAGGGAGGCCCATTACATATCCCGAAGGCCCAAGGCCAAGTGGCCTGAATATAGGGCTTCAAAGCCCTTTTTTGGCACAAAGGACTCCTCGGTGAACAGTACTACTACAGTACCCCGCGCTGCTACAGTACCACCACCGCTACAATACCTGCTATAATGCCTCTGTCGCTATAGTGTTGCCACCGCTATAGTGCCCAGCTACAGTACTACTATAGTACCGGAGATTTTGTCCCTGCCCGGATTTGATCTTAGGTCTTTTGGATGCCAAGCAGGACCCTATACCACTTGGGTACAAGCTCGTTGGCAATTTATTATTTATTATTTAGTAATTTAATAATTTATTATTAATATATTAATTAGTTATTTATTATTAGTTTATTATTCATTTCTTATTAATTAATTTACTTAATTTTTTATTTCTTAATTTTTTTATTTTTTTATTAAATTATTATTAATGAATTATTAATAACTTATTTATTATTTATTCATTATTTATTAATTATTTATTTATTCACACTTTATTATTTATTATTTATTATCTATTATCTATTATTTATTAAATTATTTATTTATTTATTATATATTAATTTATTTATTAAATAATTTATTATTTATACATTACTTATATATTATATATTATTTAGTATTTATTATTTATTATTTATTATTTATTATTTATTATTTATTATTTACTATTTACAATTCACTATTTACAATTTACTATTTATTATTTAGTATTTATTATTTATGATTTATAATTTCTTATTTACCATTTATTTCCATATTATATATTTCTTTGTTTATTATTCATTTATATTATATTTATTAATTAGTAATTTTTAATTAGTAATTATTAAATATTAATAATCACTTATTAATTATTAATTATTAATTATTAATTATTGATTATTGATTATTGATTATTGATTATTGATTATTGATTATTGATTATTGATTATTGATTATTGATTAATCATTATTGATTAATAATTTTTTATTAATAATTATTTAGTTTGTATCTATTTATTATGTATTGTTTGTTTTTCAAATATATATATATATATATATATATAATTATAATTATATGAAATTCGATTTATACACCACATGAAGAGTCTCATGGAGTGGTAAAATATTTGGAGAATAAGCAAGGGGTAAGGGGTACAAATCTCACCCAACGCAGAATTTCTATATATGGCATGTGCATGTGCGTGGGCATGGTAATAATAAACAATAATTAATAAATAAATTATGAAATAAATAAACAATTACTTAATTAATTAATAACAAAAGAAAATAAATTAATTAATTAATTATGATAATAAATAATAAATAATAAATGATAAATGATAAATAAATAATTCAATAAATAAATAAATTATGAAAATAAAAAAATTAAAAAAATTAATAAAAAAATTAAAAATATTAAAAAAGATTTAACGACGGTTATATCACCGCTAAATCATTCTACGACGATTTTGAAAAATCGCAGCTAATTGATTATTGACACACGATTTAGCGACCATTTTCCCAAACCATCACGGAATGATCTAGCGGCAGTTTAAACTGCAGCTAAATGAAAATTTTGGTGTAGGGTATATATAGATCTATTATGCATTAATTCATAGAATTGTATTATCAATATATATTTCCACATTCTGGCAGACAATGGTCTCATGAATATACAGTATAGATCACCAAACAAATGTTTGTTCCTAATACCAAATGTGAATGCATCATATAATGAATTGTTTCTAATAAGCATTGGCATGATTATATATTGTTCAATTATACTTTAATTCACCGAATTGCGCTATCAATATATGATTCCTAATTCCGGAAGATAATGGTCCAGTTAATATACTATACATCCCCCCAAATGATTTTTTTTCTCTAATACCAGAATGTGAATGAATCCGATAATGAATTGTTTCTAATGAGCATGGGAATGTTTATATATAGGTCTATTATGTTTTAATTCACAGAATTGCGTCATCAGTATACATTTTTTAATTCTAGCAGACAATGGTCCCATGAATATACTGTACAACCCCTAATCAAATGTTTTTTCTTACTACAAAAATGGAAATGCATCAGATAATGAATTGTTTCTAATGAGCATGGACATTTTTATATATAGATCCATTATAATTTAATTCATGGAATTGCATTATCCCTATATATTTTCGGGTTCTGGTTGACATTGGTCCCATAATATATTGTACATCCCACAACTGAAAGTTTTTTCCTAATATGAAAATATGAATGCTTCTGATAATGAATTATTTCAAATGATCACATGCATGATTATATATAGGTTCATTACACTTTAATTTATAGAATTTCATTATCTGTATATATTTCCAGATTCCGGAAAACATTGGTCTCATGAATATACTCTACATACCCCAATGGAAAGTTATTTCCTAATACCCAAATTTGAATACATTTAATAATGAATTACTTCTAACAATAATTGGTATGATTATATATAGATCTATTATACTTTAATTCCTAAAATTGCATTATCAGTATATATTTCCTAATTCCGGGAAACAATCATCTCGTGAATATGTTATACATCCCCCAACCGAATTTTTTTCCTAATACCATAATGTGACTACATTCGATAATGAATTGCTTCAAATGAGTAGGGGCATGATTGTATTCAGTTCTATTTTACTTTAACTCACTTATATTGCGTTATCAATATATATTTCCTGATTTTAGTAGATAATTGTCTCGTGAATATACTATACAGCTCCCCAATCAAAGGTTTTTCCCTTATACGAAAATTTGAATGCATCTAATAATTAATTGTTTTTAATGAGAAAATGGATGATTACATATTGGTTCATTATAATTTAATTCAAGGAATTGCATTATCAGTATATATTTTCTAATTCCGGAAACAATGGTCATGTGAATATACTATACAGCCACCAAACAGAATTTTTATTCCTAATACCAAAATGTAAATGCATGTGATAATGAATTATTTCTAATGAGAATGGGCATAATTATATATATTTACATTATAATTTAATTCATGAAATTGTTTTATCAGTATATATTTCTTGATTCTAGCAAACAATGGACCCCGGAATATATTATACAATCCCAACCAAAAGTTTATTCCTAATAACAATATGTGAATTCATCTAATAATTAATTGTTTCTAATGAGCATTGTCCTTATTATATATATGTCCATTATATTTTAATTCACAAAAATATTTTATCAGTATATATTTTCTAATTCTAGCAGACTATGGTCCCATGAAAATTGTCTACACTATTCAGTGGACTTATTCTCTTTGTCGGTGCCATAATCAATGGGTTCACTCGGAAGATTTAGATGCTCACATTTAGTCATCTTTTCTTGGGTTTAGTCATTGGCTTCACCAATCATGTCAAACATATATTACCTTACACATCACAATTTTTTACTTTTTCTCCAATGTTTTTACTTTTCCTATTTTCTTTCAGTTGGAAAATATACTCTCCCGAATAGATATTTCTTTACAAAAAATATGCAATTATATCCCATTTTTCTAAAAAAAAAATTAAAAACCCCTTTAAAATAACAAACCCTTCCAAAGAGATTTCACAACTTCCATTTCAAAATTTCAGAAAATGTATTTTTAATTGGAACATAGTCGGTGCCCCTGTACCTCTTCGACATAGCTCCATACAAGTTTGGGGGCACTCTTAACATCAGCTTCCATCTCTCCCACACCCTCGAAATCATTTTCGCCAACATCGTCAACTACTTATTCGCCAATATCAACAGTTTGTGGGGGTGGCGGTTGAGCCACAACAGATCCTTCATCCCTATCCTCATCATCACTATCGGCACCGATCTATGGTAGTGTTGAAACAAATCAAGATAGAATTGGTCACTGATATAAAATTAAAAAATTGGTCCACCAGGCGGTGGATGATCCTAGGTACAAGTTAGATAGAAAACACTCAAATCGGAGAGAAAAAAATTTGTACTACCCTTTGTGTGCTTCTCTTGCAATGGGAATGGGCCTACCCTCACAAAAATCACAAATCTTCCTTTGTCTATATATCTCTGCCTCCAAGAATATTCCAATACTCTAAAAAAATGTTGGTCATGGGAGTGATTGGGTTGGGTAAAGACAAGGGATACCTGGGGAACCTCAATATTTTTTCCTGGTCACATGCATTGTTTCCACGATGGGTGGCCTCATCTTCGGATGCGACATTGGCATCTCAGGTTTTCATCTAAGTATTTCTTTTAATTTTAAAACTATTGTATCTCTTGTTTCCATTTATTATAATCAGGTGTGATAACATTGATGACGCACTTTTTAATGAATTTCTCTCAATCAGTTTGTAGGAATGAGACAGGTGATACATCAACCAACCAGTACTGCACCTTCGAGTGCCATATTTTATCGATGTTCACGTTTTCATTATATGTGGTGGCCAAACATTCTTCATTGGTGGCATCAACGGTGACTCAGCAGTTCAAGAGAAAACTGTATATGCTCTTTAGAGGACTTCTTTTCTTCTTCGATGCCATTATCAATAAGTTTAATCATAGGATTTTGATGATCATTATCAGTTTCCTTTTCTTGGGTTTAGACATTCTCTTGGATGATCAGTTCAACCATCTGTTACCTTACAGATCACATTTTTTTTACGTTTTCTCCCATGTTTTTAGTTTTTCTATTTTCTTTCAGTTTGAAAATATACTCTCCTAAATAGATATTTCATTACAAAATATACACAATCCTATCCTATTTTTTTAAAATAAAATTTAAAAACTTATTTGAAATAATAAAGCCTCCCAAAGTGATTGCCCAACTGCCATTTTAGAATTTTAGAAAAAGTTTTTTTAATTGGTGCATATTTGGTGTTGTTGTACCTCTCTAAGATGGCTCTGTACAAGTTTTGGGGTGATTTTAACATCAGATTCCATCTCTCCAACACCCTTGGTATCCTCATCACCAACATCCTCAACTAATTCTTCGCCAAGATCATGGGTGGGTGGGGGGGTGGATGAGCCTCAACGGGGCCTTCGTCCCTACCCTCTTCATTACTGTTAGTGTTGGTATGTGCTAGTGTTGAAACAAATTAAGATAGAATTGGTCACTAATAAAAAATTAAAATATTGATCCACCGAGTGGTGGACAGAC
Source organism: Viscum album (assembly GCA_963277665.1). Classification (NCBI taxonomy): domain Eukaryota; kingdom Viridiplantae; phylum Streptophyta; class Magnoliopsida; order Santalales; family Viscaceae; genus Viscum; species Viscum album. The sequence continues at coordinate 888,233,368 of OY728151.1, read as the reverse complement.
CTAGGTTTAACTTTGAATTAAAATGATCAAACTGGAGAGATAACTAATATGTACGGCCCTTTGTGTATTTCACTTACAAATGTAATGGGCCAACCCTCACTAGCATCATAAATATCCCTTCATCTCAGCCTATTTATCCCCAAACAATTTTGAATACACTAAAAAAATGATGGTTATGGGAGAGATTGGGTAGGGTAATGGTAAGGAATACCTAGGTAACCTCACAATTTTTTCCTGGTCAAATGAATTGTTGCTGCCATAGGTGGCCTCATCTTCAGATATGAAATTGTCATCTCAGGTTTTTATCTCTTTATTTTTGGGGTTTTAAGATGATTGGATCTCAAGTTTCATTTTATTATGAAAATGCGATGTAATGTCAATTCCACCCTTCATGAAAAAGTTCTTCCCTTCCATCTATAAGCAGATGGGAGATACATTGAAGAACCAATACAACACCTTCGATAGTCCAATTTTGACGTTGTCCACGTCGTCGTTGTACGTGGCATCCCTAGTGTCTTCGATGTTGGTGTCAATGGTGAATGGACAGTTCATGAGAAAACTATTTATGATATTTAGCAGACTTTTGTTCTTTACTGGTGCCATCATCAATGGGTTCTCTTAGAGGATTTGGATGCTCATCATCGGTCAGCATTCCTAATACAAAAATGTGAATGCATATAATAATTAATTGTTTATAACGATCATGAGAATGATTATATATAGGTTAGTTATACATTAATTCATGGAATTGCATTATGATTATATATTTCCAGGTTCCAGGAGACAATGGTCCCGTCAATATACTACACAACTCCCCAACCAATTGTTTTTCCGAATACAAAAAATTGAATGCATCTTATAATAAATTTTTTTCTAATGAGAATGGACATGATTATATATAGGTCCATTATAATTTAATTAACAGACTTGTGTTATGAGCATATATTTTCTGATTCCGGTAGACAATGGTCTCGTGAATATACTATACAACCCCCAACCAAATGATTTTTCCTAATACCAAAAGTGAATGCATCCAAAAATGAATTGTTTCTAATTATAATTGTCATGATTATATATAGGTTCACTATACTTTAATTCAAAAAATTGTGTTATCAGTATATATTTCCTAATTCCAGCAGACAATGGTCATGTAATATATAGTATATCTCCCAACCAAAAGTTTTTTCCTAATATCAAAATGTGAATGTATCTGATAATGAATTGTTTCTAATGAGCATGTGAATGATTATATATATGTCCATTATACATTAATTCATATAATTAACTTATCAGTATATATTTCTTGATTCTTCCAGACAATGATCCCGTGAATATACTATACAATCCCCCAATAGAAAGTAATTTCCTAATAAAAAAATATAAATGCATCAGATAATGAAGTGTTTCGAATGAAAAAGTGCATGATTATATATAGTTCTATTATATTTTAATTCATGGAATCAATTTCTTAGAATATTTTTCATGATTCCGGCAGACAATGGTCCCATGAATATATTGTACATCCCCCCAACCAAAAGTTTTTCCTAATACCAAAATGTGAATGCATCCGATAATGAATTGATTTTAATGATCATGGGAATAATTATATATAGGTCTATTATATGTTAATTCATGGAATTATATTATCAGTGTATATTTCCTAATTTCGATAGACAATTTTCCCATGAATATACGGTACACCCCCTAAATAAAGGTTTTCTCTTAATACCAAAATGTGAATAAATCTGATAATGAATTATTTCTAACGATCATGGGAATGATTATATATAGTTCCATTATAATTTAATTCACAGAAATGTGTTATCAGTATATATTTATAGATTCTGGAAAAAAATGGGCCTGTGAATATACAGTACAACCCCCCAATGGAATATTTTTCCTAATACCAAAATTTGAATGAATCTGATAATGAATTGTTTCTAATGATCTTGGAAATGATTATATATATATATATATATATATCCATTATTCTTTAATTCATGGAATTGCATTACCAGTATATATTTCTTAATTCTGGCAGAAAATGGTCCCGTAAATATATTGTACATCCCCCAACTGAAAGTGTTTTGAAATTCCAAATTATGAATGCATCCGATAATGATTTTTTTCTATGAGCATGGTCATGATTATATATAGGTCCATTATACTTTAATTCATGAAATTTCTTTATCAGTATATATTTCTAGATTCTGATAGACAATGGTCCCGTGAATATATTGTACAACCCCTCAACCAAACATTTTTTTTCTAATACCAAAATATGAATAAATACAACAATGAATTGTTTCTAATGATCTTGGGCATGATTATATATAGGCTTATTATAATTTAATTCACAGAATGGAATTATCATTATAAATTTCTTGATTATTCCATACATTAGTTAAGTGAATATGCTGTAAAATTCCCCAACTGAATGTTTTTTCCCAATACCAAAATGTGAGTGCATCTGATAAATAATTTTTTTCTAATGAGCATGGACATGATTATATATAGGTCCATTATACTTTAATTCACTGAACCCCGTTATCAGTATATATTTTTTTATTCAAGCAGACAATGGTCCCGTGAATATACTGTACAACCCCCCAACCGAATGTTTTTTTAATATGAAAATGCGAATGCATCAGTAAATAATTGTTTCTAATGATCATAGACGTGATTATATATAGTTATGTTATACATAAATTCTTGGAATTGCCTTATGATTATATATTACATGAATCCGGCTATCAATAGTCTCATGAATATACTATACAGCCCTACCAATTTTTTTCTTAATATCAAAATGTGAATGAATCTAATAATTAATTGTTTCTAATGAGCATGGGTATGACTATATATAGGTCTATTATATTTTAATTCACGGGATTGCATTATCAGTATATATTTCCTGATTGTGATAGACAATAGTCCTATGAATATACTCTACATCCCTCCAACCAAAAGTTTTGTCTTAATAGCAAAATGAGAATGCATTTGATAATGAATTATTTCTAATGAGCATGGGCATGATTACCGCTATAGGAAAACAGTGTTTTAACGGTGTTTTTTTCACCACAGTTTTCAAAACCGCTGCTAAGTGTTTTTTGACCAAAAACTTAGCAACGGTTTTAAAAACTGTAGATAAATGATTTTAAAATATTTTTTATAATTTTTTTCAATTTTTTTCATAAACAAATTACAGTTATTTTTAGCAGTGATTTTTTAAAAAAGCCGCTTCAAAATAGCAGCGGTTTTTTCAATTCAACCTTAAAATTAAACTGAAAAAAATAAAATTAAATAAATTATTAATTATTAATAAATACTTATTACTTTATATCATATATAGTTTATTATTTGTTATTTTAATTATTTATAATGTGTCAACTTATAAATATTAGTAATTTTTAGTTAATAATATTTTTAAAATGAAAAAAATCTTCAATAAGTTGAAAAACACACTTCAACATAAAATGACCATAATGTGAAAGTAAATTTTAGCTCCAAAACTAGTCAGATTGAAGCTTATGAAATGAGTTAAAACTATGTTACATTCAAATTGGGTGAAAACTAAGGAATAAAAGATATTATAGTTTCAAAAAAGTCAGAAATCGAATATGAACTTCGAACGACCGTAACTTTTGATCCAGGTGTCTATCTGGCCTCTACCATATATCAAATCAAAGTCGGTGATGATGTCTACACCATTTAGGTCTAAGGCCAAATCTTAGATCATTGTCCCCCCCCCCCCACAGAAATGACCAGAAGGCCTCCAAAACAGGGTTTTTAGTCGTCGACCTCAATTTCTTAAAATTCAAATGGCTATAACTTCTGATCCATGTGTTTTTTTAGCCCTAACCACATAACATACCGAATATTGTTTTTTATCTTCTATTTGACTGGTAGCGGAGCTAAAAAAGGACCCTCAGATCTGATTTTATGGCCATTTCAGTGTTTTGAGGGTTTTAAGAGTTTCTTAACTTTTTAGAGTTTGTTTATTTATTTATTATTTATTTATTATTAATTAATTCATTCATTATTAATTAATAATTAATTAATTCATTATTAATTACTTAATTAATTAATTATTATTTATTTACCTATTAATATTATGTATTATTTATTTTTTATTCACTTACTATTTATTATTTATTTATTTATTTATCTATTTATTTATTTAATATTTAATATTTATTTATTTATTTATTTTATCTATTTACTATTTAGTTATTATGTACACATTAATTAATAATTTATTTTTAATTTATTAATTATTTATTAATTATTAGTTTATTATTCATTTATTCATTTATGTTTTACTTTTTATATGTTATTCTTTATTCATTATTTATTAATTATTTATTAACTATTTATTAATTATTAAAGATTAATTATTAATTATTAGTTATTAATTAATTATTTTTAATTATCATTTATTAATTATTAGTTATTATAAATTATAAATTATTTATGATTTATGATTTATGATTTATGATTTATGATTTATGATTTATGATTTATTTATTTATTTAGTTTATATTTTTTATTTTTTATTTATTAATTATTAGTTATTCATTATTATTTATTATTTATTACTTATTAATTTATTTTCAATTTATTAATTAATTATTTATTATTAGTTTATTATTCATTTATTTATTCATTATTCATTATTTATTCATTATTAATTATTTATATATTAATTATTTATTAGTTATTTATTGTTAAGTATATGTTATTACTAATTATTAATGATTAGTTATTATTAATTATTAATTATTAATTATTTATTATTTTATATTTATTATTTATTATTTATTATTTATTATTTATTATTCATTATTCATTATTCATTATTCATTATTCATTATTTATTATTTATTTGTTATTTATATATATATTTATTAATTTATTAATTAATTAATTAATTAATTTATTTATTCATTTATTATTTATAATTTATAATTTATAATTTATTATTTATTATTAATTATTTAGTAATTAGTAATTTATTATTAATATATTAATTAGTTATTTATTATTAGTTTATTATTCATTTATTATTAATTTATAAACTTATTTATTTATTTATTTATTTATTTATTTATTATATTATTAATTTATTACTAAGGAATTATTAATTACTTGTTTATTATTTATTCATTATATATTTATTATTTATTTATTCATACTTTATTATTTATTATTTATTATTTATTATTTATTATCTATTATTTATTAATTTATTATCTATTTATCATATATTAATTTATTTATTAAATAATTTATTATTTATACATTACTTATAAATTATATATTATTTATTATTTATTATATATTATATATTATATATTATATATTATTTAGTATTTAGTATTTAGTATTTATTATAGTGATTTACTATTTAAAATTCACTATTTAAAATTTACTATTTACTATTTAGTATTTAGTATTTATTATTTATTATTTATAATTTCTTATTTACCATTTCATTCCATATTATATATTTGTTTATTTATTATTCATTGATATTCTATTTATTAATTTTTAATTTTTAATTAGTAATTATTAAATATTAATAATTACTAATTAATTATTAATTATTAATAATTACTTATTAATTATTAATTATTAGTTATTAATTATTGATTATTGATTATTGATTATTGATTATTGATGATTGATTAATCAATATTGATTAATAATTATTTAGTTTGTATCTATTTGTTATGTATTATTTTTTTTCCAATATATATATATATAATTATATTAAATTCGATTTATACACCGCATGAAGAGTCTGCTAGACTGGTAAAATATTTAGAGAATAAGTAAGAGGTAAGGGGTAAAAATCTCATCCAACGCAGAATTTCTATATATGGCATGGGCATGTCTGTGGGCATGGTAATAATAAACAATAAATAATAAATAAATAATGTAATAAATTAATAATTACTTAATTAATTAATTACAAAAGTAAATATCTAAATTAATTAATTATGATAATAACTAATAAATAATAAATTATAAATTATAAATGATAAATGATAAATAAAAATTTCAATAAATAAATAAATTATGAAAATAAAAAAATAAATTAAAATTAATAAAAAATTTCAAAATATTAATAAATATTAAAAATAATATAAGGATAGTTATACCACTGCTAAATCATTCTGCAATGGTTTTGGAAAATCCCAGCTAATTGATTGTCGACACATGATTTACCGACCGTTTTCCAAAACCGTCAGAAAATGATCTAGCGGCAGTTTAAACTGCAACTAAATGCAAATTTTGGTGTAGTGTATATATAGATCCATTATTCATTAATTTATGGAATTGCATTATTAGTTTATATTCCCTGATTTCGGTAGACAATTGTCCCATTAATATTCAGTACAGCTCACCAAACGAATGTTTTTTCTTAATACCAAAATAAAATTCATCAGATAATGAATTGTTTCTAATAAGCATTGGCATGATTATATATAGTTCAATTATACTTTAATTCACCAAATTGCATTATCAGTATATGTTTCCTCATTCCGGGGGATAATGGTCCAGTTAATATACTATACATCCCCCCAAAAGGAAGTTTTTTCCCTAATACCCAAAAGTGAATGCATCCGATAATGAATTGTTTCAAATGAGCATGGGAATGATTATATATAGGTCTACTATGTTTTAATTCACAAAATTGCGTTATCAATATGGATTATCTGATTCCAGTAGACAATGGTCCCGTAAATATACTGTGCAGCCCCCCCAACCGAATGTTTTTTCCTAATACAAAAATGTAAATGCATTCGATAATGAATTGTTTCTAATGATCATGGACATTATTATATATAGATTCATAATAATTTAATTCATGGGATTGCGTTATCACAATATATTTCCTGATTTCAGCAGACAATGGTCCCGTAATATATTATACATCCCCCAACAGAAAGTTTTTTTCCTAATATAAAAATATGAATTATTTTGATAATGAATTGTTTCTAATGAGCACAGACATGATTATATATAGGTCCATTATACTTTAATTCATAGAATTTTATTATCTGTATATATTTCCAGATTCTGGCAGACAATGGTCTCGTGAATATACTTTACAGGCCCCAATAGAAAGTTATTTCCTAAAACCCAAGTTTGAATACATCCAATAATGAATTTTTTTAATGAGAATTGGTATGATTATATATAGATCCATTATACTTTAATTCATGAAATTGCATTATCAGTATATATTTTCTGATTCTGGAAAACAATCATCTCTTGAATACACTATACAACCCTCCAACCGATTTTTTTTTCAAATACCATAATGTGACTGCATCCAATAATGAATTGCTTCTAATGAGTAGGGGCATGATTATATACAGGTCCATTTTACTTTAATTCATAGAATTGTGTTATCAGTATATATTTCTTGATTTTGACAGAAAATTTTCTCAATAAAACTATACAGCCCCCAAATCAAAAGTTTTTTCCTGATACCAAAATACAAATGTATCAAATAATGAATTGTATTTAATGAGTACATGCATGATTATACATTGGTTCATTATAATTTAATTCATGGAATTGCGTTATCAGTATATATTTTCTAATTTTGGAAACAATGGTCCTGTGAATATACTGTACAGTTTCCAAACAATTTTTTTTTCCTAATACCAAAATGTAAATACATACAATAATGAATTGTTTCTAATGATAATGGCCACAATTATATAAATGTCCATTATAATTTAATTCATGAAATTTTTTTATCAGTATATATTTCCTGATTCCAGCAAACAATGATCCCCCAAATATATTGTACAACCCCAAACCGAAAGTTTATTCCTAATACCAATTTGTGAATGCATCTGATAATTAATTGTTTCTACTGAGCCTTATCCTTATTATATATAGGTCCATTATATTTTAATTCATAGAACTGTGTTATCAGTATATATTTTTTGATTCCGGCAGACTATGGTCCCATGAAAATTGTCTATGTTATTCGGTGGACTTATGCTCTTTGTCGATTCCATAATCAATGGGTTCGCTTAGAAGATTTAAATTCTAACCTTTAGTCTTCTTTTCTTTGGTTTAGGCATTGGATTTTCAAATCATCTGAAACATATATTACCTTACACATCATAATTTTTTACCTTTTCTCCAATGATTTTAGTTCCTATTTTCTTTCAGTTGGAAAATATACTCTCCCAAATAGATATTTATTTAAAAAATGAACGCAATACTATCCCTTTTTTTGAAAAAAAATTAAAAACCCATTTAAAATAATAAACCCTCCAAAAGTGATTTCCCAACTTCCATTTTAGAATTTCATAAACGTATTTTTAATTGTTACATTATCGATGCCCCTATACCTCTTTGACATGGTTCCGTACAAGTTTCGGGGCATTCTTAACATCAGTTTCTATCTCTCCCACACCCTTTGAATCATTACCACCAACATCTTTAACTAATTCTTCACCAAGATCAACGGTGGGTGGGGGTGGTGATTGAGCCTCGACGGATCATTCATCCCCGTCCTCATCATCACCATCTATGCCGATATATGGTAGTGTTAAAACAAATCAAGATAGAATTGGTCACCAATATAAAATTCAAAAATTGATCCACTGGGTAGTGGACGAGCCTAGGTATAACTTAGATAGAAAATTCACAAAGTAGAGAGAAAACAAATTTGTACTTATCTTTGTGTGTTTCGCTTGAAAAGGGAATGGGCCTACCCTAAAACACACCACAAATCTCCCTTCATCTCTATATCTCTGTCCCAAAGCATGTTCCAGTACTCTAAAAAAATGTCGGTCGTGGGAGTGATTGGGTGGGATAACGAAAATAGATACCTGGGTAACCTCACTATTTTTTTCCTGGTCCCATGCATCGTTGCCTCCATGGGTGGCCTCATCTTCTGATACGACATTGATATCTCAGTTTTCATCTAAGTATTTTTTTTAGTTTTAAAACTATTATATCTCATGTTTCTTTTTGTTATAATCAAGTGGGATAACATAGATGATGCACTTCTTGAATAATTTCTCCCGATCGGTCTATAGGAATGAGACAGGTGATACATCGACCAACCAGTACTGCACCTTCAAGAGCCATATTTTTTCAATGTCCATGTTGTCACTGTATGTGGTGGCCAAACATTCTTCATTGGTGGAATCAACGGTGAATCAATAGTTTGGGAGAAAACTGTCTATGCTCTTCAGAGGACTTATGTTCTTCTCCAATGCCATCATAAATTGGTTCAATCACAAGATTTAGATGCTCATCATCGGTTTACTTTTCTTGGGTTTAATCATTAGCTTTTATGATCAGTTCAACTATCTCTTACCTTACACATCACAATTTTTTACATTTTCTCCCATGTTTTTTGTTTTTCTATTTTCTTTCAGTTGGAAAATATATTCTCCTAAGTAGATATTTCATTACAAAATATAAAAAATCCTATCCAATTTTTTAAAATAAAATTTAAAAACTTATTTATAATAATAAACCCTCCCAAAGCGACTTCCCAACTGCCAATTTAGAATTCAGAAAATATATTTTTAATTGATGCATATTTGGTGCCATTGTACCTCTTTGAGATGGCTCTATACATGTTTTTAGGTGCTTTTAACATCAGATTCTAGCTCTCCAACACTCTCGGTATCCTCGTCGCCAACATCCTTAACTAATTCTTCACCAAGATCATAGGTGGGTGGGGGTGGCGGCTGATCCTTGACGGGGTCTCCATCCCTACCCTCTTCATCACTATTAGCATCGGTATGTTCTAGTTTTGAAACAAATTAAAATAGAATTGGTCACTAATAAAAAATTTAAATATTGATCCACCGAGTGGTGGATAAACCTATGTTTAACATTGAGGGAAAATGATCAAACTGGAGAGAAAACTAATATGTACTGCCCTTTGTATATTTCACTTGCAAATGGAATGGGCCTACCCTCACAAGCATCATAAATATCCCGTATTCTTAGTCTATTTATCCCCAAAAATGTTTGAATACACTAAAAAAATTCTGGTTGTGGGAGAGATTCGGTAGGGTAATGGAAAGGAATACCTAGGGAACCTCACTATTTTTTTTCCTGGTCACATGTAGTGTTGCTAGCATAGGTGGCCTCATCTTAAAATATGAAATTGGCACCTGAGGTTTGTTTCTATTTATTTTTGGGGTTTTTAAATGATTGGATCTCATGTTTCCTTTTATTATGAACAAGCAATGTAATGTCGATGCCACCCTTCATAAATAATTTCTTCTCTTCTATCTATAAGAAGGAGATGATAGATACATCGATGAACCAATACTGCACCTTTGATAGTAAAATTTTGATGTTATTCACATCGTCGTTTTATGTGGAAGCCCTAGTGTCTTCGATGTTGGTGTCAATGGTGACTGGACAGTTTGAGAGAAAAAAAATTATGATATTCGGCAGACTTTTGTTCTTTATTGGTGCCGTCATCAATGGGTTCTCTCAGAGGATTTGGATGCTCATCATCGGTCAACATTCATAATACCAAAATATGAATGCATATGATAATGAATTTTTTCTAATGATCATGGGAATGATTATATATAGGCATGTTATACATTAATTCATGGAATTGCATTATGATTATATATTTCCTAATTCTGGCAGACAATGGTCTCATCAATATACTACACTACCCCCAACCAAATTTTTTTTCCTAATACAAAAATTTGAATACATATGATAATGAATTGTTTCTAATGAGAATGGACATGATTATATATAGGTCCATTATACTTTAATTAACAAAATTGCATTATGAGCATATATTTTCAGATTCTGGTAGACAATGGCCTCGTGAATATATTACACAATCCCCCAAACAAAAGATTTTTCCTAATACCAAAATGTGAATGTATCTGAAAATGAATTGTTTCTAATTAGAATTGTCATGATTATATAGAGGTCCATTATACTTTAATTCACAAAATTGTGTTATCAGTATATATTTCCAAATTCTGGCAGATAATGACCACGTAATATAAAGTAAAACCCCGAACCAATTTTTTTCCTAATATCAAAATGTGAATGTATTTGATAATGAATTGTTTCTGATGAGAATGTGGATGATTATATATATGTCCATTATACATTAATTCATAGAATTAGCTTATCAGTATATATTTCTTGATTCTTCCAGATAATGATCCCGTGAATATACTATACAGGCCCCCAATAGAAAGTATTTTCCTAATAACAAAATATGAATGCATAAGATAATGAGTTGTTTCTAATGAGCATGTGCATGATTATATATAGGTATATTATACTTTAATTCATGTAATCGAGTTCTTAAAATATTTTTCATGATTCGGGTAGACAATGGTCCCATGAATATATTATACAGCCCCCAACCAAAAGTTTTTCCTAATACCAAAATGTGAATTCATCTGATAATGAATTGATTTTAATGATCATGAGCATAATTATATATAGGTCCATTATACATTAATTCATTGAATTGGATTATCAGTATATATTTCCTAATTTTAGTAGACAATTGTCCCCTGAATATACGGCACAACCCCCTAAATAAACGTTTTTTCTTAATACCAAAATGTGAATGAATCTGATAATGAATTGTTTCTAATGATCATAGGAATGATTATATATAGTTCCATTATAATTTACTTCACAGAAATGCATTATCTGTATATATTTACGGATTCTGATCGAAAATAGGCCCGTGAATTTATTGTACATCCCCCAACTGAATATTTTTTCCTAACACTAAAATTTTAATGCATCTAATAATGAATTGTTTCTAATGAGCTTGGGAATGATTATATATATATATATCCATTATTCTTTAATTCATGGAATTGAATTATCTATATATATTTTCTGATTTCGGCCGACAATGGTCCCGTGAATATATCGTAGATCCCCCAACCGAAAGTGTTTTTCTAATACCAAATTATGAATGAATCCGATAATGAATAGTTTCTAGTGAGCATGAGAATGAATATATATTGGTCCATTATACTTTAATACATGGAATTTCTTTATGAATATATATTTCGAGATTCTGGAAGACAATGGTCCCGTGAATATACTGTACAACCCCTCAACCAAACAATTTTTTCTAATACCAAAATATGAATAAATACAATAATGAATTGCTTCTGATGAGCTTAAGCATGATTTTATATAGGTTTATTATAATTTAATTCACAGAATGGAATTATCTGTATATATTTATTGATTCTTATAGATAATTTTCAAGTGAATATACTATACAATAAGCCAACCGAAAGTTTTTTCCTAATATGAAAATGAGAATGCATCTGATAAAGATTTTTTTCTAATGGGGTGGGCAGGATTATATATAGGTCCATTATACTTTAATTCACGGAATCTCGTTATTAGTATATATTTTTTGATTCGGGTAGACAATGGTCCCGTGAATATACTGTAAATCCCCCAACCTATGTTTTTTTCTTCATACCAAAATGTGGATGCATCCGTAATGAATCGTTTCTAATGAGCATGGACATGATTATATATAGGTGTGTTATACATTAATTTATGGAATTGCATTATGATTATATATTTCATGATTATGGAAAACAATGGTCCCATAGATATATTATACAGCCCCCAACCAATTTTTTTCCTAATATAAAATTGTAAATGAATCTGATAATTAATTATTTCTAATGAGAATGGGGGTGACTATATATAGGTCTATTATATTTTAATTCACGGAATTGCATTATCAGTATATATTTCTTGATTCTCATATACAATAGTCCTATAAATATACTGTACAACCCTCCAACCAATTTTTTCCCATAATACCAAAATGATAATGCATCTGATAATGAATTGTTTCTAATGAGCATGGGCATGATTACCACTATAGGAAAACTGTGTTTTAGCGACGGTTTTTACGCGACAGTTTTCAAAATCAATGGTAAGTGTTTTTCAACCAAAAATTTAGCAGTGATTTTAAAAACCATTGATAAATGATTTTAAAAAAATTTTAATTTTTTTTTAATTTTTTCCAAAAACAAATTATAGTTATTTTTTAGTGGTGCTATTTTAAAAAACCGCTCCAAAATTGCTGTTGTTTTTTCAATTCAGCTGCAAAAAAATAATCTAAAAAAATTAAAAATAAATAAATTATAAATTATTAATTATTACTTACTATTATATATAGTTTATTATTTATAATGTGTCAACTTATAAATATTAGTAATTATTAGTTAATAATATTTTTAAAGCGAAAACAAATCTTTAATAAGTTGAAAAATGCACTTCAACATCAAATGACCATAATCTGAAATCTAGTTTCAGCTCTACAACCAGTCAGATCAAAGCTTATGAAATGAGCTAAAACCATTTTACATTCAAATTGGGTGAAAAATAAAGGAATAAAATATATTAAAGTTTACAAAAAGTCAAAAATCAAATATGAACTTCAAACAACAATAACTTTTTATCCAGGTGTCTGTCTGAGCTCTACCACATATCAAATCAAAGCTTGTGATGATCTCTACACCATGTAGGTATGAGACCAACTCTTAGATCACTACCCCCTTTCCCCCCATAGAAATGACCAGAAGGCCTCCAAAACAGGGTTTTTAGTCGCCAACCTAGATTTCTTAAAATTCTAATTGCTATAACTTCTAATCCAGGTGTCTATTTGGCACTAACCACGTATCATATCGAATCTTGTTTTTGATCTTCAATTTGACTGGTTGTGGAGCTAAAAAGGACTCTCAGATCAGATTTTATGTTCCTTTTAGTGTTTTGGGGGTTTAAAGAGTTTCTTAATGTTTTAGAGTTTGTTTATTTATTTATTTATTATTTATTATTAATTCATTCATTATTTATTTATTTATTTATTATTAATTAATTAATAATTACTTAATTAATTATTTATTTTTTATATACCTATTAATATTATGTATTATTTATTCAATTACTATTATTTATTTATTTATTTATTTATTTATTTATCTATCTATATATCTATTTATTTATTCATTTAATATTTAATATTTGTTTATTTATCTATTTTATCTATTATTATATAGTTATTATGTACACATTAATTAATAAGATATTTTTAATTTATTAATTATTTATTAATTATTAGTCTATCATTCATTTATTTTTTATTTTTTATTCTTCATTCTTTATTCATTATTTATTAATTAATTATTAATTAATAATTAATTAGTTTTTATTTATTTATTAAATAATTATTAATTTTTTAATTAACAATTTTTTAATTATTAAATATTAATTGTTAATTATTAATTATTAATTATTAATTATATATTATTAATGATTATTTATTATTAAGTATTAATTATTTATGATTTATGATTTATGGTTTATGGTTTATTTATTTATTTATTTATTTATTTAGTTTTAATTTTTTATTTTTTATTTATTCTATATTCATTATTCATTATTTTTTATTTTTTATTACTTATTAATTTATTTTTAATTTATTATTTATTTATTTATTATTTGTTTATTATTCATTTCTTATTCATTTATTTATTAATTATTCATTTTCTATTAATTATTAATTATTTATATATTAATTAATTATTATTTATTTATTAAATATTAAATATTAAATATTAAATATTATTTCTTAATTCTTAATTATTAACTTTTAATTATTAGTTATTACTAATTATTAATTATTAGTTATTATTAATTATTTATTACTTATTATTTATTATTTATTATTTATTATTTATTATTTATTATTTATTATTTATTATTTATTATTTATCATTTATCATTTATTATTTATTATTTATTATTTATTATTTATTATTTATTATTTATTATTTATTATTAATTATTGATTATTATTTATTTATTTATTTATTTATTTATTTATTCTTTTATTCATCCATTCATTTATTTATTCATTTATTATTTATTATTTATAATTTATAATTTATTATTTATTATTTAGTAATTTAGTAATTTATTATTAATATATTAATTAGTTATTTATTATTAGTTTATTATTAAGTTTTTATTAATTTATTATTAATGAATTATTAATTACTTATTTATTATTTTTTTATTATTTATTTATTCATACTTTATTATTTATTATTTATTATCTATTATTTATTATTTTTTTATTTTTTTATCATATATTAATTTATTTATTAAATAATTTATTATTTATAAATTACTTATATATTATATATTATATATTATATATTATTTGGTATTTGGTATTTATTATTTATGATTCACTATTTACAATTCACTATTTATTATTTAGTATTTACTGTTTATTATTTATAATTTCTTATCTACCATTTGTTTCCCTATTACATATTTCTTTATTTATTGTTCATTTATATTCTATTTATTAATTAGTAATTTTTAATTATTAATTATTAAATATTAATACTTACTTATTAATTATTAATTGTTAATTATTGATTATTGATTATTGATTATTGATTATTGATGATTGATTAATCATTATTGATTACTAATTTTTGATTAATAATTATTTTGTTTGTATCTATTTGTTATGTTTTATTTGTTTTTCCAATATATATATATATATATATATATATATATATTTATATAAAATTCGATTTATACACCACATGAAGAGTCTGCTGTAGTGGTAAAATATTTTGAGAATAAGCAAGAGGTAAAGGGTACAAATATCACCCAACGCAGAATTTCTATATATCGCTTGGGCATGTGCGTGGGCATGGTAATAATAAACAATAAATAATAAATAAATTATGTAATAAATAAATAATTACTTAATTAATTAATTTTAAAAGTAGATAAATAAATAAATTAATTATGATAATAAATAATAAATGATAAATGATTAATAAATAATTCAATAAAGAAATAAATTATGAAAATTAAAAAATTAATAAATAATTTAAAAATATTAAAATAATAATAATAATGATTTAACGACGGTTATACCGCTGCTAAATCATTCTGTGATGGTTTCGAAAAATCCCGGCTAATTGATGGTCGACACATGATTTAGTGACCGTTTTCTAAAACCGTTAGAGAATGATCTAGCGGAAGTTTAAACCACAACTAAATGAAAATTATGGTGTAGTGTATATATAGATCCATTGTATATTAATTCATGGAATTGTGTTATGAGTATATATTTCCTAATTCTGGCAGATAATGGTCCCGTGAATATACAATACAACCCACCAAACAAATGTTTTTTCCTAATACCAAAATGTGAATGCATCTGATAATGATTTGTTTCTAATAAGCATTAGCATGATTATATATAGTTCAATTATACTTTAATTCACTGAATTTCATTATCAGTATATGTTTCCTGAATCCAGAAAATAATGGTCCAGTTAATATACTATACATCCCCCCAAATGAAAGTTTATTTCCCTATTGCCAGAATGTGAATGCATCCGATAATGAATTGTATCTAATGAGCATGAAAATGATTATATATAGGTCTATTATGTTTTAATTCACATAATTGCCTTATCAGTATATATTTTCTGATTCTAGCAGACAATGCCCCCTGAATATACTGTATAGCTCCCCAACTGAATGTTTTTTTCTAATAAAAAAATGTAAATGCATCCAAATATGAATTGTTTCTTATGATCATGAACATTATTATATATAGGTACATTATAATTTACTTCAAGTAATTGTGTTATCACTATATATTTCCTGATTTTGGCAGAAAATGGTCCTCTAATATACCGCATATCCACCCAACCGAAAGTCTTTTCCTAATATCAAAACATGAATGCATCTGACAATGAATTGTTTCTAATGAACATGTGTAAGATTATATATAGGTAAATTATACTTTAATTCACAAAATTTCATTATCTGTATATATTTTTGGATTTTGGCAGACAATGTTCTCATGAATATACTGTACAGCCCCAACGGAAATTTATTTCCTAATACCCAAATTTGAATACATCCAATAATGAATTGTTTTTAATGAGAATTGGTATGATTATATATAGATTCATTATACTTTAATTCACAAAATTGCGTTATTAGTATATATTTCCTGATTCCAGCAAACAATTATCTCATGAATACACTATACAGCCCCCAATCGATTTTTTTTCCTAATACCATAATGTGAA
This sequence comes from Viscum album, assembly GCA_963277665.1. Lineage (NCBI taxonomy): Eukaryota > Viridiplantae > Streptophyta > Magnoliopsida > Santalales > Viscaceae > Viscum > Viscum album. The sequence goes on along the minus strand of OY728151.1, from coordinate 888,216,197 downwards.
TGCATCCGATAATGAATTTCCTCAAATGAACAAGGGCATGATTATATACAGGTCCATTTTACTTTAATTCAGAGAATTGCATTTTTAGTATATATTTACTGATTTTGGAAAACAATTGTCTCATGAATATATTATATAACCCCCAATCAAAATTCTTTTCCTAATACCAAAATTTGAATGAATCTAATAATAAATTGTTTTTAATGAGCCCTGACATGATTATATATTGATCTACTATACTTTAATTCATGGAATTGCGTTATCAGTATATATTTTCTAATTCTGAAAACAATGGTCTCGTGAATATATTGTACAACCGCCAAACAGAATGTTTTTTCCTAATACCAAAATGTAAATGCATACGATAATGAATTTTTTCTAATGAGAATGGGGAAAATTATATAGATGTACATTATAATTTAATTAATAAAATTGTTTTATCAGTATATATTTCCTGATTCTGGCAAACAATGGTCCCCTGAATATATTATACAACCCTCATCCGAATGTTTATTCCTAATAATAATATGTGAATGCATTCGATAATTAATTGTTTCTAATGAGCATTGTCCTTATTATATATAGGTCCATTATATTTTAATTCAAGAAACTGTGTTATCAGTATATATTTTATGATTTTAGCAGACTATGGTCCCATGAGTATACTGTACAACCCCCCAATTGAAAGTTTTTTCCTAATACCAGAATGTGAATACATTCGATAATGAATTTTTTTTAATTACAATTGTCATGATTATATATAGGTCCATTATAATTTAATTTACATAATTACATTATCAATATATATTTCCTCATTCCGGCATACAATGGTCCCGTAATTATATTATACAGCCCCCAACCAATTTTTTCCTAATATCAAAATGTGAATGAATTTTATAATTGTTTCTAATGAGCATAGACATGACTATATATAGGTATATTATATTTTAATTCATGGAATTGCATTATCAGTATATATTTCTTGATTCTAGCAGACAATGGTCCCTGGAATATATTGTACAGCCCCCTGACTGATTTTTTTTCTAATGCCCAAATATGAATGAATCCAATAATGAATTGTTTCTAATGAGAATTAATATTATTATATATAGGTTCATTATATTTTAGTTCATAGAATTTCATTATCAGTATATATTTTCTAATTCTCGCAAACAATGGTTTCGTAAATATACTACAGAGCCCCAAACCGAATATTTTTTCCTAATACCAAAATATGAATGCATCTGATAATAAATTGTTTCTAATGATCATGGGAATTATTATATATTAGTCCATTATACTTTAATTCATGAAATTGCGTTGTCATTGTATATTTCTAGATTCTGGCAGACAATGGTCCTCTGAATATATAGTACAACCCCACAACACACAATTTTTTTCTAATACCAAAATGTGAATGCATCCAATATTGAATTGTTTCTAATAATCATGAGCATGATTATATATATGTCTATTATACATTAATTCATGTAATTGCATTATGATTATATATTTCAATATTTTTTCAGACAATGGTCCTGTGAATATACTATACAGTCCCCCAACCGATTTTTCTTCTTCCTAATATCAAAATGTGAATGAATCCAATAATTAATTGTTTCTAATGAGCATGGGCATGACTATATATAGGTCTATTATATTTTAATTCACAGAATTGTGTTTTCAGTAGATATTTCCTGATTCCAACAGACAATGGTCCTATAAATATACTTTATATCCCCCTTAACCGAAAGTTTTTCCTAATACCAAAATGTGAATTCATCTGATAATGAATTCTTTCTAATGAACATGGGCATGATTATCACTACAGGAAAACAACGTTTTAGGGGTGGTTTTTTTGTGATGGTTTTCAAAACCGCTGCTAAATGTTTTTTGACCAAAAATTTAGCGGTGATTTTTATCTATGATTTTAAAAACCGCTAATAAATGTTTTTTAAAAAAATTATAATTTTTTTATATTTTTTCCAAAAAAATACAGTTATTTTGAGTGGTGCTTATTAAATAAGTCGTCGTGAAATAACGACGGCTTTTTCAAAACAACGGAAAAAATGAACTAAAAAAACCAAAATAAATTAATTATTAATTATTAATTATTAATTATTATTTGTAATCATATATATTTTATTATTTATAATTTTAATCATTTATAATGTGCCAATTAATAAATATTAGTAATTATTTGTTAATAATATTTTTAATGTGAAAATAAATCTTCAATAAGTTGAAAAACACACTTCAACATCAAATGACCATAATCCGAGAGTCAGTTTTAGATCCATAACCAGTCAGATCAAGGCTTATGAAATGAGCTAAACCATGTTACATTTAAATTGGCTGAAAACTAAAGGAATAAAAGATATTACAGTTTCAAAAAAGTCAAAAATCAAATATGAACTTCAAACGGCCTTAACTTTTGATCAGGGTATCCATTTAGGCTCTACCACATATCAAATCGAAGCATGTGATGAGCTCTACACCATGTTGTTCTGGGACTAACTCTTCAATCATTGTTCCCTGTGCCTCCCTCCCCCACACAGAAATTCCCAAAAGGCCTCCAAAATAGAGTTTTTAGTCACCGACCTTGATTTTTTAAAATTTAAAAGGCAATAACTTCTGATTAATGTGACTGTTCGACCCTTACCACATATCATATCGAATCAAGTTTTTGATCTTCAATTTGACTGGTTGTGGAGCTGAAAAAGGACTATCAGATCAGATTTTATGGTCATTTCAATGTTTTGGGGATTTTAAGAGTTTCTTAACATTTTAGAGTTTGTTTATTTATTTTTAAATTATTTATTATTAATTTATTATTAATTTACTTATTATTTATTAATTAATTATTAATTAATTATTAATTATTTAATTAACTAATTATTATTTATTTATATATTATGTATTATGTATTATTTATTATCTATTCAATTGCTATTTATTTTTTTTATTTTTTTATTAATATATTTATTTAATATTTAATATTTATTTATTTATTTATTCTATCGATTTATTATTTAGTTATTATTTACACATTTATTAATAATTTATTTTTAATTTATTAATTAATTATTAGTTATTAGTTTATTATTCATTTATTATTTATTTATTCTTTGTTCATTATTAATTTTTTATTAATTTTTTATTTAATAATTATTAAATATCATTTGTTACTTGTTAATTTTTAATTATTAATTAATAAATATTTATTATTAACTATCAATTATTAATTATTAGTTATTATTTATTATTAATTATTAAATATTTATTAAATATTTATTTTTTATTTTTTATTTTTTGTTTATTTTTATTTATTTATTTATTTTTTATATTTTTCTTTATTTTTTATTCTTTATTAATTATTATTTATTACTTATTAATTTATTTTTAATTTATTTATTATTTATTTATTATTAGTTTATTATTCATTTATTTATTCATTATTCATTATTCATAATTTATTAATTATTTAAATATTAATTAATTATTATTTATTAAATTTTAAATTTTAAATATTAATTCTTAATTATTAATTCTTAAATATTAATTATTAATTATTAGTAATTATTACTTATTAATTATTAGTTGTTATTACTTACTAATTATTAATTATTAATTATTTTATATTTTATATTTAGTATTTAGTATTTAGTATTTAGTATTTATTATATATTATTTATTATTTATTATTTATTATTTATTATTTATTATGTATTACTTATTATTTATTATTTATTATTTATTAATTGATTTATTTATTTATTCATTGATTTATTCATTGATTTATTTATTCATTTATTATTTATTATTTAGTAATTTAGTAATTTAATTTTAATTTATTAATTAATTATTTATTATTAGTTTATTATTCATTTATTATTAATTTATTTACTTATTTATTTATTTGTTAATTTATTATTATTTTATATTATTAATTTATTATTAATGAATTATTAATTACTTATTTATTATTTATTCATTATATATTTATTAATTATTTAGTCACAATTTATTATTTATTATTTATTATTTATTTTCTATTATTTATTAATTTACTATTTATTTATCATATATTAATTTATTTATTAAATAATTTATTATTTATACATTACTTATATATTATATATTATATATTATTTATTATTTATTATTTAGTATTTAGTATTTAGTATTTAGTATTTACTATTTAGTATTTAGTATTTAGTATTTAGTATTTACTATTTACAATTTATTATTTATTGTTTATGGTTTATTATTTACAATTTCTTATTTACCATTTATTTCCATATTATATATTTCTTTATTTGTTATTCATTTATATTCTATTTGTTAATTAGTAATTTTTAATTAGTAGTTATTAAATATTAATTATTACTTATTAATTATTGATTATTGATTATTGATGATTGATTAATCATTATTGATTAATAATTTTTTATTAATAATTATTTAGTTTGTATCTATTTGTTATGTATTATTAGTTTTTCCAATTTATATATATATATATATATATATGAAATTTGATTTATAGACCACATGAAGAGACTGCTCGAGTAATAATGTCTTTGGAGAATAAGAAAGAGGTAAGGGGTACAAATCTCACCAAAGTCAGAATTTCTATATATGGCATAAGCATTGCATGGACATGGGATTGTGCATGGGCATGGTAATAATAAATAAATTATGTAATTAATAAACAATTTAATTACTTAATTACTTAATTAATTAATTACAAAAATAAATAAATAAATATAATATAATATAATAAAAATTTAAAAAATAAAAACTATTTAACGATAGTTTAAACTGTAGCTAAAAAACCGCCGCTAAATCAATCTGTGATGGTTTTGAAAAATCACAACTAATTTATTGTCGACACACGTTTTAGCAACGATTCTCCAAAACCATTGCAGAATGATCTAGTGGTAGTTTAAACCATATCTAAAAGAAAATTTTGGCGTAGTGTATATATAGATCCATTATACATTAATTCATGGAATTGCGTTATCAGTATATATTTACTAATTCCATTAGACAATGGTCCTGTGAATATACTGTACAACCCACCAAATGAAAGTTTTTTTCTCATACCAAAATGTGAATACATCTGATAAGGAATTGTTTCTAATAAGAATTGACACGATTATAAAATTATATTATACTTTAATTCACAGAATTGTGTTATCAGTATATATTTTCTAATTCTGGTAGACAATGGTCGCATAAATATACTATACAGCCCCCCAAACGAAAGTTTTTTCCCTAATAACTGAATATGAATACATCTAATAATTAATTGTTTCTAATGTGAAAGTGAATGGTTATATATAGGTCTATTATACTTTAATTAACAGAATTGTGTTATCAGTATATATTTCCTAATTCCGGAAGACAATAGTCCCATAAATATACTATATAGCCCCCCAACAGATTGTTTTTTCGTAATACAAAAATTTAAAGGCATCCAATAATGAATTTTTTTTAATGAGCATGAACAATATTATATATAGTTCCACTATAATTTAATTCATGGAATCACGTTATTAGTATATATTTCATGATTTTGGAGACAATGATCCCAAAATATGTTGTTCATCCCCCCAACTGAAAGTTATTTCCTAATATCTATATATGAATGCATCCGATAATGATTTTTTTCTAATGAGCATGGGCATGATTATATATAGGCCCATTATATTTTAATTCGCAGAATCGTATTATCTATATATATTTCTGGATTTCTGAAGATAATGGTCTTGTGAATATTTTGTACAAACTCCCGACAAAATGTTATTTCCTAATACCCAAATTTGAATTCATCGGATAATGAATATTTTCTAATGAGCATGGGTATGATTATAAATTGATCCATTATACTTTAATTCACAGAATTGTATTACCAGTATATATTTCCTGCTTCTGGGAGACAATGGTCTCGTGAATATAATTTACATACCACAACCGATAGTTTCTTCCTAATACCATAATGTGAATGCATCTGATAATGAATTAATTCTAATGATCATGGAAATGATTATATATAGGTTCATTATAATTTAATTCACAGAATTGCGTTATCAGTATATATTTCCTGATTTCGGCAGATAATTGTCTCCTGAATATACTGTACAACCCCCAACTGAAACTTTTTTACGAATACCAAAATGTGAATGCATCTGATAATGATTTTTTTTCTAATGATAACATGCACGATTATATATATGTCCATTATACTTTAATTCATGGAATGACGTTATCAGAATATATTTTCTCATTTCAGTAGACAATAGTTTTGTGAATATACGGTACAACAGTCCAACTGAAAGTTTTTTTCCTAATACCAAAATGTGAATTCATACGATAATGAATTGTTTCTAATGAGAAAGGGAATGATTATATAGATTTCCATTATAATTTAATTTGTGAAATTGTGTTATCAGTATATATTTCCTAATTCTGGAAAACAATGGTCCCCTGAATATACTGTAAACCCCCCCCATAAAAATTTTATTCATAATACCAATATGTGAATGCATATAATAATTAATTGTTTCTAATGAGCATTGGCATCATTATATATAGGTATATTATACTTTAATTCATGGAATCGTGTTATCAGTATATATTTTCTGATTCCGATAGACAATAACCCCATGAATAAACTATACAGGCCCCAATCAAAAGTTTTTCCCTAATACCAAAATGTGAATACATCTGATAATGAATTCTTTCTAATGAGTATGGGAATGATTATATATAGTTACATTATAATTTAATTCATAGAATTTCATTATCAATATATATTTCCTGATTCCGGCAAACAATGGTCCCGCCAATATACTCTATAACCCCCGGCCTATTTTTTCCCCTAATATCAACATGTGAATGAATCCGATAATTAATTGTTTCTAATGAGCATGTGCATGACTATATATAGGTCTATTATATTTTAATTCATAGAATTACATTATCAGTATATATTTTTTGATTCCAGAAGACAATGGTCTCGTGAATATAATGTACAACCCCCCAACCAAAAGTTTTTTTCCTAATACCCAAATGTGAATGAATCTGAAAATAAATTGTTTCTAACGAGCATGAGTATGATTATATATAGGTTCATTAGACTTTAGTTCATGGAAATGCATTATCAGTATATATTTTTCTAATTCCGACAGATAATGGTCCTGTAAAAATATTATACACCCCCAACTAAATGTTTTTTCCTAATACCAAAATATGAATACATCTAATAATTAATTGTTTTTAATGATCAGGGGCATGGTTATATATAGGTCCATTATACTTTAATTCATAGAATTGTGTTATCAGTATATATTTCTTGATTCCAATAGATAATGGTCCCGTGAATATATGGTATAACCCCCCAACCGAATGTTTTTTCCTAATACCAAAATATGAATGCATCCAATAATGAATTGTTTTTAATGAGCATAAGAATGATTATATATAGGTTCGTTATTCATTAATTAATGGAATTGCATTATGATTATATATTTCTTAATTTCGGCAGACAATGGTCCCGCGAATATACTATATAGCCCCAACCAATTTTTTTCATAATATCAAAATGTGAATGAATCTGATAATTAATTGTTTCTAATAAACATGGGCATGACTATATATAGATCTATAATATTTTAATTCACAGAATTGTGTTATCAGTATATATTTCTTGATTTAGGTAGACAATGGTCCTATGAATAAATTGTACAGCCCTCCACCACAAAGTTTTTTCCTAATACCAAAATGTGAATGTATCTGATAATGAATTGTTTCTAATGAGCATGGGCATGATTATCACTACAGGAAAGCACTGTTCTATCGGTAATTTTTTCACCACGGTTTTCAAATCCAATACTAAGTGTTTTTCTACTAAAAATTTAGTGGTGTTTTTAAAAACCGCCAAAATTGTTTTTAAACTATTTTTTATATGTTTTTTAATTTATTTTTCCAAAAAAAAATACAGTTATTTTTAGCGGCGTTTTTTAGAAAAGCTGCCACAAAATAGTTGCAGTTTTTTCAAAACAAATGCAAAATTGAATTTAAAAAATTTTAAAAAAAATATATTTATTATTTATTAATTATTAATTATTACTTATTATTATATATAGTTTATTATTTATGATTTTAATTATTTTTAATGTGTCGTTTAATAAATATTAGTAATTATTAGTTAACAATATTTTTAAAGTGAAAACAAATCTTCAATAAGTTGAAAAACACACTTCAGCATCAAATGACCTTAATCTGAGAGTTAGTTTTAGCTCCACAATCAGTCAGATCGAAACTTATGAAATGATCTAAAACCATGTTACATTCAAATTGGGTGAAAACTAAAGGAATAAAAGATATTACTATTTCAAAAAATTCAGAAATCAAATATGAACTTCAAACACCCATAACTTTTGATCTGAGTGTCCGTTTGGGCTCTACCAAATATTAAATCGAAGCCTGTGATGAGCTCTACACCATGTAGCTCTGGGACCATCACTTCGATCATTGTCCCCTTGCTCCTCCCCCCACACAGAAATTCCCAGAATGACTCCGAAATAGAGTTTTTAGTCGCCGACCTCGATTTCTTAAAATTCAATTGGTTATAACTTCTGATCTAAGTGTTTGTTCGGCCCTTACCTCATATCATATCAAAAATTGTTTTTGATCTTCGATTTGACTATTTGTGGAGCTGAAAAGGGAGTCTTGGATAAGATTTTATATGCATTTCAGTGTTTTTGGGGTTTTAAGAGTTTCTCAACATTTTAGAGTTTGTTTATTTATTTATTCATTATTTATTCATTATTTATTAATTATTTATTAATTAATTCATTATTAATTACTTAATTTATTATTATTTATTTACCTATTATGTATTATGTATTATTTATTATTTACTCAATTACTATTTATTATTCATTTATTTATTTATCTATATATATATATATATATATATTTATTCATTTATATATTTAATATTTAATATTTATTTAATATTTAATATTTATTTATTTTATTTATTTATTATTTAGTTATTATGTACACATTAATTAATAATTTATTTTTAATTTATTAACTATTTATTAATTATTTATTAATTATTAGTTTATTATTCATTGATTATTTATTTATTCTTTATTTATTCTTTATTCATTATCAATTAATTAATTATTAAATATTTATTACTTATTAAATATTAATTTTTAATTATTAATTATTTATTAAGAATTATTAATTATTAATTGTCAACTATTAATTATTAGTTTTTATTAATTATTAATTATTAATTATTTATCTATGTATTTATTTATTATTTCTTATTTATTATTTATTCTATATTCTTTATTCTTTATTATTTATTACTTATTACTTATTAATTTATTTTTAATTTATTACTTATTTATTGATTATTAGTTTATTATTCATTTATTATTCATTCATTATTCATTAATTATTAATTATTTATATATTCATTATTTATTAAATTTTTATTAAATTTTAAATATTAATTATTAATTATTAATTATTAATTACTAATTCTTAATTATTATTTATTATTAATTATTAATTATTGGCTATTATTAATTATTTATTGTTTTAAATTTATTATTTATTATTTATTATTTATCATTTATAATTTATAATTTATAATTTATTAGTTATTATTTATTATTTATTATTTATTATTTATTATTTAGTAATTTAGTAATTTATTTTTATATATTAATTAGTTATTTATTATTAGTTTATTAGTCATTTATTATTAATTTTTTAATTATTTATTTAATCGTTAATTTTTTATTATCTAATAATATTAAATAATTATTAATGAATTATTTATTATTTATTCACTATTTATTTATTATTTATTTATTCATAGTTTATTATTTTTTTATTTTTTATTTATTATCTATTATTTATTAATTTATTATTTATTTATCATATATTAATTTATTTATTAAATAATTTATTATTTATAAATTGCATATACATTTTATATTATATATTATATATTATATATTATATATTATATATTATATATTATATATTATATATTATATATTATATGTTATATGTTATTTAGTATTTAGTATTTATTATTCACGATTTATTATTTACTATTTATTATTTACTATTTATTATTTATAATTTCTTATTTACCATTTATTTCCATATTATATATTTCTTTATTTATTATTCATTTACATTCAATTTATTAATTAGTAATTTTTAATTAGTAATTATTAATTATTAATTATTGATTATTGATCATTGATTATTAGTAATTACTGATTGATTAATCATTATTGATTAATAATTTTTTATTAATAATTATTTAGTTTGTATATATTTGTTATGTATTATTTTCTTTCCGAATTAATATATATATATATATATATATATATAATTATATGAAATTCGATTAATACACCACATGAAGACCATGTTGTAGTGGTAAAGTCTTTAGAGAATAAGTAAGAGGTGAGGGGTTCAAATTTCATCCAACGCAGAATTTCTATATATGGCATGGGCATGTTCATCGACATGGGATTATGCAGAATTTCTATATATGGTATGGGCATGTGCATGGGCATGGGATTGTGCATGGATATGGGCATGAGAATGGTAATAATAAATAATAAATAATAAATAAATTATGCAATAAATAAATTACCTAATTACTTAATTAATTAATTACAAATATAAATAAATAAATAAATAAATTAATTAATTAATTAAGATAATAAATAATAAATAATAAATGATAAATGATAAATAAATAAATTATGAATATAAAAAATTAAAAAAAAAAATAAAAAATAAAAATAAAAATGATTTAACGACGGTTTAAACCGCCACTAAATCATTCTGCAACAATTTTGAAAAATCGCTACTAATTGATTGTAGAGACATGATTTAGCAACAATTTTCCAAAACTATCGTAGAATGATTTAGCATCAGTTTAAACCGTAGTTAAATGCAAATTTTGGCGTAGTTTATATGTAGAACCATTATATATTAATTCATGGAATTGGGTTATCAGTATATATTTCTTGATTCTGGCAGACAATGGTCCCTTAAATATACAGTACAACACACCAAACAAAAGTTTTTTCCTAATACCAAAATGTGAATGCTTCTGATAATGTATTGTACCTAATAACCATTGGAATGATTATATATAGTTCAATTATACTTTAATCCACGTAATTTCATTATCTGTATATTTTTCTTGATTCCAGCAAATAATGGTCCCGTAAATATACTATACATCCCCCTAAATAAAATATTTTTTCCTAATACCAGAATGTGAATGCATTCGATAATGAATTTTTTCTAATGAGCATGGGCATTATTATATATAGGTCCATTATGCTTTAATTCACAGAATTGTGTTTCCATTATATATTTTTCAATTCCGGTAGACAATGGTCCCATGAATATAATATACAACCCCAACTGATTATTTTCTACTAATTCAAAAATGTAAATACATCCAATAATGAATTGTTTCTAATGAGCATGAACATTTATATATATAGATCCATTATACTTTAATTCATGAAACTGCGTTATCACTATACAACCCTACAACTGAAAGTTTTTTCCTAATATCAAAATATGAATGCATCTGATAATGAATTGTTTCTAATGAGCATGGGCATGGTTATATATAGGTCAATTATACTTTAATTCATAGATTTTCATTATCTGTATATATTTTCGGATTCTGGCAGATAAATGTTCTAATGAATATACTATATAGACCCCTAATGAATTGTTATTCCCTAATACCCAAATTTTAATGCATCCAATAATTAATTGTTTCTAATGAGCATGGGAATGATTATAGATAGATCCATTATACTTTAATTCATAGAATTGTATTATCAGTATATATTTCCTAATTTCGATAGACAATGGTCTCATGAATATAATTTACAACCCACCAACCAAATTTTTTTATTAATACCATAATGTGAATTAATTTGACAATGAATTTCTTCTAATAAGCATGGACATATTTAAATATAGGTCTATTTTACTTTAATTCAAGGAATTGCATTATTAATATATATTTCCTGATTTTGGTAGACAATTGTCTCGTGAATATACTATACAACCCCTCAACCGAAAGTTTTTTCCTAAAACCAAAATGTGAATGCATCCGATAATGATTTGTTTCTAATGAGCATAAACATGATTATATATAGGTCTATTATACTTTAATTCTTGGAATTACATTATGAGTGTATATTTTCTAATTCCATCAAACATGGTCCCATGAATATATTGTACAGCCGCCCAACCGATTTTTTTTTCAAATAAAAAAATGTGAATGCATGTGATAATGAATTGTTACTAATGAGAACAATTATATTGATGTCCATTATAATTTAATTCATGAAATTGTGATATCAGTATATATTTCTTGCTTCCGGGAAACAATAGTCCCCTGAATATACAGTACAACCCCCCCAAAAAGTTTTTTCTTAATACCAATATGTGAATGCATCTGTAATAAATTGTTTCTAATAAGAATTGGAATTATTATATATAGGTCCATTATACTTTAATTCATGGAACTGCATTATTAGTATATATTTTCTGATTCCAGCAGACTATGGTCCCATAAATATACTATACAACCCCCCAATCGAATGCTTTTTCCAAATACCATAATGTGAATACATCTGATAATGAATTTTTTCTAATGAGCATTAACATGATTATATATAGCTCTATTATAATTTAATTTATATCATTGCATTATCAATATATATTTCATAATTCCGACAGACAATGGCTCCATAAATATACTATACAACCCCTAACCAATATTTTTCTAATATAAAAATATGAATGAATCCGATAAATAATTTTTTCTAATGAGCATGGGTATAACTGTATATAGGTCTATTATATTTTAATTCATGGAATTGTGTTATCAGTATATATTTCCTGATTCCAACAGACAATGGTCCCATGAATATATTGTACAACCCCTTAACCGAAAGTTTTTTCCTAATACCCAAATGTGAATGATTCCGATAATGAATTATTTCTAATGAGCATGAACATTATTATATATAGGTTCATTATACTTTAGTTCATGGAATTGCATTATCAGTATATATTTATTAATTCCAGTAGACAATGGTCCCGTAAATATACTTTACAACCTCAACTGAATATTTTTTCCTAATACAAAAAATGTGAATGAATTCGATAATGAATTGTTTCTAATGATCATGGGTATGATTATATATAATCCTATTATATTTTAATTTAAGGAATTATGTTGTCAGTTTATATTTCCTGATTCCGGTAGACAATGGTCCCGTGAATATACGGTATAACCCCCCAACCGAAAGTTTTTTCCTAATACCAAAATGTGAATGCATCTGATAATGAATTGTTTCTAATGAGTAAGGGCATGATTATATATAGGTCCATTATACATTAATTCATGTAATTGCATTATGATTATATATTTCTTCATTTTGGCAGACAATGGTCTCGCAAATATACTATACAACCCCAAACCAATTTTCTTTATAATATCAAAATGTGAATAAATCTGATAATTAATTGTTTCTAATGAGCATGGGAATGACTATATTTAGGTCTATTATATTTTAATTCATGGAATTTCTTTATTATTATATATTTCATGATTCCGATAGACAATGGTCCTATGAATATACTTTACATCCCCCCAACAGAAAGTTTTTTCCAAATACAAAAATGTGAATACATCTGAAAATGAGTTTTTTCAAATTAGAATGGGCATGATTATCACTATATGAAAACATCATTTTAGCGGCAGTTTTTTCGCGACGGTTTTCCAAAACCGCTGCTAAATATTTTTTGACCAAAAATTTAGCATCGGGTTTTTTGCGATGGTTTTAAAAACCAGCAATAAATGTTTTTAAAATATTTTTTATAATTTTTTCCAAAAAAAAAATTTAGTTGTTTTTAGTGGCACTTTTTTAAAGTAGACGTCGCGAAATAGTGGCGGTTTTTTCAAAACAACAGCAAAATTGACCTAAAAAAATTAAAAAATTTATTTATTAATTATTAATCAATAAATATTATTTACAATTTTTTATAGTTTATTATTTATAATTTTAATTATTTATAATGTGACAATTAATAAATATTAGTAATTATTATTTAATAATATTATTAAAGTGAAAATAAATATTCAACAAGTAGAAAAACTCACTTCAACATCAAATGACCATAATTTGAGAGTCAGTTTTAGCTCCCTAACCAGTCAGATCGAAGCTTATGAAATGAGTTAAAACCATGTTATATTTATATTGGGTGAGGACTAAAGAAATAAAAGATATTACAGTTTCAAAAGAGTTGGAAATCAAACGTGAACTTCAAATGACCATAACTTTTGATCAAGTTGTTTATCTCAGATCTACCACATATCAAATCAAAGCCTGTGATGAGCTCTACATCATGTAGGTTTGGGACCAACACCTTGATCACTATCCTCTTGCCCCCTCACAGAAATGCCCAAAAAGCCTCCGAAACAAAGTTTTTAGTTCCCGACCTTGATTTGTTAAAATTCAAAGGGCTATAACTTCTGATCTAGGTGTTTTTTCAGCCCTTACCACATATCATATCGAATCTACTTTTTGATCTTCAATTTGACTAGTTGTGGAGCTGAAAAACGACAATCAGATCATATTTTATGGCCATTTCAGGGTTTTGGGGGGTTTTAAGAGTTTCTTAACATTTTAGAGTTTGTTTATTTAGTTATTATTTATGTATTCATTATTTATTAATTAATTATTAATTAATTCATTATTAATTACTTAATTAATTATTTATTATTTATTTATCTATTATCTATTATTTATTAATTATTATTTATTCAATTACTATTTATGATTTAGTTATTTATTAATATATTTATTTAATTTTTAATATTTATTTATTTATTTATTTTATCTATTTATTATTAAGTTATTAAGTACACATTAATTAATAATTTATTTTTAATTTATTAATTAATTATTAATTATTTATCAATTATTAGTTTATTATTCATTTATTCTTTATTTATTCTTTATTCACAATTTATTAATTATTAATTAATTAATTAATTAATAATTGATTATTAATTGTTAATTATTAATTATTAATTATCAATTATTAATTAAGAATTATTAATTATAAATTATTAATTTTTAGTGATTATTAATTATTTATTATTTATGATTTTTGATTTTTGATTTATTTTTTATTTTTTATTTTTTTATTTATTTATTATTCTTTATTACTTATTAATTTATTTTTAATTTATTTTTAATTAATTAATTAATTAATTAATTAATTAATTATTAGTTTATTATTCAATTATTATTCATTTATTTTATTCATTATTCATTATTTATTATTTATTTATTATTTTTATATTAATAATTAATAATTATTTATTAAAGTTTAAATATTAGATGTTAATTATTAATTATTATTTATTATTATTTATTATTTATTTATTATTCTATATTTATTATTTAGTATTTAGTATTTAGTATTTTTTATTTTTTATTTATTATTTATTACTTATTATCTATTATTTAATATTAATTATTAATTATTAATTATTAATTAATTATTAATTATTTATTTCTTGATTTATTTATTCATTGATTCATTGATTTATTCATTTATTCATTTATTAATTTATTAATTTATTATTTATTATTTAGTAATTTAGTAATTTGTTTTTAATTTATTAATTGATTATTTATAATTAGTTTATTATTCATTTATTATTAATTTATTTACTTATTTATTTATTTGTTATTTTTTATTTATTTTATATTATTAATTTATTATTCATGAATTTTTAATTAATTATTTATTATTTATTCATTATTTATTTATTCATATTTTATTATTTATTATTCATTATTTATTATCTATTATTTATTAATTTATTATTTATTTGTCATATATTAATTTATTTATTAAATAATTTATTATTTATACATTACTTATATATTGTACATTATATATTTTATACTATATATTTTATACTATATATATTATATATTATATATTATATATTATATATTATATATTATATATTATATATTATATATTATATATTATATATTATATATTATATATTATATATTATATATTATATATTATATATTATATATTATATATTTTATGTTATTTATTATTTATTATTTAGTATTTAGTATTTATTATTTAAAATTTTTTATTTACAATTTACTATTTAATATTTGTTATTTACTATTTACTATTTATTATTTACAATTTCTTATTACCATTTATTTCCATATTAAATATTTATTTAATTATTATTCATTAATATTCTATTTTTTAATTAGTAATTTTTAATTAGTAATTATTAAATATTAATAATTAATTATTACTTATTACTTATTAATTATTAATTATTGATTATTGATTATTGATTATAGATGATTGATGGTCGATTAATCATTTTAGATTAATAATTGTTTAGTTTGTATCTATTTTTTATTTATTGTTTGTTTTTCCAATTAATATATATATATATATATATATATAATTATATGAAATTCGATTTATACACCACATGAAGACCCTACTGGAGTGGTAAAATCTTTAGAGAATAATAAGGAGGTAAGGGGTACAAATCGCACCCAACACATAATTTCTATATATGGCATAGGCATGTGCATGGCTATGTGCATGGACATGTGATTGTGCATCAACATGAGCATGGGAATGGGCATGGTAATAATAAATAAAAAATAGTAAATAAATTATGTAATAAACAAATAATTAAATTACTTAATTACATAATTAATCAATTACAGAATAAATAAATAACTATATTATTTGCGATATTAAATAATAAATAATAAATGATAACAAAATAATTGATTAAATAAATAAATTACCAAAATTTAAAAATTTAAAAAATTTTAAAAAAATAAAAATGATTTAACGACGGTTTAAACTGCTACTAAAAAATCATCGCTAAAAACCGCCGTTAAATTGTTCTACGATGAATTTGAAAAATCACTGCTAATTGATTATCAACACACGATTTAGTGAAGATTTTCCAAAACCGTCGCAGAATGATTTAGCGGTAGTTTAAACCGCAGCTAAATGTAAATATTGGCGTCGTGTATATATAAATCCATTATACCTTAATTTATGGAATTGTGTTACAGTGTATATTTCCTGATCCTGACAGACAATGGTCCCAGGAATATACTGTATATCCCACCAAACAAAAGTTTTTTTCCTAATACCAAAATGTGAATGCATCCGATAATGAATTTCTTCTCATAAGCATTGACATGATTACATATAGTTCTATTATACTTTAATTCATGGAATTGCATTATCAGTATATATCTTCTGATTCCTCCATACAATGGTCCCGTAAATATACTGTACAACCCCCCAAACGATTTTTTTCCTAATACCATAATGCGACTATATCCGATAATGAATTGTTTCTAATGAGCATGAACATGATTATATATAGGTCCATTATGATTTAATTCACAAAATTGCGTTATCAGTATATATTTCCTGATTCCAGTAGACAATGGTCCTATAAATATACAGTACAACCCCCCAAATGAATATTTTTTATAATACAAAAATGTAAATTCATCTGATAATGAATTGTTTCTAATGAGCATGTACATTATTACATATAGGTCCATTATACTTTAATTCATGGAATCAAGTTATGAGTATATATTTCCTGATTCCGACTGACAGTGGTTTCGTTAATATACTCTACATCCCCCCAACTAATTTTTTTTTCCTAATATCAAAATATGAATGCATCCGATAATGAATTGTTTCTAATGATCATGGGCATGATTATATATATGTCCATTATACATTAATTCACAGAATTGCATTATCTGTATATATTTCTAGATTCTGGAAGACAATGGTCCTATGAATATACTGTACAGACCCCCAACTGAATATTATTTCCTAATACCAATATTTGAATGCATCTGATAATTAATTGTTTCTAATGAGCATGGGTATGATTATATATAGATCCATTATACTTTAATTCATAGAATTACATTATTAGTATATATTTCTTGATTCTGGTAGATAGTGGCCCCGTAAATATACTGTACAGTCCCCCAACTAATTTTTTTTCCTAATACCATAATGTGAATGCATCTGATAATGAATTGCTTGTAATGAGAATTGTCATGATTATATACAGGTCTATTATACTTTAATTTACAGAATTGTGTTATAAGTATATATTTCCTGATATCATCAGACAATTGTCTCGTGAATATATTGTACAACCCAAACCAAAATTTGTTTCCTAATATAAAAATTTAAAGGCATCCAATAAATAATTGTTTCTAATTAGCATAGGCATAATTATATATAGGTCCATTATACTTTAATTCATGGAATTGCATTATTAGTATATATTCTCTGATTCTGGTAGACAATGGTCCCATGAATATACTATACAACCACCCAACAGAATGATTTTTCCAAATACCAAAATGTGAATGCATACGATAATGAATTGTTTCTAATGAGAATGGGCACAATTATATATATGTTCATTATAATTTAATTCATGAAATTGTGTTATCAGTATATATTCCCCGATTCTAGAAAACAATGGTCCCCTAAATATACTATACAACCCCTACCAAAAGTTTATTTCTATTACCAATATATAGATGCATCTGCTAATTAATTGTTTCTATTAATCATTGGCATTATTATATATTAGTCAATTATACTTTAATTTATGGAATTTCATTATCAGTATATATTTTCTGATTCAGAAAAATAATGGTCCAATGAATATACTGTACAACTCCCTAATTGAAAGTTTTTTTCATAATACAAGAATTTGAATACATCCAATAATTAGTTGTTTCAAATGAGAATGGTCATGATTATATATATTTCCATTATAATTTAATTCATAAAATTTCATTATCAATATAAATTTCCCAATTCTGGAAAACAAAGGTCCCGTGAATATAGTATACAGCCCCCAAACCATTTTTTCCCTAATATTAAAATGTGAATGAATCCAATAATTAATTGTTTCTAATGATCATGGACATGTCCATATATAGGTCTATTATATTTGGATTTACAAAATTGCGTTATCAGTATATATTTCCTGATTCCAGTATACAATGGTCCCATGAATATATTGTACAGCCCCCTAACCAATTTTTTTTCCTAATACCAAAATGTGAACGAATCCAATAATGAATTGTTTTTAATGAGCATGAGCATGATTATATATAGGTTTATTATAATTTAGTTCATGGAATTGCATTATCTATATATATTTCCTAATTCCGGTAGACAACGGTCCCATAAATATATTATACAGCCCCCAACCGAATGTTTTTTCTCAATACCAAAATGTGAATGCATCCGATAATGAAGTATTTCTAATGATCATGGGAATGATTATATATAGGTCCATTATACTTTAAGTCAAGGAATTTCATTATCAGTATATATTTACTAATTCCAGTAGATAATGGTCCCGTGAATATAGAGTATAACCCCCCAACTTAATGTTTTTTCCTAATACCAAAATATGAATGCATTCAATAATGAATTGTTTCTAATGATCATGGGAGTGATTATATATAGGTCCATTATACATTAATTTAGATAATTGCGTTATCAATATATATTTCCTAATTATGGTAGACAATGGTCTCATGAATATACTGTACAACCCCTAATAGAATGTTTTTTCCTAATACGAATATTTGAATACATATGATAATGAATTTCTTCTAAGGAGCATGGGCATGATTATATATAGGTCCATTATACTTTAATTCATAGAATTTCATTATCATTATTTATTTTCTGATTCTGGAAGACGATGTCCCCTTGAATATATGGTACAACCCCCAACCAAATACCTTTTTCTAATGAAAAAATGTGAATGCATCTAATAATGAATTGATTATAATGATCATGTGCATGATTATATATAGATCCATTATAATTTAATTCA
The DNA here is from genome assembly GCA_963277665.1 of Viscum album. Classification (NCBI taxonomy): domain Eukaryota; kingdom Viridiplantae; phylum Streptophyta; class Magnoliopsida; order Santalales; family Viscaceae; genus Viscum; species Viscum album. The sequence continues at coordinate 888,196,111 of OY728151.1, read as the reverse complement.
CAGAATTATGTTATCAATATATATTTCCTGATTTCTGCATACAATGGTCCTAAGAATATATTATACAACCTTCCAATCAAATGTTTTTTCCTAATACAAAAATATAAATTCATCTGATAATGAAATGTCTCTAATGAGCATGGTCATGATTATATATAGTTTCATTATATCTTAATTCATTGAATTGCATTATTAGTATATATATTCTAATTCCGACCGATAAAAGTTTTGGGATTATAATGTACAGCCCCAACCAAAAAGCTTTTTCCTAATACCCAAATGTGAATACATCTGATAATTAATTTTTTTAATGAGAATGTACATGATTATATATAGGTATATTATAATTTAATTATTTGAATTGATTTATCAGTATATATTTCCTTATTCTAATAGATAATGGTCCCATGAATATATTGTACAGCCCCCAACCAAATGTTTTTTCCTAATACCAAAATATGAATTCATTTAGTAATGAATTATTTCTAATGAGCATGGGAATGATTATATATATTGGTTCACTACCCTTTAATTCATGGAATTTCATAATCAGTATATATTTCTTGATTTCTACAGACAATAAAACTATGAATATACTGTACAAACCCCCAACTGAAAGTTTTTCCAAATATCAAAATTAGAATGAATCGGATAATGAATTGTTTCTAATGATCATGGTCATGATTATATATAGGTCCATTTTGTTTTAATTCATGGAATTGTGTTATTAGTATATATTTCCTAATTCCAATAGATAATGGTCCCGTGAATATACTATACAACCCTCTAACTGAATGTTTTTTCCTAATACCAAAATGTGAATGTATCTGATAATTAATTCTTTATAATGAGAATTTTCCAAATTATATATATTTCCATTGTAATTTAATTCATATAATTTCATTATCAATATATATTTCTTGATTTCGACAGACAATGGTCTAATGAATATATCGTACAGCCCCAATTGAAAGTTTTTTTTTTCCTAATACCAAAATGTGAATGCATCCAATAATTAATTGTTTCTAATGAGCATGGAAATGATTATATATAGTTCCATTATAATTTAATTTAATTAAATTAATTATTAGTATATATTTCCTGATTTTTGAAGAAAATTTTCCTATGAATATACAGTACAACCCCCCCCCCCCCGTAGAAATTTTTTCCCTAATAATGAAATGTAAATGAATCTAGTAATAAATTGTTTCTTATTATCATGGGAATGGTTGTATATAGGTATATTATAATTTAATTCATATAAATGTGTTATCAGTATATATTTCTAATTCCAGTAAACAATTCTCTTGTGAATATATAGTACAACCCCCAATAGAAAGTTTTTTCCTAATAAAAAATAAAATGCATCTGATAATGAATTTTTTCTAATGAACATGGGCATAATTATATATAGGTCCATTATAATTTAATTCATGACATTGTGGTATCAGTATTTATTTTCTGAATTCATTAAACAATGGTCCTGTGAATATATTATACAACCCCCACCTGAAATATTTTTCCTAATACCAAGATGTGAATGCATCAAATAATGAATTGTTTATAATGATAATGTGCATGATTATATATAGGTCCATTATACTATAATTCATGGAATTGCATTTTCAATATATATTTTCTGATTTCAGATGACAATGGTCCCATGAATATATTGTAAGACCCCCAACCAAAAAAATTCTCACAGTAACAAAATGTGAATTCATCCGATAATGAATTGTTTCTAATTAACATAGGCATGATTATGTATAGGTCCATTATATTTTAATTCATGGAAGTATATATTTCCTAATTCCAGTAGATCATGGTCTTGCGAATATATTGTACAGCCCCCAACCAAAAGTTTTTTCCTGACACCAAAATGTGAATGCATCCAATATGAAATTATTTCTAATGAGAATGGGCATGATTATATATAGTTTCATTATACTTTAATTCACAAATTTCATTTTCAGTATATAGTTCAATATTTCAGCATAAAATGGTCCTGTGAATATTCTGTACACCCCCCAATTGAAATTATTTTTCTAATAACCAAATGTGAATGCATTAGATAATAAATTGTTTCTAATGAGAATAGGAATGATTTTATATAGGTCCTTTATACTTTAATTCACATAATTTCATTATCAGTATATATTTCCATATTCCTGCAGACTATGGTCCTGTGAATATACTGTACTGCCTCCTAATCAAAATATTTTTCCAAAAATAAAAATGTGAATGAATTTGATAATGAAGTGTTTATAATGATCATGAGAATGATTATATATAGTTCCAATATATTTTAATTTATAAATTTCATTATGAGCATATATTTCATGATTTATGTAGATAATGGTCCCATGAATATATTGTAAATCCCCCAACCTCCCTTTGTATGTTTCCCACTTAGTTGCAAAGGGCATGGGCCTCCCCTCATACACATCATAATATGTATAAATTGCAACACTTCCCCTACTTTACTTTTATTTGATATCTACAAACATGTCGTACATCGATATAAGTCTCAATCTCCCTTCCTTCCTATTACATCCCATCCTTTTCTCGTCTTTATCTCTCTGTCATCAAGCCAGAAGTATTCCCAGAAAGTTCAAGTACCGTGAAAAATTATCAGCCATGGGAGTGATTGGGTAGGGTAATTAAAAGGAATACCTGAGTAACCTCACATTTTTTCCTGGTCACATGCATCGTTGCCTCTATGGGTGTCCTCATCTTTAGATACGACATTGGAATCACATGTTTTCATCTCTATATTTTTTGAGTTTTAAAATGATTATTTCTAATGTTTCCTTTTATTCCAAATATGTGGCGTAATGTCGATGTTTCCCTTCATGAAGAAGTCATTCCCATCAATCTATAGGAAGGAGATGGGTGATACATCGACCAACCAGTTATGCACCTTCGAGATACATATTTTTTCGATGTTCACATCGTCACTATACGTGGTGGCCATTATTTCTATATTGGAGACCTCAATGGTGACTCAGTGGTTCTAGGGAAAACTGTCTACATTATTTAGTGGAATTTTATTCTTCTCGAGTTCCATCATCAATGGGTTCGCTCTGAGGATTTAGATGCTCATCATCGGTTACCTTTTCTTGGGTTTAGGTGTTGGCTTCACCAATCATTTCAACCATCTATTACCTTACAAATAGTACTTTTTTATCTTTTATCCCATGTTTTTTGTTTTTCTATTTTCTTTCAGTTAGAAAATATAATCTACTAAATAGATATTTATTTTCAAAATATACCAAATCCTAAACCATTTTTTTTAAAAAAAAATTAAAACTCATTTAAAATAATTATCCCTCCAAAAGGGACCGCCCAACTACTATTTTAGAATTTCATAAAATGTATTTTTAACTGGTGTGTAGTCAGTGCCCCTGTACCTCTCTGAGATGGATCTGTACAAGTTTTGGGGTGCTCTTAACAATGACTTATAGCTCTCCAACACCCTCAGCATCCACATCACCAAAATTCTCAACTAATTCTTTGCTAAGATTATGGGTGGGTGTTGATGGTGGCTGAGCCTCAATGGAGCCTTTATCCTTGTACTCGTCCTCACTATCGGAATTGATATATGGTAGTGTTGAAACAAATCAAGACAAAATTGTTCACTGATACAAAATCCAAATATTGATTCACCAGGTGGTGGATGAGCCTAAGTTTAAATTAGAGAGAAAATAATCAAAGTGGAGAGGAAAAAAAAATTGTACCGCTATTTGTTTGTTTTTCGTGCAAAGGGAATGGTCATACCCTCACAAGCATCATAAATCTCCCTTCCTCTCTATCTCTTTCCCCCCAAGAAAGTTTCAGCACTCTAAAAACATTCCATCTCAGGGAGTGATTTGGCAAGGTAACAGTAAGGAATACCCACAGATCCTCACTATTTTTTTCCGACTCACATGCATCATTACCTCTGTGGGTGGCCTCATCTTCGAATATGACATTGGAATCTTAGGTTTTTATCTCTATATTTTTTTTAAAATTATTGTATCTCATGTTTCCTTTTATTATGAACAGATGGGGTAACATCTATGCCCCTATTATTGAAGAAGTTCTTCCCGTTGGTTTATAGGAATGAGATGGGTGATACATCAACCAACTAGTACTGCACCTATGAGTGCTATATTTTGTCGATGTTCATGTCATCATTTTATGTGGCGACTATACTTTATTTTTTTCTGGAATCATCAGTGATTCGGCGGTTCGGGTGAAAATTTCCTATGTTATTCGATGGATTTCTATTCTTCACCGGTGCCATCATCAATGGGTTCACTCAGAGGATTTGGATGCTCATCGTCAGTCTCCTTTTCTTGGGTTTAGGTGTTGGCTTCACCAATCGGTTCAACCATTCTTTACCTTACACATCGTTATTCATTACCTTTTCTCCCATGTTTTTAGTTTATTTTATTTCTGTTGGAAAATATACTCTCCAAAATAGATATTTCCTTACAAAATATACGTAATCATATCCCATTTTTGTAAAAAAAATTAAAAACACCTTTAAAATAATAACCCCCCCCCCCCAAAGATACTACCCCACAGCTATTTTAGAATTTCAGAAAATGTATTTTTAATTGGTGCATAGTCGGTGTTGTTGTACCTCTCTGAGATGGCTCCGTACAAGTTTTGGGGTGCACTTAACATCAACTTCCAACTCTCCAACACCCTCGGTATCCTAATCACCAACATCCTCAACTACTTCTTCTCCAAGATCAAGGGCGGGTGGGGTGGCAGTTGAGCCTCAATAGAGCCATCGTCCCTGCTGTCTTTATCACCGCTGGCGTCAATCTGTGGTAGTATTGAAATAAATCAAGTCAAAATTGGTCATCGATACAAAATTCAAATATTGATCCATCGGGCAGTGGATGAGCCTATGTTTAACATAGAGAGAAAACACTCAATTTGGAGTGAAAAAAAAAATATATACCACCCTTTATGTGTTTATCTTACAAAGGGAATGGCCATTCAATCACACATATCATAAATCTCCCTTTGTCCCCGTCTCACTATCATAAAACATGTTCCAATACTCTAAAAAATACTGGTTGCGAGAGTGATTAGGTAGGGTAACGGTAAGGAATACCCGGGGAACCTCTCTATTTTTTTCCTGGTTACATGCACCATTTCCACTATGGGTAGACTCATCTTCGTATACGACATTGGAATCTCAGGTTTGAATCCCTATTTTTTTTGAGTTTTAAAATGATTTTATCTTATGTTTCCTTTTATTATGAACAGAAAGGGTAACATCGATGTTGCACTTCCTAGAGAAGTTCTTCTCGTTGGTCAACAATAATGTGATGGGTGATACATCGACCAACTAATACTGCACCTTTGAGAACCAGATTTTGTAGATGTTCACACCGTCGTTGTACATGGCGGTCGTAATTTCTTCATTGGTGGCATAGACGGTGAATCAGTGGTTCAGGAGAAAATATTTCTTTCTATTTAGAGGAATTATGTTCTTCACTGGTTCTATAATCAATGGGTTCACTCAAAGGATTTGGATACTCATTATCAATCACCTTTTCTTGGGTTTAGGCATTGGCTTCGCCAATCAGGTCAACCATATGTTACCATACACATCACAAATTTTTAATTTTTCTCCCATATTTTTATTTTTTCTATTTTCTTTCAATTAGAAAATATACTCTCCCAAAAAAATATTTCTTTATAAAATATACCCAATCCTATCCAATTTTTTTTAAAAAAAATTAAAACCCTGTTTAAAATAATAAACCCTCCCAAAGTGACTGCTCAACTTCCATTTTAGAATTTCAGAAAATGTATTTTTAATTGGTGCACTGTCGGTGTTGATTTACCTCTCTAAGATGGATTCGTACATGTTTCAAGGTGCTCTTAACATTGGCTTCCAGCTCTCCAATACCCTCAGTATCTTCATCGCTAACATCCTCAACTACTTCACCAAGATCACGGGTGGGTTGGGGGTTGTGGCAAAGCCTCGGCAGAACTTTTTTCCCCACCCTCATCAGCAATGTCATCGTCGATCTGTGGTAGTGTTGAAAAAATAAAAATGGAATTGGTCATCGATACAAAATTCAAATATTGATCCACCGAGCAGTGGATGACCCTAGGTTTAACTTATAGAGAAAATTATCAAAAAGGATAGAAAAAAATCTGAACCGCCCTTTGTGTATTTTACTTACAAAGGGTATGGGCTTGTCCGTACACGCATCATAAATATTCATTCATCTCAGTCTCTTTGTCCCCATGAAAGTTCTAATACCTAGAAAAAATTATGGCCATGAGAGTGATTTGTTAGGGTAATGGTAAGGAATACCAATGGAACCACACTATTTTTATCCTGGTCACATGCATTGTTGCCACCGTGGGTGGCCTCATCTTCAGATATGACAGTGGAATCTCTGGTTTGTATCTCTGTATTTTTGGAGTTTTAAAACGATTGGATCTCATGTTTCATTTTATTATGAACAGATTGCATAACGTCGATTCCACACTTCTTTAAGAAGTTCTTCTCGTTGGTCTACAGGAAGGTTATGGGAGATACATTGATGAACCTATACTCCACCTTCAACAGTTATATTTTGATATTATTCATGTAGTCATTGTATGTGGCCACACTAATGTATTCGATGGTGGAATCAATGATGAATCGGTGGTTCATGATAAAATTTTCTGTGTTATTCGACAGACTTCTATTCTTCACCAGTTCCATCATCAATGGGTTTGATCAGAGGATTTGGATACTTATCATCAATCACATTTTCCTAATACCAAAATGTGAATGCATCCGATAATGAATTGTTTCTAATGAGAATGGGAATGATTATATATTTGTTCAATAAACTTTAGTTCATGGAATTTCATTATGAATATATATTTCCTGATTCCAGCAGACAATGGTTTTATGAATATGCCATGCAACCCCCAACCAATTTTTTTTCCTAATACCAAAATCGGAATGGATCCAACAATGAATTGTTTCTAATGATCATGGGCATGATTGTATTTTTGTCCATTATACTTTAATTCACATAATTGTGTTATGAGTATATATTTCCTGATTCCAGCATACAATGGTCCCATGAATATACCATACAAACCCCCAATTGAATGATTTTTCCTAATACCAAAATGTGAATGCATCCGATAATGAATTGTTTTAATGATAATGAGCATGATTATATACAAGTTCATTATACTTTATTTCATGAAATTGCATTATTAGTACATATTTTCTAATTCTGGAAAACAATGGTCCCATGAAGACACTGCACATTCCCTAACCGAAAGTGTTTTCTTAATACCAAAATTTGAATACATCTAATAATGAATTATTTCTAATGAGCATGGGCACGATTATATATAGGTCTATAATACTTTAATTTATAGCATTTCGTTATCAATATATATTTCCTAATTCAGGAAGACAATTGTCCCGTGAATATAATGTACAACCCCCTAATCAAATGTTTTTTCCTAATAACAAAATGTTGGTGCATACGATAATGAATTTTTTCTAATGAGGATAAGCACGATTATATGTAGGTCTATTATACTTTAATTCACGGAGTCACATTTTCAACATATTTTTCATGATTCTGGAATATAATGATCGTATGAATATACTTGACAGACTCCCGACCAAATTTTTTTTCCTAATACCAAAATGTGTATGCATCCGATAATGAATGTTTTCTAATGAGCATGAGCATGATTACATATAGGTCCATTATACTTTAATTCATGGAATTAAATTATCAATATATATTTCCTAATTTTAGCAGACAATGGTCTTATGAATATACTAAATAACCCCCCAATCAATGGTTTTTTCCTAATAACAAAATGTGAATGAATCCGATAAATAATTGTTTCTAATGATCATCGACATGATTATATATATGTCCATTATAATTTAATTCATAGAATTGCATTATTAGTATATATTGTTTGATTCTGACAGATAGTGGTCCAATGAATATACTTTTCAACCCCCAATTGAATGTTTTTTCCTAATACCAAAATATTAATACATTCAATAATGAATTGTTTCTAATAATAATTGGCATGATTATATAATTAAATTATACTTTAATTCACGGAATTGCATTATCAACATATATTTCCTAATTCCGGCAGACAATGGTCGCGTAAATATATTGTACAGCCCCACAAATGAAAGTTTTTTTTTCCTAATACCGGAATATGAATGCATCTGATAATTAATTGTTTCTAATGATAATTAGAATGATTATATATCGGTCCATTTTTCTTTAATTCACATAATTGTGTTATCAGTATATATTTCCCAATTCCAGAAGGCTATAGTCCCGTGAATATACTATATAGCCCCCTAAAAAATTGTTTTTTGCTAATATAAAAATGTAAATGAATCCGATAATGAATTGTTTCTAATGAGAATGGACAATATTATTTATAGGTCTATTATACTTTAATTCATGGAATCACGTTATTAGTTTATATTTCCTTATTTTGGCAGATAATGATCCCAAAATATGTTGTACATCCCCAACCGAAAGATTTTTTCCTAATAACAAAATATGAATGAATCTGATAATGAATTATTTATAATGAACATGGGAATGATTATATATAGGTCCATTATTATTTAATACATATAATTTCATTATCTGTATATATTTATGGATTCTAGCAGATAATTGTCTCGTGGATATATTGTACAGACCCCAACCGAATTTTATTTCCTAATACCCAAATTTGAATGCATACGATAATGAATTTTTTCTAATGAGCATGGGTATTATTATAAATAGATTCACTATACTTTAATTCACAAATATTGCATTATCAGTATATATTTCCTGATTTTGGGAGACAATGGTCCTGTGAATATACTGTACAGCCCCCAACTGATAGTTTCTTCCTAATACCATAATGTGAATGCATCCGATAAAAAATTTCTTCTAATGAGCATGGGAATGATTATATACAGGTTCATTATAATTTAATTCATATAATTGCATTATTAGTATATATTTTCTGATTTCAGCAAATAATTTTCTCGTGAATATACTATACAACCCCCAACTAAAACTTTTTTCCTAATACCAAAATGTAAATGAATCTGATAATGATTTTTTTTCTAATGAGAAAATTCATGATTATATATAGGTACATTATACTTTAATTCATAGAATGGCGTTATCAGTATATATTTTCTCATTCTAGCAGACAATGGTTTCATGAATATACTGTACAGTCACCCAACTGAAAGTTTTTTTTCTAATACCAAAATGTGAATGAATACGATAAGGAATTATTTCTAATGAGAATGGGAATGATTATATAGATGTCCATTATAATTTAATTCATGAAATTGTGTTAGCAGTATATATTTTTTCTGATTTCGGAAAACAATGGTCCCCTAAATATATTGTACAACCCCCAACCAAAAGTTTATTTATAATACCAATATGTGAATGTATCCGATAATTAATTGTTTCTAATGAGCATTAGAATTATTATATATAGGTCTATTATACTTTAATTCAGGGAATTTCATTATCAAAATATATTTTTTAATGAGCATGGGCATGACTATATATAGGTCTATTATATTTTAATTCATGGAATTGTGTTATCAGTATATATTTCTTGATTCCAGCAGACAATGGTCCCGTGAATATATTGTAAAACCCCCTACCCAAAAGATTTTTCCTAATACCCAAATGTGAATGAATCTGATAATGAATTGTTTCTAATGAGCATGAGCATGATTATATATAGGTTCACTATACTTTAGTTTAAGGAATTTCATTATTAGTATATATTTTCTAATTATCGCAGACAATGGTAATGTAAATATATTATACAGATCCCCCTACCAAATGTTTATTCCTCATACCAAATTGTGAATGCATAGAATAATGAATCATTTCTAATAAGCATGGGTATGATTATATATAAGTTTATTATACTTTAATTCAAGTAATTTTATTATCATTATATATTTCATGATTCCGGTAGAAAATGGTCTCATGAATATACGGTGCATCTCCCCAACTGAAATTTTTTTCATAATACCAAAATTTGAATGCATCTGATAATGAATTGTTTCTAATGAGTAGGGTCATGATTATAAATATGTTTGTTATACATTAATTCATGGAATTTCATTATAGTTATATATTTCTTGATTTTGGAAGACAATGGTCCCCCGAATATACTATACATACCTAGAACCAATTTTTTTTCCTAATATCAAAATGTGAATAAATCCAATAATTAATTGTTTATAATGAGTATGAGCATGACAATATATAGGTCTATTATATTTCAATTCATGGAATTGCGTTATAAGTATATATTTCCTAATTCTGACAGACAATGGTCCTATGAATATACTTTACACCCCCAGACTGAATGTTTTTTCCTAATAACAAAATGTGAATGCATCTGATAATGAATTTTTGCTAATGAGTATGGTTATGATTATCACTATAGGAAAATAGCATTTTAGCGGTGGTTTTTTCGCAATGGTTTTCAAAACCGTTGCTAAATGTTTTCCGACCAATAATTTAGCAGTGGGTTTTTAGAGATGGTTTTAAAAACCACCAATAAATGTTTTTAAAATATTTTTTAAAATATTTTTTAATTTTTTCCAAAAAAAAAATTGCATTTATTTTTAGCAGTGCTTTTCTAAAGTAGTCGTCGCGAAATAGAGGCAGTATTTTCAAAATAACCGCAAAAATTGAACTAAAAAAATTAAAAACAAATTATTTCTTAATTGTTAATCAATAATTATTATTTACAGTCATATATAGTTTATTATTATAATTTTAATTATTTATAATGTGTCAATTAATAAATATTAGTAATTATTAGTTAATAATATTTTTAAAGTTTAAAGAAATCTTCAACAAGTTGAAAAACAAACTTCAACATTAAATAACCATAATCTGAGAGTCAGTTTTAGCTCCATAACTAGTCAGATTGAAGCTTATGAAATGAACTAAAACCATGTTACATTTAAATTGGTTGAAGACTAAAGGAATAAAAGATATTATAGTTTCAAAGAATTCAGAAATCAAATATTAACTTCAAACAACCATAACTTTTGATCAATGTGTCCGTCTAAGCTCTACCACATATCAAATTAAAGCATGTGATGAGCTCTACACCGTGTAGGTCTGGGACCAATAGTTCGATCACTATCCCCTTTGACCCCCCATAGAAATACCCAGAATGCCTTCAAAACATAGTTTTTAGTCGTCGACCTCAATTTCATAAAATTCAAATGCCTATAACTTCTGATCTAGGTGTCTGTTCAGCTCTTACCACATATCATATCAAATATAGTTTTTGTTCTTCAATTTGACTGGTTGTGGAGCTAAAAAAGGACTATCGAATCAGATTTTATGACCATTTCAGTGTTTTGGGGTTTTAAAATTTTCTTAACATTTTAGAGTTTGTTTATTTATTTATTAGTCATTTATTTTTTATTTTTTCATTATTTATTAATTAATTCATTATTAATTAATTAATTATTAATATTTATTTATCTATTATGAATTATTTATTATTTATTCAATTACTATTTATTATTCATTAATTTATTAATATATTTATTTAATATTTAATATTTATTTATTTTATCTATTTATTATTTAGTTATTATGTACACATTAATTAATAATTTATTTTTAATTTATTAATTATTTATTAATTATTTATTAATTATTAGTTTATTATTCATTTATTATCCATTTATTATTTATTTATTCTTTATTAATTATTTATTAATTATTTATAAATTATTAAATATTAATTTTTAATTTGTAATTATTAATTATTAATTAAGATTTATTAATTATTAATTATCAATTAATAATTATTTCTTATTATTAATTATTTATGATTTAGTTATTTATTTAGTTATTATATATTATTTATTATTTATTATTTATTATTTATTATTTTTTACTTATTAATTACATATTATTTTTTTTAATTAATTAATTAATTAATTAATTATTATTAGTTTATTATTCATTTATTTTTCATTTATTTATTCATTATTCATTATTCATTATTTATTAATTATTTATATATTAATTAATTATTAATTATTTATTAAATTTTTAATATTAGATTTTAATTATTAATTATTAATTATTAGTTATTATTAATTATTAATTACTAATTATTTATTATATATTATTTTATATCTTATATTTATTTTTTAGTATTTATTATTTCTTATTTATTATTTATTATTTATTATTTATTATGTATTATTTATTATTTATTATTTTTTTATTTATTTTTTTATTTATTTATTCATTTAGTTATTCATTTATTATATATTATATATTATATATTATTTAGTAATTTATTTTTAATTTAGTAATTTATTTTTAATTTATTAATTAATTAATTATTATTAGTTTATTATTCATTTATTATTAATTTATTTACTTATTAATTTATTTATTACTTTTTTATTATTTTATATTATTAATTTATTATTAATGAATTATTAATTACTTATTTATTATTTATTCATTATATATTTATTATTTATTTATTCATAGTTTATTATTTATTATTTATTATCGATTAATTTAATATTTATTTCTCATATATTAATTAATTTATTAAACAATTTATTATTTATACATTACTTATATATTGTATATTGTATATTATATATTATATATTATATATTATATATTTTATATTTTATATTTTATATTATTTATTATTTAGTATTTAGTATTTATTATTTACTATTTACTATTTACTATTTACTATTTATTATTTACAATTTCTTATTTACCATTTATTTCTATATTATATATTTCTTTAATTATTATTCATTTATATTCTATTTTTTAATTAGCAATTTTTAATTAGTAATTATTGAATATAAATAATTACTTGTTAATTATTATTTATTAATTATTAATTATTGATTATTGATTATTGATTATTGATTATTGGTGATTGGTGGTTGATTAATCATTATTGGTTAATAATTTTTTATTAATAATTATTTAGTTTGTATCTATTTGTTATTTATTATTTGTTTTTTAATTAATATATATGTGTGTGTGTGTGTGTTTGTGTGTGTGTGTGTGTAATTATATGAAATTCGATTTATACACCACACGAAGAGCCTGCTGGAGTGGTAAAATCTTTAGAGAATAAGCAAGAGGTGAGGGGTACAAATCTCATCCAACGCATAATTTCTATATATGGCATGGGCATGTGTATGGACATGAGATTGTGCATGGATCTGAGCATGGGCATGTTAATAAAAATATTAAATAATAAATAAAATATGTAATAAATAAATAAATAAATTACTTAATTACGTAATTAATTAATTATAAAAATAAATAATTTAATAAATAATTTACGATAATAAATAATAAATAATAAATGATAACTAAATAATTAAATAAATTACAAAAAAATAATAATAAAAAATAATAAAAAATCTAAAAAAATTAAAAAAAAATATTAAAAATGATTTAACGATGGTTTAAACTGCAACTAAAAACCCATCGCAAAAAAACTACCGCTAAATTGTTCTATGACAGTTTTGAAAAATTGCTACTAATGGATTACCGACGCACGATTTAGCGATGGTTTTCCAAAACCGTCGCAGAATGATTTAGCAGCAGTTTAAACCGCAACTAAATGCAAATGTTGGCATAGTGTATATATAGATCCATTATACATTAATTCATGGAATTGTGTTATAAGTATATATTTTATGATTCCAGAAAACAATGGTCCCGTGAATATACTATACAGCCCACCAAATGAAATTTTTTTCCTAATATCAAAATGTGAATGCATTAGATATTGAATTATTTATAATAATCATTAGCATGATTATATATAGTTCTATTATACTTTAATTCATGGAATTGCATTATCAGTATATATCTCTGAATTCCGAGAGACAATGGTCTCATAAATATACTTTACCTCTCCCCAAATGATTTTTTCCCTAATACCAGAATGTGACATCATTTGATAATGAATTGTTTCTAATGAGCATGAACATGATTATATATAGGTCTATTGTGCTTTAATTCATGGAATTGCGTTATCAGTATATATTTCCTAATTTCAGCGGACAATGGTCCTATAAATATACTGTACAATCCCCCAACTGAATGTTTTTTCTAATACAAAAATATAAATGCATCCAATAATGAATTGTTTCAAATGAGACTATACATTATTATATATTTGACCATTATACTTTAATTTATGGAATCATGTTATGGGTATATATTTCCTGATTCCGACAGACAATGGTCCCATGAATATACTGTACAGCCCACCAACCGAAAGTTTTTTCCTAATATCAATATATGAATGCATCCGATAATGAATTTTTTCTAATGAGCATGGGCATGATTATATATATGTCCACTATACTTTAATTCACAGAATTGCATTATCTGTATATATTTCCAGATTTTTACAGACAGTGGTCCCATGAATATAGTGCACAGACCCCCAACCAAATGCTATTTCTTAATACCCAGATTTGAATGCATTTGATAATTAATTGTTTCTAATGAGAATGAGTATGATTATATATAGATCCAATATACTTTAATTTAAAGAATTAATTTATTAGTATACATTTCTTGATTCTGGTAGATAGTGGTCCCGTAAATATACTGTACTACCCCCCAATTGAAATTTTTTTCCTAATAGTATAATATGAATGCATCTGATAATAAATTTATTATAATGGAATTGACATGATTATATATAGGTCCATTATACTTAAATTCATGGAATTGCATTATAATTATATTTTTCATGATTTCATCAGACAATTGTCTCGTGAATATACTATATAACCCCAAAAAAAAGTTTTTTTCCAAATACCAAAATGTGAATGCATCCGATAATGAATTGTTTCTAATTATCATAGGCATGATTATATATAGACCCATTATACTTTTATTCATGTAATCACATTATTAGTATATATTTTTTTATTCTAGTAGATAATAGCCCTGTGAATATACTGTATGGCCACTCAACTAAAATTTTCTTCCTAATAACAAAATGTGAATGCATACGATAATGAATTGTTTCTAATGAGAGTGAGCACTATTATATAGATTTTCATTATAATTTAATTCATGAAATTGTGTTATCAGTATATATTCTCATATTCTAGAAAAAATGGTCCCCTAAATATATTGTTCAACCCCCTACCGAAAGTTTATTTCTAATACCAATATGTGAATGCATCCGATAATTAATTGTTTCTAATGAGCATTGGCATTATAATATATTGGTCCATTATAATTTATTTTAAGGAATTGCGTTATCAGTATATATTTTCTGATTCTGACAGACAATGGTCCAATGAATATACTATATAACCCCCCAATCAAAAGTTTTTTCCTAATACCAAAATTTGAATACATCTGATAATGAATTGTTTTTAATGAGCATGAGCATGATAATATATAGGTCCATTATAATTCAATTCACAAAATTGAATTATCAATATATATTTCCCGATTCCGGTAGACAATGGTCCCGGGAATATACTATACATCCTCCAACCAATTTTTTCCCTAATATCAAAATGTGAATGAATCCGATAATTAATTATTTCTAATGAGAATGGGAATGACTATATATAGATCTATTATATTTTGATTCATGGAATTGCGTTATCAGTATATATTTCTCAATTCCAGCTGAAAATGGTCCCGTGAATATATTGTACAACCCCAAACTGAATGTTTTTTCCTTATACCCAAATGTGAATGAATAAAATAATGAATTGTTTATAATGAGCATGGGCATGATTATATATAGGTTCATTATAATTTAGTTCATTGAATTGAATTATAAGTATATATTTCCTAATTCAAGTAGACAATGGTCCCGTAAATATATTATACAACCCCCAACAGAATGTTTTTTCTAATACCAAAATGTGAATGCATCTAATAATGAATAGTTTCTAATGATCATGGGCATGATTATATATAGTTCCATTATACTTTAATTCAATGAATTGCATTATCAGTATATATTTACTGATTTCGGCAAACAATGGTCCCGTGAATATATAGTATAACCGCCCAACCGAATTTTTTTCCTAATACCAAAATATGAATGCAATCGATAATGAATTGTTTCTAATGATCATGGGCATGATTATATATAGTTCTGTTATAATTTAATTTAGAGAATTGTGTTATCAGTATATATTTCCTAATTCCAGCAGAAAATGGTCCCTTGAATATATTGTACAACCCCCAATAGAATGTTTTTTCCTAATACCAAAATTTGAATGCATACAATAATGAATTGCTTCTAATTAGTTTGGGCGTGATTATATATAGGACAATTATACTTTAATTCACAGAATTGCATTATCATTATATATTTCTTGATTCTGGAAGATGATGGTCCCTTGAATATACGGTATAACCACCAAACCAAATATCTTTTTCTAATAACAAAA
The DNA here is from genome assembly GCA_963277665.1 of Viscum album. Lineage (NCBI taxonomy): Eukaryota > Viridiplantae > Streptophyta > Magnoliopsida > Santalales > Viscaceae > Viscum > Viscum album. The sequence goes on along the minus strand of OY728151.1, from coordinate 888,179,592 downwards.
TTTGAATTCATCTAATAATAAATTGATTCTCATGAACATGTGCATGATTATATATTGGTCCATTATACTTTAATTCACATAATTATGTTATCAATATATATTTCTTGATTTTAGTAGATAATAGTCCCAAGAATATATTGTACAACCTCCCAATCAAATGTTTCATTATAATACCAAAATATAAATGAATCCGAGAATGAAATGCTTCTAAGGATCATGTTCATGATTGTATATATATTCATTATATTTTAATTCATGGAATTACATTATCAGTATATATTTTCTGATTCTGGAAGACAATGGTACCGATATTATACTGTACTTCCCCCAAACAAATGTTTTTTCCTAATACCCAAATGTGAATGAATATGATAATTAATTGTTTCTAATGAGCATAGACATGATTATATATATGTCCATTATAGTTAAATTCATGGAATTAAGTTATCAGTATATATTTCCTAATTCTAATAGATAATGTTCCCTTGAATATATTATACAACCCCCAATCGAATGTGTTTTCTTAATATCAAAATGTGAATGCATTCGATAATGAATTGATTATAATGAGCATTGGAATGATTATTTATAGGTTCACTATACTTTAATTCATGGAATTGTGTAATCAGTATATATTTCTTAATTTCTGTAGACAACGGTCCTGTGAATATACTATACATCCCCCAACCGAATGCTTTTTCCAAATATAAAAATTTGAATGCATCATATAATGAATTGTTTCTAATGAGCATAGTAATTATTATATATAGTTCCATTATACTTTAATTCGTGGAATTGTGTTATTAGTATATATTTCCAGATTCTGGTAGATAATGGTCTTGTGAATACACTGTAAATCCCTCCAACTAATTTTTTTTCCTAATACCAAAATGTGAGTGTATTCGATAATAAATTATTTATAATGAGCATTTGCATAATTATATATGCATCCATTATAATTTAATTCACAAAATTTCATTATCATTATATATTTCTTGATTCCAACAGACTATGGTCTAATGAATATACTATACAGCCCCAACCAAAAGTTTTTTCCTAACACTAAAATGTGAATGTATATGATAATGGATTATTTCTAATGATAATGGACATGATTAAATATATTTCCATTGTACTTTAATTAAAGTAATTTCATTGTCAGTATATATTTCCGGATTTTAGCAGAAAATTGTCTTAGGAATTTATAGCACAACCCCCCCCCCCCACAGAATGTTTTTTCCTAATACCGAAATATGAATGAATCCAGTAATTAATTGTTACTTATGAGCATGGGAATATTTATATATATATATATATTATAATTTAATTAACAAAATTTTGTTATCAGTATATATTTCTGATTCTGGTAAACAACGCTCTTGTGAATATACAGTACAACCCCCAATGGAAAGTTTTTCTCTAATACAAAAATTGCATGTATCCGATAATGAATTGCTTATAATGAGAATGGGCATAATTATATATAGGTACATTATAATTTAATTCATAGAATTGTGGTATCAGTATATATATTCTAATTTCGGAAGATAATGGTCCCGTGAATATATTATACATCCCCCACCCGAAATATTTTTCCTAATACTGAGATGTGAATTCATCCAATAATAAACTGTTTCTAATGATAATGTGCATTATTATATATAGGTCCATTATACTTTAATTCATGGAATTGCATTATCAATATATTTTTTCTGATTTCGGATAACAATGGTCCCGTGAATATACCGTACAACCCCCCAACCGAAAGTTTTTTCATAGTAACAAAATGTGAATACATCCGGTAATGAATTATTTCTAATTAGAATAGGTATGATTATGTATAGGTCCATTAAACTTTAATTCAAAAAAAATTGAATTATGAGTATATATTTCCTAATTCTGGTAGATAATGGTCCCGTGAATATATTGTACAACCCCCAACTGAAAGTTTTTTCCTGATACCAAAATGTGAATGCATCCAATATTGAATTGTTTCTAATGAGCATGGGCATGATTATATATAGTTTCATTATACATTAATTCATGAATTTCATTATTAGTATATATTTCCTGATTTTAGCAGAAAATGGTCTCGTGAATATTCAGTACAACCCCCAACTGAAAGTATTTTCCTAATTACCAAATGCGAATGCATCAGATAATGAATTGTTTTTAATGAGAATGTGAATGATTTTATATAGTTCTATTATTCTTTAATTCACCGAATCGCATTATCAGTATATATTTCTATATTCCTATAGACAATGGTCCCATGAATATATTGTACAACATCCCAATTGAAATATTTTTCCTACAACTAAAATGTGAATGCATCCGATAATGAATTGTTTCTAATGAGCATGAGAATTATTATAAATATGTCCACTATACTTTAATTTAAAAAAACATTATGAGTATATATTTTTGGATTTCAGTAGATAATGGTCCCGTGAATATAATGTATAGCCCCCAACCACCCTTTGTGTGTTTCCCACTTAGTTTCAAAGGGCATGGGACTCCCCTAACACACATCATAATATGTATGAATTGCACCACCACATCTAATTTATTTTTATCTAATATCTAAAAACATGTCGTATGTTGATATAAATCTCAATATACCTTCCTTCCTATTATATCCCATCTTTTTCTCATCTTTGTATCTTTGTCCCCAAGCCTGAAGTCTTCTTGGCATGTTCGAGTACCATGAAAAATTGTCAGCCATAGGAGTGATTGGGTTGGGTAAGGACAAGGAATACCCAAGTAACCTCACAGTTTTTTCCTTGCCACATGCATCGTTTCCTCCATGGGTGTCCTCATCTTTGGATATGACATTGGAATCGTAGGTTTGTATCTCTTTATTTTTTTAGTTTTAAAATGATTGTTTATAATGTTTCATTTTATTATGAACAGTCGGCATAATGTCGATGCTTCCCTTATTGAAGAATTTATTCCTATCGGTATATAGGAAGGAGATGGGTGATACATCGACCAAATATTTATGAACCTTTGAGAGATATATTTTTTTGATGTTCACATCATAACTGTACGTGGTGGCCATAATTTCTTCATTGGCGACCTCAATAGTGACTCAGTGGTTCAGGGAAAACTGTTTACAGTGCCATCATCAATGGGTTCACTCCAAGTATTTTGATGGTCATCGTCAGTCACCTTTTCTTGGGTTTAGGCATTGGCTTCACCAATTATTTTGAACTAGCTATTACCTTATAAATCACAATTTTTTACCTTTTCTCCCATGTTTTTACCTTTTCTATTTTCTTTCAGTTGGAAAATATACTCTACCAAATAGATATTTATTTACAAAATATACCAAATCCTAACCCATTTTTGTTTAAAAAAATTAAAAACCCATTTAAAATAATTATCCCTCCAAAATGGACTGCTCAACTGCCATTTTAGAATTTCAGAAAATGTATTTTTAATTGGTGTGTATTTGCTTCCAGTATACCTCTCTAATATAGATTCGTAAAAGTTTTGGGGTGCTCTTAATAATGGATACCATCTCTCCAACACCCCCATCATCTGCATCGACAAAATTATCAACTACTTCTTCACCAAGATCATGGGTGGGTGTGGATGGTGGCTGATCCTCGATGAAGCCTTCATCTCTGCACTCGTCCTCACTGTCGGTGCTGATTTGTGGTAGTGTTGAAACAAACCAAGACAAAATTGGTCACTGATACAAAATCCAAATATTGATCCATTGGGCGATGGATGATCTTTTTTTTAAATTAGAGATAAAATGATCAAAGTGGAGAGAAAACAAATCTATACCTCCCCTTGTGTGTTTTTCTTGAAAAGGGCATGGGCTTGCCCTAACACACATCATAAATCTCATTTCCTCACCATCCCTTTTTCCCTAAGAAAGTTTCAGTACTCTGAAAACATGATGGCTATGAGAGTGATTGGGTAGGGTAATAGCAATGTATACCCACGAAACCTCACTATTTTTTTTCTACTCACAAGCATCATTATTTCCCTAGATGGCCTCATTTTCATATATAACATTGGCATCTCAGGTTTTCATCTCTGTATTCTTTTATTTTTAAAATGATTGTAACTCATGTTTCCTTTTATTATGAATATCTAGGTTAATGTCGATGCCTCCCCTCTTGAAGAAGTTATTCCTGTTGGTCTATAGGAATGGGACGGTTGATACATCGACCAACTAGTACTGCACCTTTGAGATCTAGATTTTTTCGAAGTTCACGTTGTCGTTTTATGTGGTGGCCATACTTTCTTTGTTTGTGGCATCATTGGTGGATCAGCGGTTTGGGTGAAAACTGTCCATGCTATTCGATGGACTTGTATTCATTACTAGTTCCATAATCAATGGGTTTTCTTAGAGGATTTGGATGCTCATCGTCAGTCTACTTTTCTTGGGTTTAAGTGTTGGCTTTGCTAACTAGTTCGACCATTCGTTACCTTACACATCGTTATTTGTTAAATTTTCTCCCATATTTTTAGTTTTTATATTTTATTTTATTTGGAAAATATACTCTCCCAAATACATATTTATTTACAAAATATACAAAATCATATCCCATTTTTTTAAATAAAAAAATTAAAAACACCTTTAAAATAATAACCCCCCCCCAAAGAGACTACCCAACTGCTATTTCAAAATTTCAAAAAAATTTATTTTTAATTGGTGTGCACTCGGTGTTGTTGTACCTCTCTCAGATGGCTTCGTACATGTTTTGGGGTGCACTTAACATCATCTTCGAGATCTCCAACACCCTCGGCATCCTCATCGCCAACATCCTCAACTAATTCTTTGCCAAGATCAAGGTCGGGTGGGGGTGGCAGTTGAGCCTCGATAGATCCATCATCCCCGCTGTCGTCATCACCGTCAGTGCTGATTTGTGGTAGTGTTGAAACAAATCAAGAAAAAATTGGTCATCGATACAAAATTCAAATATTTATCCACCGAGCGGTGATGAGACTACGTTTAACATTGATAGAAAACACTCAATGTAGAGTTAAAATAAATATATACCATCTTTGTGTGATTCTCTTTCAAAGGGCATGGGAATTCCCTCATGTACGTCATAAATATCCCTTTGTCTCCATCTTTATATCCCCCAGCATGTTCCAGTACTCTAAAAAAATGCCGGTTGTGGGAGTGATTGGGTAGGGTAATGGTAAGTAATACCTAAGGAACCTTCCTGTTTTTGTACTGGTCACATGCACCATTTCCACCATAGGTGACCTCATCTTCGTATATGACATTGTCATCTTAGGTTTGAATATCTGTATTTTTTGAGTTTTAAAATCATTGTTTCTCATGTTTCCTTTTATTATGAATAGGTTGGGTAACATCAATGCCTCACTTCCTGGAGAAGTTCTTCCTGTTGGTTAATAAGAATGCGACGGGTGATACATTGACCAAAAAGTATTGCACCTTTGAGATCCATATTTTGTAGATGTTCATATCGTCACTATACATGGCGGCCATACATGCTTCATTGGTGGCGTCAACGGTGACTCAACAGTTCAGGAGAAAAATTTCTATGATATTCATCGGACTTTTTTTCTTCACTAGTTCCATCATCAATGGGTTCACTCAAACGATTTATATTCTCATTGCTGGTCATCTTTTTTGGGTTTAGGCATCAGCTTCGCTAACCAGGTCAACCACATGTTACCTTACACATCGTAATTTTTAAAATTTTCTCCCATATTTTTATTTTTTCTATTTTATTTCAGTTGGAAAATATACTCAACCAAAAAATATTTCTTTACAAAATATACCCAATCTTATACCATATTTTTAAAAAAAAATTAAAACCCCATTTAAAATAATAAACCCTCCCAAAGTGATTGCCCAACTGCCACTTTAGAATTTCAGAAAATGTATTTTTAATTGGTGTAAAGTCGGTGTTGTTGTACCTCTCTGAGATAGCTTCATACATGTTTCGGGGTACTCTTAACATCAGCTTCTAGATCTCCAACACCCTCAGCATCCTCATCGCCAACATCCTCAAATACTTCTTTGCCAAGATCATGGGCAGGTGGGGGTGGTGCCTGGTCCTCGGAAAAACATTCGTCCCCACCCTCGTCAGCAACGTTGGCGCCAATCTGTGGTAGTGTTGAAAAAATCAAGATAGAATTGTTCACTGATAAAAAAATCAAATATTTATCCACAAAGCAGTGTATGATCCTAGGTTTAACTTAGAGAGAAAATTCTCAATATAGAGAGAAAAAAATCTGAATTTCACTTTGTGTGTTTCGTTTGCAAAGGGTATGAGCCTGCCCTCACACACATCATAAATATTCCTTCATCTTAGTCTCTTTGTCCCTAAGAAAGTTCCATTACTTTGAAAACATGCTAGACATGGGAGTGATTTTTTAGGGTAATGGTAAGTAATACCAGGGGAACATCACTATTTTTTTCCTGGTCACATGCATCGTTGCCGCTATGGGTGGCCTCATCTTCAGATACGATACTGGCATCTCTGATTTGTATCTTTATATTTTTGGAGTATTAAAATGATTGGATATCATGTTTCATTTTATTATGAACATGAGGCGTAACGTTGATTCCACCCTTCTTGAAGAAGTTATTCTCATCGGTCTATAGGAAGGTGATGAGAGATACATTGACAAACCTGTACTCCACCTTAAATAGTTATATTTTGATGTTGTTCATGTATTCATTGTACTTAGCCACCCTAATGTCTTCACTGGTGGTGTCAACGATGAATCAGTTGTTCAGGATAAATTTTTCTATGTTATTTTTTAGACTTTTGTTCTTCACCGGTGCCATTATTAATGGGTTCTCTCGAAGGATTTGGATGCTCATCATTGATCACCTTTTCCTAATAGAAAAATGTAAATTCATCCATTAATGAATTGTTTCTAATGAGAATGGGCATGATTATATATATTTCAATTATACTTTATTTCATGGAATTAAATTATGAATATATATTTCTTGATTTTGGTAGACAATGGTCTCATGAATATTCCATAAATCCCCCCAACCAAAAGTTTTTTCCTAATACCAAAATTTGAATGCATCCGATAATGAATTTCTTCTAATGAGCATTGGCATGATTGCATATAGGTCTATTATACATTAATTCACAGAATTTCATTATGAGTATATATTTCTTGATTCCGGCATACAATGGTCTCATGAATATTCTATACAAATCCCCAATCGAAAGTTTTTTCCTAATACCAAAATGTGAATGTATATGATAATGAATTGTTTCTAATGATCATGGGCATGATTATATAAATATCCATTATACTTTATTTCACAGAATTATGTTATCAGTATATATTTCCTGATTTCAGAAGACAATGGTCCCATGAATATATTGTACAACCCCTAACCGAAAGTGTTTTCCTAATACCAAATTTGAATACATCTGATAACGAATTGTTTATAATGACCATGGGAATTAATATATATAGTTCTATTATACTTTAATTTTCAAAATTATATTATCAATATATATTTTCTGATTCTGGTAGACAATGGTCCCATGAATATAATTTACAACCCCGCAATGGAATTTATTTTCCTAATAACAAAATGTGAATGCATCTTATAATGAATTTTTTCTAACAAGAACGAGCATGATTATATGTAGGTCTACTATACTTTAATTCATGGAATCAAGTTATCAGTATATTTTTCATGATTATGGTAGATAATGATTGCATGAATATACTTTACAGCCCCCTGACCAAATGTTTTTTCCTAATACCAAAATGTGTATGCATCTGATAATGAATTTTTTTCTAATGAGCATGGGCATAATTATATATAGGTCCATTATAATTTAATTCACGGAATTGAATTATCTGTATATATTTTCTAATTCTGGTAGACAATGGTCCTATGAATATACTGTATAGCTCCCCAATCAAAGGTTTTTTCCTAATAAAAAAATGTGAATTCATTCGATAATGAATTGTTTCTAATGAGCATGGGAATGATTATATATTGGTCCATTATAATTTAATTCATGTAATTATGTTATTAGTATACATTTCCTTATTATGATAGATAGTGGTCTCATGAATATACTTTACAACCCCCAATTGAATGTTTTTTACTAATACTAAAATATTAATTCATTAGATAATGAATTGTTTTTAATGATAATTGACATGATTATATATAGGTCCATTCTAATTTAATTCATGAAATTGCATTATCAATATATATTTACTGATTTCGGTAGACAATGATCCTGTGAATATACTATACATACCCCCAACCGAATTTTTTTTCCTAATACCAAAATATGAATGTATCTAATAATGAATTGTTTATAATGAGCATGTGGGTGATTATATATAGGTCCATTATAATTTAATTCATGAAATTGCATTATCAGTATATATTTCCTGATTATGGCTGACAATGGTCCCTTGAATATATTGTAAAACCACCCAAACGAATGTGTTTTCCTAATACAAAAATGTGAATGCATCTGATAATGAATTTTTTTGGATGAGCATGGGAATGATTATATATAGGTACATTATAATTGAATTCAAGGAATTGCGTTATCAATATATATTTCCTAATTTCTGCTGAAAATGGTCCCATGAATATACTGTACATCCCACCAACCAGATCTTTTTTCCTAATACCAAAATGTGAATGAATCTGATAATGAATTATTTCTAATGTGCATGGGAATGATTACAAATAGGTCCATTATAATTTAATTCACTAAATTGCATTATCATTATATATTTTTAATTATAGAAGACAATTGTCCTGTGTATATATTATAAAGCCCCCCGAACTGAAATTTTATTCCTAATACCAAAATGTGAATGTGTCCAATAATGATTTTTTTCTAATGATCATGAGCATAATTATATATAGGTCTATTATACTTTGATTCATGGAATTGGATTATCTGTATATATTTTCTAATTCTAGTATACTATGGTCCCACGAATATACTGTACAACCCCCTAACCAAATTTTTTTCCATATACCAAAATGTGAATACATTTGATAATGAATTGTTTATAATGAGAATGAGAAGTATTATATAGAGGTCCATTATAATTTAATTCATAGAAATGTGTTATCAGCATATATTTCTTAATTTTGGTAGAAAATGGTCTAATGAATATACTGTATAGCCCCCAACTGAATGTTTTTTCCTAATAACAAAATATGAATACATCCAATAATGAATTTTTTATAACGATCATGGGCATCAATCCGTTTTTTTTTTCATTTTCTAAAAACCATTTTGAGGTTTAGTGGGAACAACACAATCCAAATATCAAATACACATCAAGACAGTATCTTTTAGAATTCTAAAACAATCGGTAAGAAAACTAATTCAAAATTAAATATACATCACCCAAATCATGAATTCAAAATTTGAAAAGAAATCCTAGGGTCGTGAACACCTGATCATCCATCAGCCTTGAGTTGTGCCCCAAGCCACACAATATATCACTAAGCTTCGACCTGTGATAGTACACCTGAAACATAGAAGCCTTAACATTGAACCAATACCACCACCAAAAAACTTCTCTCTGATGAACAGAAACATAAATCATTATCGACGACATAATCATAAATCCAACGGATCCACCATCTACAGCCATTGAAAATCCAAGACCAGAAGACACACCTGATTAACAAGATGAAAAAACCAAACTTGGAAATGTGAATAGCCACCATATTTGATGAAGAATAACCATAGACCATAACCACCAGAGGATAAATGAACCAAGGAGAAAGGAGACCAATCGTAGATCGCTCTCCTCAGAAACAAACAACGACTCTACCAGTACAGCCCAAACCACCCCAAAGAAACTAGTATACTAGACTAAGATGGGGCTGAAAACACAGTAATCAGGCAATAAGAGTAGAGAAGGGATTATGTAAAGGTCCATTATACTTTAATTTATGGAATTTCATTATCAGTATATATTTCCTAATTCTTGTATACAATGGTGTCATGAATATACTTTACAACCCCCCAACCAGAAGTTTTTTCCTAATACAAAAAATGTGAATGCATCCAATAATGAGTTTCTTCTTTTGAGAATGGGAATGATTATATATAGGTCCATTATACTTTAATTCATGTAATTGTCTTATCAATATATATTTCCTTATTCCGATAGATGATGGTCTTGTGAATATATTGTACAACCCCCAAACCAAAATATTTTCCTCATACAAAAATGTGAATGCATCCGATAATGAATTGTTATAATGATCATGGGCATGATTATATATAGGTAAATTATACTTTAATTTACTAAATGGAACTATCAGTATATATTTCTTGATTCTGGTAGATAATGGTCCCGCAAATATATTAAACCACACACCAACCGAAGGTTTTTTTCTAATACCAAAATGTGAATGTATCTGATAATGAATTGTTTTTAATGAGCATGGGAATGATTATATATAGATACATTATAATTTAATTCATGAAATTGCATTATAAATATATATTTCCTGATTTTGATAGACAATGGTCCTATAAATACTTCATACTCCCCCAACCAAAAGTATTTTTTCTTAATACCGAAATGTGAATGCATATGATAATGAATTATTTCTAATTAGAATGGGCATGATTATACATAGTTCCATTATACATTATTTCACAGAATTGTGTCATCAATATATATTTCTTGATCCCAGAAGATTATTTTACCATGAATACACTGTAGATCCCCCAACCGAAAGTTTTTTTACTAATACTAAAATTTGAATGCATTCGATAATAAATTTTTTCTAATGAGAATGGGCATGATCATATATTGTTTCATTATACATTAATTCACATAATTGAATTATCATTATATATTTCTGGATTCGGACAAACAATGGTCATGTTAATATAGTATACATCCCCCAAACCAAATGTTTTTTCCTAATACCAAAATGTGAATACATCTAATAATGATTTATTTCTAATGGGAATATACATTATTATATATAGGTCCATTAAACTATAATTTATGGACTAGCATTATTAGTATATATTTTCTGAATCTAGCAAACAATAATCTCTTGAATATACTATACAACCCCCCAACTGAATTCTTTTTCCTAATATCAAAATGGGAATGTGTCTAATAATGAATTGTTTCTAATGAGTATGGGAATGGTTCTATATAGGTCCATTATAATTTAATTCACAAAATTTCATTATCAGTATATATTTCCTAATTCTTGCGGACAATGGTCTCATGAATACATCATACAACCCCCTCAACTGAATGTTTTTTCCTAATAACAAAATGTGAATGAATATGATAATTAATTGTTTCTAATGAGCATGGGAATGATTATATAAAGGCCCATTATACTTTAATTTAGGAAATTACATTATCAGTATATATTTCATGATTTTGGCAGACAATTGTCTCGTGAATATACTATAGAGTCCCCCAACTAAATGTTTTTCCCTAATACCAAAATGTGAATACATCCAATAATGAATGGTTTCTAATGAGAATGGTCATGATTATATATATGTTCATTATACATTAATTCATATAATTGTGTTATCAGTATATATTTTTTGATTTCAGCAGACAATGGCCCCGTGAATATATTGTACAACCCTCCACCAAATGTTTTTTACTAATACAAAAATGTGAGTGCATATGATAATGAATTGTTTCTAATGATAATTAGCATGATTATATATGGGACCATTATAATTTAATTCATGGAATTGCATTATCAGTATATATTTCCTGATTCTGGTAGACAATGGTCTTCTGAATATACTGTATAACCCCTCAACTGAATGTTTTTTCCTAATACCAAAATATGAATACATCTTATAAATAATTGTTTTTAATGATAATTGGAATGATTATATATAGGTCCATTGTACATTAATTCAAAGAATTACATTATCAATATATATTTTCTGATTATGGAAAAAATGGTCCTATGAATATAATGTACATCCCCCCAACAAAAATTTTTTCTTAATACCAGAATGTGAATGCATCTGATAATGAATTGTTTATAATGAAAATTTCCATGATTATATATAGGTACATTATAATTTAATTCACAGAATTGCATTATCAGTATATATTTCTTGATTCTGGTAGAAAATGGTTCCCTGAATATACTATACATCCCCCAACTAAATTTTTTTTCCTAATAATAAAATGTGAATGAATCCGATAATGAAATGATTTTAATGATCATGGGCATGATTATATTTAGGTCCATTATACTTTAATTCATGTAATTGCATTATTGTTATATATTTCATGATTCCGACAGACAATCATTCTATGAATATACTATACAGCCCCCAAACTGAAATTTTTGTCCTAATTCCCAAATTTGAATGCATCCAATAATGATTTTTTTCCAATGAGAATGAGAATAATTATATATAGGTTAATTATACTTTAATTTGTAGAATTTCATTATCTCTATATATTTTCATATTTTTATAGACAATGGTCCCATGAATATATTGTACAACCACCCAAATCAAATGTTTTTTCCTAATAACAAAATGTTAATTCATCCAATAATGAACTATTTATAATGAATTTGGGAATGATTATATATAGATCCATTATACTTTAATTCACAAAATTTCATTACATGTATATATTTTCTGATTCTGACTGACAATGGTCATATAAATACACTGTACTACCTCCAACCGAAAGTTTTTTCCTAATACCCAAATGTGAATGCATCCGAAAATGAATTGTTTATAATTAGAATATTCATGATTATATATAGGTCCATCATACTTTATTGCATGAAATTGTTTTTTCAGTATATATTTCTTGATTTTGATAGACAATGGTCCTGTGAATATATTGTACAACCCCCAACCAAAAGTTCTTTCCTAATACTAAAATTTTAATGCATTCGATAATAAATTGTTTCTAATGAGCATGGGAATGATTATATATAGGTTCATTATACCTTAATTCATATAATTCAATTATCAGTATATATTTCCTGATTCCATAAGACAATGGACACGTGAATATACTCTATATCCTCCCAACTGAAAGTTTTTTTCTAATACCAAAATGTGAATGCATTAGATAATGAATTATTTCTAATGAGCATTGAAATTATTATATATAGGTCCAATAAACTTTAATTTATGGACTATCATTATTAATATATCCTCCTCCTACAATGGCCTTAAGGCCTTCATTTTTTATTGATTTTGATAATCCACCTTTCAAGGGGTGAGGTGGAACCCTTACAAGGCCCGTAGGCCTTGGAGGAATTCACTGCCCGTAGGCTTCAAACATTACATACAACCCAGACTAACTACTTGGAACTTATCCTCCCCAGCATCTTCATCATGAAATCATCCCTCCACCTTTGCATGGATGTTCATCTAGGCTTTCTTGTGTATGCACAGGCTTATCCTGATGGCAGGTGTCATACCCTCTTGTTCTTGCAATTCATTTAGCTTCTGTACTAGTTAAATCTTCTTTCTCATCCTCCTTCTGAAGCTTGTTCCTTGTAGGTTTTCTGGTTTTTATCTACACTTAAGGTGGCCTGAAGGCCATGAGGTGGCCCGAAGGCCTTACTGACCCGAAGGCCTGGGTGGATCAAAGGACTTAAAGGACTTGGGGACCAAATCGGTGGCCCAAAGGCCCAAACGGGGGAATATTCCTGGATGCTAGAGTGCCAAACAGTTCCTACTACAGTGACTACTACAGTACTGCACAGCTCCTGCTACAGTACCTGGAAATTAGCATCTGCCTGGTTTTGATCCTGGGTCTCTTGGATGCACTTAAGGAGTCCTCACCAACTGGGCTGAGTCTCATGTGCTCATTATTAATATATATTTCATGATTCCATCACATAATGATCTCGTGAATATACTATACATCCTTCAACCGAATGTGTTTTCCAAATATCAAAATGTGAATGCATATGATAATGAATTGTTTATAATGATAATGGACAAGATTCTATATAGGTCCCTTATAATTTAATTCACGAAATTTCATTATTAATATATATTTCTAGATTCTCATAGACAATGGTGTCATGAATGCATCATATAACCCACCAACCGAAAGTTTTTTCTTAATAAAAAAATTTGAATACATCTGATAATTAATTATTTCTAATGATCATGGGAATGATTATATATAGTTCAATTATACTTTAGTTTATAAAATTGTGCTATCAGTATATATTTCATGATTTTGGAAGACAATGGTCCCATGAATATATTGTACAACCCCCCAACCGAATGTTTTTTCCTAATACCAAAATTTGAATGCATTTGATAATGAATTGTTTCAAATGAGCATGAGAATGATTATATATAGGTTCACTATACTTTAATTCATATAATTACATTATTAGTATATATTTATTGATTTATATAGACAATGGTTCTTTGAATATACTGTACATCCCCCCAACCAAAAGTTTTTCCTACTACCAAAATGTGAATTCATCGGATAATGAATTGTTTATAAAGAGAATGGACATGATTAAATAAAGGTTTATTATACTTTAATTCATGGAATTGTGTTATTAGTTTATATTTTTTGATTCCTAGAGATAATGGTCCCATGAATATATTGTACAACCTCCAACCGAATGTTTTTTCCTAATACCAAAATGTGAATGCATATGATAATGAATTGTTTCTAATGAGAATGGGTATGATTATATATTGATCCATTATAATTTAATTTATGGAATTGTTTTATCAGTATATATTTCCTGATTCTGGTAGAAAATAGTCCCATAAATATACCGTACAATCCCCAAGTAAAAGTTTTTCCTAATATCAAAATATGAATGAATTCGATAATGAATAGTTTCTAATGAGAATGGGCATGATTATATGGTGCTCCATTATACTTTAATTAACTAAATTGTGTTATTAGTATATATTTTCTGATTTTGGAAGACAATAGTCTCGTGAATATATTATATTGCCCCCAAATTGAATGTTTTTTCCTAATACCAAAATGTGAATGAATTATATAATGAATTTTTTCTAATGAGAATGAGAAGGATTATATATAGATCCATTATACATTAATTGATGAAATTATTTTACCATTATATATTTCTGATTCTGGTAGACAATGGTTTCGTAAATATACTATACATCCCCCCAAACAAAAGTTTTTTCCTAATACCAAAATTTGAATTCATATGATAATTAATTGTTTCTAATGAGAATGAGAATGACTATATATAGGTCTATTTTAATTTTATTCACTGAATTGCGTTATCAATAAATATTTCCTGATAATGATAGAAATGGTCTCATGAATATACTGTACAGGCCCCCAACCGAATGATTTTTCCTAATACAAAGATGTGATTTCATACAATAATGAATTGTTTATAATAAGAAAATGAATGATTATATATAGTTCCATTATATTTTAATTCCTGGAATTATGTTATCAGTATATATTTCTTGATTCTGGAAGACAATGGTCTCATGAATATATTGTACAACCCCCAACAGAATGTTTTTTCTTAATATCAAAACATAAATGCATCCAATAAGGAATTGTTTCTAATTAGCTTGGGCATGATTATATATAAGTTCATTATACTTTAATTCATGGAATTCCATTATCAGTATATATATCTTGATTCCACAGAAAACTGTCCCACGAATATACTGTACATCCCCTCAAATGAATTTTTTTTCCTGATACCAAAATGTGAATGCATCTGATAATGAATTGTTTCTAATGAGCATGAGCATGAATATATATAGGTCTATTATACTTTAATTCATGGAATTATACTATTAGTATATATTTTCTGATTTTGGTAGATAATAGTCCTGTGAATATACCGTACAGCCCCCAAAATTAATGTTTTTTCTTAATTCTCAAATATGAATGAATCTGATAATGAATTGTTTCTAATGAGAATTAGAATGATTATATATAGTTCCATTATACTTTAATTCATGGAATTTCATTAGTAGTATATATTTTCTGATTCCAGCAAACAATGGTCCTATGAATATACTGTACAATCCACCAATTGAAAGTTTTTTCCTAATACAAAAATGTGAATGCATCTGATAATGAATTGTTTCTAATGAGCATGGGCATGATTATAAATAGGTCCATTATACATTAACTTATGGAATTGCACAATCATTATGTATTTTTTAACTCTGATAGATAATAGTCCCATGAATGTGTTGTACAACCCCCCCAACCACCCTTTGTGGGTTTCCCTCTTAGTTTAAAATGGTAGGGGCCTCCCCTCACACATAGCATAATATGTATGAATTGCATCCACCAACCCTATTATATATTTTTATTTGATATCTACTAATAGTTTTTACATTGATATAAGTTTCAATCTCCCTTCCTTTCTATTATATCCCATCCTTTTATCATCTCCATCTCTCTATCCCCAAGCCTGTAGTATTCTTGTTAAGTTCTAGTATTGTGAAAAAATGTCAGCTATGGTAGTGATTGTGCAGGGTAATGGTAAGGAATACCTGGGTAACTTTAATATTTTTGTCCCAGTCACATCTATCATTTACTCCATGGGTGGCCTCATCTTCAGATACGACATTGGAATATCAGTTTTTCATCTCTATATTTGTTGAGTTTAAAAATTATTGTAACTCATGTTTCCTTCTTTATGAATAGGTGGTGTAATGTCGATGTTGTCCTTCTTGAAGAAGTTATTACAATTGGTCTATAGGAAGGAGAGGTTTTATATATCTACCAACCAGTTATGCACCCTCAAGACCCAGATTTTGGCGATGTTCAGGTCGTCGCTATATGTGGCGGCCAAACTTTTTTCACTGGTGGCATTAACGGTGACTTGGCAGTTTGGGGAAAAACTGTCTATGATATTCAACGAACTTCTATTCTTCACTGGTTCCATCATCAATTGGTTCTATCATAGGATTTGGATTCTCATCATAAGTCACCTTTTCTTGGGTTTAGGCATTGGCTTCACCAATCAGGTCAACCATATGTTACCTTACACATCAGAATTTTTTTCTTTTTCTCCGATGTTTTTAGTTTTTCAATTTTCTTAGAGTGGGAAAAAATACTCTCCCAAGTAGATATTTATTTAGAAAATATACCAAATACTATATCATTTTTGTAAAACATTTTAAAAACAAATTTTAAATAATTACCCCTCATAAAGAAACTTCCCAACTACCATTTTAGAGTTTCAGAAAATGTATTTTTAAGTGGTGTGTTGTTGGAGCCTTTGTACCTCTCCGAGATGGCTACGTATAATTTTTGGGGTGCTCTAAAAATCTGCTTCTAGCTCTTAAACACCCTCAAAATCCTCATCGCCATCATCCTAAACTACTTCCTCACCAAGATCAAGGGCAGGTGGGGTGGTGGCTAAGCCATGACAGAGCCTTCTTCCCTTTCCTCATCATCATCATCAGTGCTGATTTATTGTAGTGTTGAAACAAATCAAGAAAGAATTGGTCATCGATACAAAAATCAAATATTGATCCACCAGGCACTACGACAAAATCATGATTTAGCGACGGTTTAAACCGCCGCTAAATAGATTGGCGGCGGTTTTGAAAAACCGCCGCGAAATCGTGCGTCGGGAAACTATTCGCAGCGGTTTTTAAAACCGTCGCAGAATGTTTCGCGGCGGTTTTTTAGCAGCGGTTTAAACCGCCTCTAAATGATTTAGCGGCGTTTTTTTAATTTTTTTAATTTTTTTTTAATTTTTTTAATTTATTTATTTATTTATTTATTTATTTATTTATTTATTTATTTATTTATTTATTTATTTATTTATTTATTTATTTATTTATTTATTTATTTATTTATTTATTTATTTATTTACTTATTTATTTATTTACTTACTTACTTACTTACTTACTTACTTACTTACTTACTTACTTACTTACTTACTTACTTACTTACTTACTTACTTACTTACTTACTTACTTACTTACTTACTTACTTACTTACTTACTTACTTACTTACTTACTTATTTATTTATTTATTTATTTTACTTATTTATTTATTTATTTATTTATTTATTTTATTTATTTTATTTATTTTATTTATTTTATTTATTTTATTTATTTCATATTTATTTTTTTTATTTTGTATTTATTTTACTTATTTCGTATTTATTTTATTTATTTTATTTATTTTATTTATTTTATTTATTTTATTTATTTTATTTATTTTATTTATTTTATTTATTTCGTATTTATTTTATTTATTTCGTATTACTTTATTTACTTTATTTATCCATGCATGCACATCCCATGCACATGCCCATGCACATGCCCATGCAATATAAATAAATACTGTGTTTGGTGAGATTTGAACCCATAACCTCTTGCATATTTTTCAAAGACTTTACCACTCCAGCAAGCTTGTCATGTGGTTAATAAACAGAATTTAATATACTTATATATATTAATTGAAAAAACAAATAATACATAAATAATAGATATAAACTCAATAATAATAAATAATAAATAATGAATAATGAATAATAAATAATAAATAATAAATAAATATAAATAATAAATAATAAATAATAAATAAATAATATATAATAAATAATAAATAAATATAAATAATAAATAATAAATAAATATAAATAATTAATAAATATAAATAATTAATAAATATAAATAATAAATAATAAATAATAACTAATAAATAATAAATAATAAATAATAAATAATAAATAATAAATAATAAATAATAAATAATAAATAATAAATAATAAATAAATATAAATAATAAATAATAAATAATAAATAATAAATAATAAATAATAAATAATAAATAATAAATAATAAATAAATATAAATAATAAATATAAATAATAAATAATAAATATTAAGTAAATATAAATAATAAATAATAAATAAATATAAATAATAAATAATAAATAATAAATAAATATAAATAATAAATAATAAATAACAAATAACAAATAATAAATAATAAATAATAAATAATAAATAAATATAAATATAAATATAAATAATAAATAATAAATAATAAATAAATATAAATAATAAATAATAAATAAATATAAATAAAAAATAATAAATAATAAATAATGAATAAATATAAATAATAAATAATAAATAAATATAAATAATAAATAAAAAATAAATATAAATAATAAATAATAAGTATATATAAATAATAAATAATAAATAATAAATAATAAATAATAAATAATAAATAAATATAAATAACAAATAATAAATAAATATAAATAATAAATAATAATAAATAATAAATAAATAATAAATAATAAATAATAAATAAATATAAATAATAAATAAATATAAACAATAAATAAATAATAAATATAAATAATAAATAATAAATAATAAATAATAAATAATTAGTAAATATAAATAATAAATAAATAATAAATAATAAATAATAAATATAAATAATAAATAATAAATAATAATAAATAATAAATAAATATAAATAATAAATAATAAATAAATATAAATAATAAATAAATATAAATATAAATAATAAATAATAAATAAATAATAAATATAAATAATAAATATAAATAATAAATATAAATAATAAATATAAATAATAAATAATAAATAATAAATAATAAATAACCAGTAACAAATATTATTATTAATAATAATATTTTATTATTAGTAATAATAAATAATAAATAATAAGTAAATATAAATAATAAATAATAAATATAAATAATAAATAATAAATAAATATAAATAATAAATAATAAATAATAAATAATAAATAACCAGTTACAAATAATAGATAATAAATAAATTAAAGTATATTATAAATAATAAATAATAAATAATAAATAATAAAGGAAACACATGAAAAAGTATGAAAAGACGTGATAAGGGATGAAAAATCATGAAAACGCATGAAAACGGATGAAGAAGCATATGAAGAATGAGGCATTAGAAAGAATGAGAACGCATGAAAACTCATGACAACTTTGGAAAACCCCTTAATAATTCAACATAATCATCATAATAACCTACAAAAAAACCATTAATAAAGATAACAAGTCATGGAAATCCAAATAAACAGTAATAAATGGAGCAACCGTTAAAACCCGTCAAAACGTCATAAAGTGACAAAAACATTGGATTAACATTAATGGAGATAACTTATGATCCGAGAGTCCATTCCAGATCCGCGGCCTGTCAAATCAAAGATCCTAAAACGATCTTTGAGTTGATAGGTGAAATAGTCTGAATGGACAGGCGGATCGAAAGTTACGACCATTTAAAAAAAAGCTGACGGGGAACGGGTGCTAGAAACGAGGCATCGAAAAACATAACAAACTCAATACCCACTAAAAGGTCCATAATTTATGATCCAGGAGTCCATGTGGGTGTCGCGACCAGTCAAACCGAAGCATATAGAATGACCTACAATCTGGCAGGCGGAGGAGTCTGAACTGACACGCGGATCAAAAGTTAGGTCCGTTTGAAGACAAGTTCGACGGGACATTGGTGACGAAAACGGGGTTTTAGAGGACTTTAGAGGGGTTTTGGGGGTCAAAAAACACGGCAGAAGCTTGCTTGTGTTAAGTTGGTGTGTAGCTCTCTTCGCTGGCTTCGATTTGATATGTGGTAGAGCCCAAACGGACACCCGGAGTGAAAGTTATGGTCGTTTGAAGTTGGATAACTTTTTTCAACTTTCTTATAACTCTAATATCTTCCAAACCTTAGACCATCTCATGGTTTTGATTATATGTGCCTCTAGATCTCTTCATGAGGTTCGATTTGACTGGTCGTGGCGCTCCAACAGACGCCCGGATCAAAAGTTATGGTCGTTTTAGTGATTTCAGGGTTTCTCATGTTTTTTTATTTTTTCCTCTCATTTCGCAGCGGTTTTACCAAAACCACCGCTAATCCTCGAAAAAAATTAAACAAAAAAAATAAAAATAATAAAAATAAAAATAAATTATGGCATTTCACGGCGGTTTAAAAATTGCCGCAAAATGGCGGCCCGAAACACGTTTAGCGACGGTTTTTAAAACCGCCGTGAAAAAACCGCCGCTAAACGGCTGTTTTCTTGTAGTGAGGTAGTGGAATGTCCTAGGTTTAACATAGATATACAATTCTTAAAGAGAAAAGAGACAAAAATTTGTACTTCCATTTGTGTGTTTCTATTGCAAAGGGAATAGTCCTTCCCTCACACACATCATAAATCTCCGTTCGTCTCCATCTCTCTGTCCCCAAGAAAGTTCCAGTACTCTGAAAAGATGCCAGTCATGGGAGTGATTGGGCAGGGCAACGATAAGAAATACCTATGTAACCTCTTTATTTTTTTTCTAGTCACATGCACCGTTTCCTCCATGGGTGGCCTCATCTTCTTATATGACATTAGCATATCAGGTTTACATCTCTATATTTTTTTATATCTAAAATGATTGTATCTCATGCTTCTATTATTATGAATAGGTAGGGTAACTTCAATGCCACCCTTCTTGAAGAATTTCTTCCTGTCATTCTACAGGAATGAGACAAGTGATACATCGACCAACCAGTACTGCACCTTCGAGTGCCAGATTTTGTCGATGTTCACGTCATCACTGTATATGGAGGCCATACATTCTTTATTGGTGGTGCCAATGGTGACTTGGTAGTTTGAGAGAAAAATTTCTATGCTATTCGGTGGACTTATGTTCTTTGTTGGTGCCATAATCATTGGGTTTTCTCAAAACATTTAGATTCTCACCATTAGTCATCTTTTCTTGGGTTTAGGCATTGGCTACTCCAATCATGTCAAACATCTATTACCTTACACATTGAAATTTTTTTGTTTTTCTCCTATGTATTTAGTTTTTATATTTTATTTCAGATGGAAAATATACTCTCCTGAATATATATTTATTTACAAAATATATGTAATCCTATCCCATTTTTTGAAAAAAAAATTAAAAACATGTTTAAAATAATAAACCCTCCCAAAGAGATTTCCAAACTTCCATTCTAGAATTTCAAAAAAAATGTATTTTTTATTAGTGCATAGTTGATGCCTCTATACCTCTTTGACATGTCTCCGTACAAGTTCCGGGGTGCTCTTAACATCCGCTTCCAAATCTCCCACACCCTCAGAATCCTCATCTCCAACATCATCAACTACTTCTTTTATAAGATCAAGGGTGGGTGGGGGTGGCGTCTGAGCCTCGGCGGAGCCTTCATCCCCGCCCTCATCATCACCGTCAGCACTGATCTATAGTAGTGTTGAAAAAAATCAAGACAAATTTATTCACCGATATAAAATTAAAAAATTGATCCCCCAGGTGGTGGACAAGCCTAGGTATAACTTAGATAAAAAACACTCAAAGCAGAGAGAGAAAAATTTGTACTTCCCTTTGTGTGTTTCACTTGAAAATGGAATGGGCCTACCCTCACACACATCATAAATCTCCCTTCGTCTCTATATCTCTGTCCCCAAGCATGTTCCAATACTCTGAAAAAATGCCAGTCGTGGGAGTAATTAGGTAGGGTAACGACAAGGAATACCCAGGGAACCTCACTATTTTTTTCTCAGTCACATGCATCGTTACCTCCATGGGTGGCCTCATCTTCAGATATGACATTGGCATCTCAGGTTTTCATCTTTGTATTTTTTGAGTTTTAAAACTATTGTATCTCATGTTTTTTTTTATTATAATCATGTGGGATAACATCAATGATGCAATTCTTAAAGAAGTTATTCCCATTGGTCTATAGGAATGAGTCAGGTGATACATCGACCACCTAGTATTGCACCATAAAGAGCCGTATTTTTACGATGTTCATGTTTTTGCTGTATGTGGTGGCCATTCTTTCTTCTTTGGTGACATCAATGGTGACTCAGTAGTTCGGGTGAAAAATATCTATTCTCTTCAGAGGACTTTTGTTTTTCTACGATTCCATCATCAATGGGTTCTCTAATAGGATTCAGATTCTCATCATCAGTTTCCTTTTCTTGGGTTTAGGCATTGGCTTGGCTAATTAGGTCAACCATCTGTTACCTTACACATCACAATTTTTTATGTTTTCTCCCATGTTTTTTAGTTTTTATATTTTATTTTAATTGGATAATATACTCTCCCAAATAGATATTTCATTAAAAAATATACACAATCCTATCCCATTTTTTAAAATAAAATTTAAAAAATTATTTAAAATAATAAACCCTCCCAAAGAAACTTCCCAATTTCTATTTTAGAATTTCAAAAAAAAAAATTGGAGCATATTTGGTGCCATTGTACCTCTCCAAGATGGATCTGTACAAGTTTCGAGGCACTTTTAACATCAGATTCTAGCTCTCCAAAAACCTTGACATCCTCGTCACCAACATCCTCAACTAATTCTTCGCCAAGATCATGGGTGGGTGGGGGTGGTGGCTGAGCCTCGACGGAGCCTTCGTCCCTGCCCACTTCATCACCGTTATCACCAGTTTGTTCTAGTGTTGAAACAAATTAAGATATAATTGGTCACTAATAAAAAAATAAAATATTGATCCACTGGGTGGTGGACGAGCCTAGGTTTAACATATAGGGAAAATGATCAAACTAGAGAGAAAACTAATCCATACTTCCATTTTTATATTTAAATTGAAAATGGAATGGGACTACCCTCACAAGTATCATATATATCCATTCGTCTCAGTCTATTTATCCCTAAAAATGTTTCAATACACTAAAGAAAATCTGGATGTGGGAGTGATTGGGCAGGGTAATGGAAATCAATACCTAGGGAACCTCACTATTTTTATTCTGGTCACACGCATCGTTTCCGCCATGGGTGGCCTCATCTTCAGATATGAAATTGGAATCTCAGGTTTGTATCGCTTTTTTTTGTGGTATTAAAATGATTGGATCTCAAGTTTCCTTTTATTATGAATAGGAAATGTAATGTCGATGCCACCCTTCATGAAGAAGTTCTTCCCTTTGATCTATAAGAAGGAGACATGATATACATCGATGAACCAATACTGCATCTTCAATAGTAAAATTTTTACATTGTTCACGTCGTCGTTGTACGTGGAGTCCCTAGTGTCTTCGATGTTGGTTTCAGTAGTAACTCGGCGATTTAGGAGAAAACTGTATATGATATTCAACATACTTCTGTTCTTTACTGGTGCCATCATCAATGGGTTCTCTTAGAGGATTTGGATGCTCATCATCAGTTAACATTCCTAACACCAAAATATAAATTCATTTGATAATGAATTGTTTCTAATGATCATGGGCGTGATTATATATAGGTCTGTTATACGTTAATTAATAGAATTGCATTATGATTATATATTTCAGGATTCCGACAGACAATGGTATCATCAATATACTCTGCATCCCCCCAACTGAATTTCCTTTCCTAATACAAAAATTTGAATACATATGAAGATGAATTGATTCTAATGATAATGAACATTATTATATATAGGTCCATTATAATTTAATTAACAGAATTGCGTTATGAGCATATATTTCATGATTGTGGAAGACAATGGTCCCGTGAATATACTATACAGCCCCCAACTGAAATATTTTTACTAATACCAAAATGTGAATGAATCTGAAAATGAATTGTTACTAATTAAAATTTCCATGATTATATATGTGCCCATTATAATTTAATTTATTAAATTGTGTTATCAGTATATATTTTCTAATTCTGGAAGACAATGGCCATGTAATATATAGTACAGCCCCCGACCAAATTTTTTTTCCTAATATCAAAATGAAAATTAAACTAATAATGAATTGTTTATAATGTGAACAAGTATGATTATATAAATTCCATTATACATTAATTCATAGAATTTTATTATCAGAATATATTTCATGATTATGGAAGAAAATGATTCCGTGAATATACTATACAACACCCCAAAAGAAATTATTTTCCTAATAACAAAATGTGAATGCATCAGATAATGAATTGTTCTTAATGAGAATGGAAATGATTATATGTAGGTCTATTATACCTTAATTCATGGAATTGAGTTCTTAGAATAATTTTTATGATTCTGGAAGACAACAGTCCCATGAATATATTGCACAGCCCCCCAACCAAAAGTTTTTTCCTAATACCAAAATGTGAATGTATTCTATAATGAATTGATTTTAATGACCATGAGAATAATTATATATAGGTCCATTATACATTAATTCATAGAATTGGATTATTAGTATATATTTCCTAATTCCGGTAGACAATTGTCCCATGAATATACTGTACAACCCCCTAACCAAAGGTTTTTTCCTAATACTATAATGTGAATGCATCCGATAATGAATTGTTTATAATGAGCATTGGAATGATTATATATAGTTCCATTATAATTTAATTCACAGAAATGCATTATCAGAATATATTTATAGATTCTGGCAGACAATGGGCCCGTGAATATACTATACAACCCCCCAACTGAATATTTTTCCTTAATACCAAAATTTAAATGCATCTAATAATGATTTTTTTATAATGATCTTGGTAATGTTTATATATATATATATATCCATTATTCTTTAATTCATGGGATTTAATTATCATTATATATTTTATGATTCTGGTAGACAATGGTCTCGTGAATATATTGTACATCCCCCCAACCAAAATTTCTTTTCGAATACCAAATTATGAATGAATCTGATTTGTTTCTAATGATCATGATCATGATTATATATAGGTCCATTACACTTTAATTTATGGAATTGCTTTATTAGTATATATTTCTAGATTTCGGAAGACAATGGTCCCATGAATATACATTACAGCCCCCCAACCAAACAATTTTTTTCTAATACCAAAATGTGAATAAATACAATTATTAATTGTTTCAAATGAGATTGGGAATGATTATATATAACTTCATTATAATTTAATTAACAGAATGGAGTTCTCAGTATATATTTCTTAATTCCTCCAGACAATGGTCAAGTGAATATACTATACAACGCCCCAACAGAAAGTTTTTTCCTAATACCAAAATTTGAATGGATCAAATAAAGATTTTTTTCTAATGAGCATGGGTAGGATTATATATTGGTAAATTATACTTTAATTCATTGAATCCTATTATCAGTATATATTTTTTGATTCAAGTAGACAATGGTCCCGTGAATATACTGTATAGCCCACCAACTGAAAGTTTTTTCCTAATACCAAAATGTGAATGTATCCGTAATGAATTTTTTATAATGAGAATGTGCATGATTATATATAGGTACATTGTACTTTAATTCATGGAATTGTGTTATCAGTATATATTTTATGATTCTGGAAAAGAATAGTCCCATGAATATACTGTACAACCCCCCAATCAAATTTTTTTCATAATACCAAAATGTGAATACATCCGATAATGAATTGATTCTAATGATCATGGTCATGATTATATATAAGTTCATTATACGATAATTCATTGAATTGTGTTATCATTATATATTTCCTTATTTAATCAGACAATGGTCCCATGAATATACTATACAGCCCCCAACGAAAATATTTTTTCTAATACCAAAATGTAAATGAATCTGATAATTAATTATTTATAATGAGAATGGGAATGATTATATATCTTTCCATTATACTTTAATTCACAAAATTTAATTATCAGTATATATTTCCTGATTTCGGCAGATAATGGTCCCGTAAATATATGGTACAACCCCAACAGAAAGTTTTTTCCTAATAATAAAATGTGAATTCATCTGATAATGAGTTATTTATAATGAGTAATAGAATGATTATATATAGGTCCATTATACTTTAATTCAAAAAAATCATTATAAGTATATATTTTTTGATTCCAGTAGATAATGATCCTCTAAATATACTGTATTTCCCCCCAACCGAAAGTTTTTTCCTAATACCCAAATGTGAATGCATTTAATAATGAATTGTTTCTAATGATCATGAGAATGATTATATATACTTATATTATACTTTAATTCATAGAATTGAGTTATGAGTATATATTTCCGGATTCTGGCAGACAATGGTCTTATGAATATATTTTATAGTCCCCCAACCGAAGGTTTTTTCCAAATACAAAAATGTGAATGCATCCGATAATGAATTGTTTCTAATGAGCATTAGAATGATTATATATAGTTCCATTATATTTTAATCCACATAATTGTGTTAATAGTATATATTTATATATTCTAGTATACAATGGTCCTGTTAATATACTATAAATCCCCCCAACTGAAATTTTTTTCCTAATACCAAAATTTGAATGCATTCAATAATGAATTGTTTCTAACAATCATGGGAATGATTATATATAGGTACATTGTACTTTAATTCATAGAATTTCATTATGAGTATATATTTCCTAATTTCAGTTGACAATGGTCCCATAAATATACTGTATAACCCCCCCAACAGACCTTTGTTTGTTTCCCTCTTAGTGGAAAAGGGTAGGGGCCTCCCCTTACATGCATCATAATATGTATTAATTTCATCTACCTTACCTCTAATTTCTTTTTATATGATATCTAAAAATAGGCCCTATGTCGATATAAGTCTCAATCTCCCTTATTACTGCATCACATCTTTCACTCGTCTTAGTCTCTCTATCCCCAAGCTTAAAGTCTTCTTGGAAAGTTCAAGTACCCTGAAAAAATTCCATCTATGGGAGTGATTGGGTAGGGTAACGATAAGGAATACATGGGGAACCTCACTATTTTTGTCCTGGTCATATGCATCATTGCTTCCATGGGTGGCCTCATCTTCGGAAATGACATTGGTATCTTAGGTTTTCATCTGTGTATTTTTTGTGTTTTAAAATGATTTTATCTCATGTTTCCTTTTATTATGAACATGTGGCGTAACATCGATGCATCCCTTATTAAATAAGTCATTCCCATTGTTCTATAGAAAGGATATGGGTGATACATCAACCAACCAGTCTTGTTCCTTCAAGAGCTAGATTTTTCCTATGTTCACATCATTTAATAAGTCAAGGACACATCAACAAATGAAGAATATACTTTTAATGTATCACCACTTGAGGGATTATTCTCAAATGGGTGAGGTTGCAGTAAACATAGTTTCCATGGAGGAGAACATGGTGGATCCATTGATTAAAGCCTTATCTTAGCATGAGCATCTATATCATGTGATAGCTAATGAACTAAAATTTTCTATTATTTGACTCTATTGAAAGTGGGGGACTGATGGAGTTGGTACCATAGAACCAACATACAATTTATTTTAGATTACATGTATACTAAAAGATTTGAATATTAAATAAATATCTTATCACATGATGTGATTTCTAATGTATAATATTATTGTGATAATGTCCTTAGTATATTTTTCACATTGAAAGGTTATAATAGTTCTCTGTTCTAATGAGAACCTTGAAGTGTTGTGATAATATTCCCTTGAAGTTTTGTGACAATATTCTTAATCATATGTTTTATGGATGAATGGAATCTATCTGATGGTACATGGATCATTTTTGGATATCAGGTGTTGGGGGATCAGAAGACATTGAAACTTTTTATCATGTCATTCTCACTTTATAATTTCTAAAAGAGGAGGTTATGAGAACATACCTGCTAATCTGAATTTTACACAATTTATAAATCACTGTATATTACTATATGTGAGCATGTGTGTTGGTCCTTAGACTTGATATTATTATATATATATATATCATGAATTGAGTACATTGATGTATTGATGAAAATTGTGATGACATATACATGTACTGAGGTAGGTGATAAGTGTATTTAATGCATAAATTTTAGAGTATTTTAATGTATTAAATTTTTTATTTAAATGATAATTATTTCCAGTTTTGGAATGAATTTAATTGTTTTATGTTTTATGGAAGGAAATGATTTTTTTTTGAAAAAATAATGAAATGTGGAGGAAATATGATCCAAAAGGCACTTCGCACCACGAGTGAAGTGAAGAGGTATGACATCGGATTTTTTAGGTTGAGCATGGAGAATTTATAAGGGAAAAGGTGAAGAACCAAGGAAACATGAGATCTGGGAGCATAAAAAGTTAGCAATGCAAAACAGACAGGCTGGGGTGCATCAGGCCAACCCCATGTGGGTTTGAGCCTGTGCGAGTTTGTTCGCAAAATCCTATATATAATGAAAACAAAAAAAAAATCAAACCCGCCCTACCCCACATAAGCCCATAGGATTCCCATGGGTAGCCTGCATTTTAAAAAATATATACAATTTATAATCATTTAAATATCATATTTTTTTTCTCATTCGTAATGGTTGTTGTTGGGAGAAGTATGGATTGATAATACCTAGAGTTTTAAAGGATGTGATGGAACATTTTTATATGGGTTAATGGTGGCATTATTTGATGAAGATGTGGTGGGGAACTATTGCTCTGCAAACTAGGTGAGTGATCGGTGAGACATGATGAATAATAATTTTGGTTGTGTGGTGATGTGAACGGTTGGAATCAATGACAAATTTACAAAAAACAATCAGTTTCAAAGGAGACTATTAAGGTTCCCATGAGGTCCTTTCTTAGTTACTTAATAAAAAATAATATTAAATAATAACAAAATTAAATGGACCCAACAAATATTATAATTACATTATCTCTTTTAGAATTGAAACTATTTTCAAGGGAGATGGGTTCCATTTTTTGAGAGGTGGGATGACACGTCATGTGAATATGGTGAATAATTACAATTTAAATACTATAATTTCATATTAAAACAATAAATATAAACCTATTTAAAATTAACATGGGAATGAATGGTTAATTAGTATGATAATTATGGTGAGAAATATTTTGTCATGGTTTAATCATAATTTCTTTATTAAAAAAACTAAAATATTAAAGAATCATATATTGTAAAAAAAATTAAATTAGGCATGTGGGGAAGCCCGCACCTATGAAAGACTAACCCTCCTTATCCCGCACCCACACGGGACCAACCTGTATTGGACCGGTCTCTAAACGATCGATTTTTTTTTCCTGCCCCACCCCACATCTACCCTAAACCTACAAAGCCCATAGACTGCAGGCCCATTTTGCATCACTAGAAAAAGTAACTACATGATGTGAGTCATTAGTACATGATGTGTACTAACAGTTCATGGCATTCCAAATATTGTGAATCCATGTCGTGATGAAAAGACATAACATGAATGACTAGTGCACATTGTGTACCACAAGTACACATCTTGACCATTTCAAAATGAAATTTCCTTCTCCAGAACAAGTCATGATGAGCTTACACAGCGTGAAAGACTAGTACACATCATGAGTGCCTAGTACATGACGTGACAACAGTCAATGTTTGAAATTAATGTACGCGATACATGGAAGATTCACACGGACATGGAGGTAATACAGATCGGGAGTACACGACATGTACACATTGTGATTGAGGTCATGAAGAGACACTTCATAGCCTATAAATAGATCCCCTGCTTCTATCAAATTCATTTTGATTCAGCCAAATATCATGGCTTGGAGCAAAGCTACTGCACCCTTTTCAAGATCAATCTTTATTTTATTCATGCATTTCTTTTATTCTCCCCTTCCCTCTTATTCTCTCATCATTAGGATGAGGGGGTAAACCCTCCAGTGCTAGGGTGATGTAACCAAAAGGGGAAGGTGCATTGGATTTAATTTTTATTATTCATGTGTTTGGTTCACCACAATTTAATTTCAACTTCCAATCCCTTTATTTTTCTTTTATCATGACCATTGATGATCGAATCTAAAAGGAACTATAATATCACACAACTCATAACCCAAAATAATACATGACCATTTTCAAATTTAGGGGAAATCAGGTTAAAAAATAGTATTAAGACAAACTTGATTCGACAAAATCCTAAATTACCGAACCAAGAGAAATAGAAAATTGTTTCCTCAAGGAGGGGATTCCATGACCATTGGGTCTACCTTATCTCTAATCCAACACCAAATAATTAATTAATTAGCCTATTAAATCTAATTCCACTTGAACCCCATGATTATAATTACACAAGCACACTTTCCAAATTTGATAAAAAACTAATCAATCAATCTACTTTTCTTTAATATTTTTCTTTCATAAATTCAATCAAAATATCTCTAACCTAAACTCTTTCTATAAATTAAAAAATAAATCATTTTTAATTCTAATAAAACTAATTCACTATCTCTGTGGGTTCGACCCCGAGCTTTCCTAATACTACATTTTAAATAATTGATTAGCATAGTTTGGGATTTATAAAAAAATTCATAGAACTGTAGGGAACTAACGATGCCCTACGAGTATATAAAACTAGTGTCGTTTTCAGGGATGGTATCATTTTATTTTTTTTAGGATTTCAAATTTTATTTTTTATTTCAATTTCTCTATTTACACTGCGTGTGCTCATGCTATGAATTTCAAATTTTTTTAATGCACAAAAACAACACTCGATCAAAGAAAGAATACATCATCAATTAAACATATAATTCTGAACCACTCCAAGACTGCAAGGAAGAAACAATAATAGAAGTTTTTGAGAGGAATCAACTAGGAGTGATTTAAAGAGACTGGGAGGAGTGGAAACTCGTAGACTACAGGTGCCCATTAAATATAGGATTTCAACCAAGCATCATGGCACCCTGTGTCACTTCAAACCACTTTGAAATCAAGTTTTAAATAATTTCAATAATCTCAAAAGTGTGAAATTCACTGGAACTCCACATGAAGATATGAACAAACATCTAGGAAATTTCCTCGAGCTCTATGACACATTCGAGTTCAAAAACATTTCATACAATGCGGTAAGACTTTTCTTGTTTCGATTTTTATTACGCGACTGAGCTTGAGACTGGATCCATAGCCTACCTACGTATTCCATCACTATATGGGATGAACTTTCTAGGAATTTTATTACCCTCTTCTTTCCACCTTCTAAATCAATGGACATACGGGTAAATATTATCTACTTTTTTCAATTTGAATATGAATTTATGTACTTTTCATGGTAACAATACAAGGATATGACTCCAAAATGACCACATCATGTAATAGAGTGAAGAATAATAATCTGAACATTCTATAAGGGTTTTTCATAGGGAAACAGGTCAATTATTAATGCTACAGCTGGAAGATTTCTAATGAAGAAGTCTCCAGATGCAAGATACAACCTTTGGACAAGATGGAAAGAAAAAGTTCCCAGTGGAAATTTGAAGGGATGTAGCATAAAGGCATTCGTGAAATCAACAAAAATAACTAGATAGAAGCGCAACTGGAGTCAATGACCAAGAAGATGGATATCATGATGGGACATCAGCAACATCTCCAAGGAACATTTGTAGAAGATGTAAACAATGCTAATTATAGTCCTGGTAATCAATTTTAGGGATGGATACCCCAATAACCATAAGGGAAAGGATATAAAAAAGGGTACCAGTAGCAAAAACCTCAAGGTCCCACATTGACAATCCAAGTCTATTCATTAGAGGAGACACTGGCAACATTCATGACCGCTTCTAGGGTTTCAATCAAGGAAATAAGAGAAGCATCATACCAAAAGTCTACATTTTAGAATCTATAGAATCTAGTTGGCCAAATTTTTGAGACACTTAGAGAGAGAAAAATAGGGGAGCTTCCATGATTCACTAAAGAACGCCCACATGAATACTTGAAGGCTATATAGATTTGAAGTGGGATGAAATCAAAATGAGGTTTCATAGAATTTTTAGGATGACCACTAGTGGATGAAAAAGATGAAGTAGCATAAAGAAGTAAGGAACAAGTACTTGATAAAGAATAACAAGAGCCACCTCAGTACAATCCAAGGATTCCTTTTCCAGAACAAATGGTTCAAATAAAGTACAACGTGAAAAGAGGTATGTTTCTCGATCATTTTAAAAAAAATCATATTAATATATCTTTTTTAGAGGCTCTCACAAATATGATGACATATTCAAAATTCATGAAAGATATTGTAAGAAACAAGAAGAAGCTAGAAGATATTGGTACCATACCACTAACATGAGAGTGTTTAGAAGTGGTATCAAATGATATACCTAAGAATAAAATAGATTCAAGTTGATTTTCAATTCCCATATTTATCAGAGCTAAAAAATGTGGGAAATATTTATATGACTTAGGTGTGAGTGTCAATATTATATCGTACACAACATTCAAGAGTTTGGGGTTGGATGGACTAAAGCCTACAGGAGTATGACTTCAACTAGTAGAATCAACTTTGAAATCCCCAATAGGATTCCTCAAATATGTCCTAAGAAAATTTGATATGTCCAGCTTCACTGTAGACTTTCTAGTGTTGGATATGTAATAGAAGAGAAATACACCCATCCTAGGAAGGCCATTTTTAGCCACAGGTCATGCGCTAATCGATATTCATAATGGAGAACTCTGTCTAAGAGTTGGTAGTGATCAAGTAAGTTTCAACATCCATCAAACAATGAATAACTATGATTTTCACGAGGAAAATGAGTTTGGTGAAAGATAAATAATTGAAGTGGTGGATATTGCTGAAATTTAAGAGGTTCATGAGTTACATGCTATTGTGGAAGAGGATGTTCAACCAACGAAAAAAGAGAGGATAAAAACCAAGAATACTCACACCATAATTTAAAGTATGTGGTTAGGTGATGAATGTGATATTTTTCCCAAGAATAGCTTTCAAAAAAGAAAAAAACAGAAAAAGAAAAAAAACAAAAGTGGTCGATTCATTCATCATGCTTACATGTATCATGGTCCCACTTTGAGATTTTTAGAGGATATAGAGATAAAATTTGTAAAGGGAGACAGTAATTGAGCTTATTTATTGATATCATGAAAAATAATTTAGAGCTGAACCTCCTTTTTGAGGATTAATTTTCACATAATTTACCTACCTACCCTGAATCCTCAAAGTATTTTGATCCTAAACAGTGAATCCCTCATGATTAATTGTGATCTATGTCTTTACGCAGTGGATTTGTTGGATGCCTTGCAGGCCTATTGTAAGTGACATGTTCTTGAGGTATGTTTTTAACTCTATTTACATTTTTACCATAATAATGAGAGTAAAAATTCAATTGAGGTAAATTTCAAGTGGAATTCATACTAATAATGGATTGAAAAATTAAAATGGATGAATAAAGAACCATGGATATTTCAAAAAGAAAAGGTAAAATACCAGATTAGCTTGTTTCTTTGAAAAGTGAGAAGATAAATAATTTTCCCATGTGATGATTGAGAAATTAATTTTCCATTTTATTAGTTTTTTTATTGAAATTTAATTTAAATCATGGTAAGTTGAGTTTCATTTCTAGTATGTTGAGATTCCATCCTTGTGGACAAGGCTGAATTCATGTGTGTGGGGATTTGATAAGTGTATTTAATGCATGCATTTCAGAGTGTTTTAATGTATTTAATTTTGTATTTAAATAATAATTCTTACCAATTTTGGAATGAATTGACTTGTTTTATGTTTTATGGGAGGAAATAATAGATTCGTGAAAAATTAATTAAATTTGGAGGAAATATGAGCCAAAAGACACTTCACGTCATGAGCGAAGTGAAGTAGTGTGACATTGGATTTTTGAGGGCGATCATGGAAAATTTATAAAGGAAAACGTAAATAACCAAGGAAAAATGAGATCTATAAGAAGATAAAGTAACTACATGTCGTGAATCATCAGTAAATGATGTGTAGAATCAGTTCATGATATGCCACATACTGTGAAACCAAGGCGTAATGAGCATACAAGACATGAATGAATAGTACACATCGTGTACCACAAGTACACATTATGACCATTTCAAAAGGAAATTTCCACCACCAAAACAAGTCGTGATGAGCTTAAATTGCATGAAAGACCAGCACATGTTATGAGTCCCTAGTACATGACATGACAATAGTCAAAGTTTGAAATTATTTTATGAAATACGTGGAAGATTCATGCGGATGTGGAGAAAACACAGATCGGGGGTACACAACGTGTACCACAAGTACACATCGTAATAGAGGTCGGGAAGATCCACTTTATAGCCTATAAATAAATCCCCTTATTGCTATCAAATTCATTCAGATTTGGCCATACATCAAGGCTTGAAACAAATCTAGTGCTCCCTTTTCGAGATCTTTCTTTATTTTATTTATTCATTTCTTTTATTCTCACCTTACCTATTATTCTCTCATCATTATGATGAGGGGGGTAAACCTGCCAGTGCTAGGGTGGTGTAACTGATGGGGGAAGTTTCTTTGGATTTAATTTTTATTATTCATGTGTTTTTTTTCCACAATTTAATTTCAAATTACAATCTCTTTATTTTTATTTTATCATGACCATTGATAATCAAATTTAAAAGAAAATTTAATATTATGCAACTGATATCCCAAAATAAGAGATGAGATTTTTTGGATTTAGGGGAAATCAAGTTTAAAAGAAGTATCAAGACAAGGTTGATTGGGAAAATCCTAAATTATCGGAACACGGTAAATAGAAAATTATCACCTCATGGAGGAGATACTATGACCACTAGGTCAACCTTTTCTTGACTCTAACACCAAATAATGAATTAATTAGCCAATTAAATCCAATTTCACCTGAAACCTGATGTTACAATTACCCTAGCACGCTTTCCAAATTTGATCACAAACCAATCAATCGGTCTTCTTTGCTTTCATATTTTTCTTTCATAAAATCAATCAAAACTTCCCTTTCCTAAACTATTTATATAAATTAAAAAAATTAAATCATTTGAAATTATAATTAAACTATTTCATCATCTATATGGGTTCGACCCCAAAAAATCATAATACTACATTTTAAATAATCGAGTAGCATATTTTGGGTTTTATAAAAAAAACATAGAACTCTAGGTAACTAACAACACCCTACAGGGCTACCAGTAGGATACATTGGATGTTTCATAAGTGATATTACATAAATTAATAACTCAAGAAATTATCTTACTCTACCAAGATCATAAGATGATATCTTGGGCTCTTTCATTGAAATGGAATTGTCTGATTTAGTCTATGGACATGGCGGTTTATCGGAGAGTTCATTTCAGGTCATAGAAGAAAGATATATCAAGCATATAGGTTGATGAAATAAGTATGAAACCTTCTTGATGAGGTATCAAAACAAATGGATTATATTACAAAGTAAGTGTTTATATGAGGTTATTGTTGTAGTAAAATTAACTTTTTTCTCTATGGGTTCCTTTAACTATTACTAGATGCTAATCTTGGACTTCATACTAGCTCACTTAATTCCACTGAGATAGAGACCTAGAGTATAACACACTAAGTGTATATAGAACATCAGTTAAATTATATTTGAATTTAATATTAGAATAAATATTATTCTCAAGACTATGGAATAATATTTATTCAGGTGGTGTTGATCAGATAATTTCAATCACCAATTATTCAAGAAGATATACTTGATTTGATTATTAAATAAGTATTTATTCGCTAGTTAGTGAATATAATATATATTAATTTGATGAATGAATAATAAATTGATATTTATTTATTCAAATAAATACTTATTATTCAATGTTTGATAAATGTTGAGGAGGATTGATGAGTGGTGTAATGACCCGCCAATTCTCATTAGCTTGAGAGTACAACAAGTCATTACTAGGCCTTAAGAGACATCCCCAAGACGCCAAAGGCTGATAATAAATGCCGAAGAGTTTCAAATACAAGTGGGGGACGATTTACCCTTTGAGAAATAAACCAATAAACCTATCAACCATAACCAAACATTCACTATATGATGCATGAACAAATGAAAGACAACTCAACAACTCCATGTATCTCCAAACCACATCAAAGTAAGCAACAACGGAAGGATAACCAAGTATCAAAGTACACAGTGGATAGACTACACAAGACTCTCCAAAGACCTCAATACTACATGCTCCACAAGATCCATGCTCCAAAATCTCCGAACATCCCAAACATCATGAGGTAGTGCTAAACACGTGTGAAACATTACCTTTTCCCCTATCCCGGAAGATAGCATCTCCAAAAGCACCAAAGTGCCAAAGCAGGGGTGAGTACAAAACTCAGTAGGTTTTCCTCTATGACTTCCCTACTCATGCCAATAGTATAGAAGAGTTAGAAATAGTTATATAAAACAGTTTATATAAAAAAACTTCTCAAAAATAGTTTATAATTAAATATAAACAAGTTTCCAAAATCATTCATTACCAAAATCATACAAGTGCAATTGAAACCAATTTTCCCAGCAAGTTATTTTTCCAGAAAAATAAATAAACAATCTTTACAACCATTTCACAATATCCCTTTATCATAATACCCAACCATTACTCAAACCCATGCAACCAACCATGCATGATACGTTATGATAGTTCCATACTCATGAGCGTTTTCTCGTCAATCTACAAAGTTGTCAAAAGGTAATTTTTTCCCATATGCCATTAATCCTTTGGCACCGAGCACAAGGTCATATTTCAACCAAGCCCTGTATATGAAATTATCATTTTCCATTAAACCTTTAGCACTGAGCACAAGTTCATATTTTAACCAAGCCCTGTATATGCAATATGAACACACAACACATATTCCCAACGATCAAGCCAAAATAAACCTTTTAATAAAAAACACCCTTTTATAGAAAACTATTTCCGTCAAAACCATTTCAATTCCAAAAAAAATCAATTCCAAACCATTTCAATAAAACTCCATTTTTATTGAAAACCATTTCTATTGAAAACCCCTTTTTATTCAACCATTTAGCAATTCCAGAAAATCCATAATTTAAAATCATCATTTTAAATTAAACCCCCTTTTGCACAACTATTCACCAAGATCACACAATTTCACAAAAACCACAAATCATAAAAAATAAATATTTTTCCATGAATTTCACAATAAATAAAACAATTTTAATATAATACAATCAATTCTAGTTATAGGAGTCGATAGAGAAGCCTCCTACCTTGAAGGTTTTGACAAAACTTTGACAACAGACGAAGAATGCAAAAGAAAGCGGGTCGATTCTCCAAGAGTAGCCTTAGATATCTTATCCTAGCAAGATAAATACTCAACATTGAATTATTTGGAATCAAAAAACGTAGATATACCCACTATAGGTTCAGATATAAGAAAGAATGGAGATCAAAGAAGTAGATCTAAGCAGATCTACGAAAACGTGACAAATAAGGAAAGAATAGTGACATACCTCAAGAATCAGACTAGAAATCACCAACGGAAGGCTCTAGGTTGGCTCCAACTAGTGTGGGGAGGGTTCTCCAGCCTTCTAGGGAGAGTAATATCGAAGTAGGGGCGTCTTGAAGCCAAAACAAAATATATAGAGCAAAAACGAGTAAGCTCCTAGAAAATAGGATCTAGATTTGACCTCTGTGCAAGATTTGACCACACGGTTTGTGCCAACCATGTATGGATCATGAAACCTTACTTTTGGTCCCAACACTCCTTATAAAACCCACAAACTCTATCATCCTTCACCTTTATCATTTTTTATGGAAACAAATTTTTTTATGGAAACATCCCAATTTATGGAAACACCTCACTTTATGGAAACAGCCCACTTTATGGAAACACTCTATATTATGGAAACTCTCTATTTTATGAAAACTCTATATTTTATGGAAAATATCTATTTTATGGAAACTCTCTATTTTATGGAAACTCTCTATTTTATGGAAACTAACTATTTTATGGAAATTCTCTATTTAATGGAAACCCAATCAAAGACACACCAATTAAAAAACGTGAGGAAAGGGGTTATGTACCTGAAACCAGGGGTAATAAATTATCCCCACCATTGGTCTTTCCATACTTGGAAAGTATAAAACCCTTTATAGACCAAAAGAGTTCTGGACACTACTCTTTTATTTCCTTCTCACGTTCCCAAGTCTCTTCCTGAATCTGACCATGTTGCCATAAAACCCGCACTAGGCCGATACTTTTCCCATGCAAGACTTTCTCTTGTCTATCCATGATCCGCACTGGAATATGTACCAGTGATGCATCTGGTTCTAGCTCAATGTGATCCCATCTGATCACATGTTCAGGATCAGGGTGATACTTTTTCAATTGGGATACATGGAACACATTATGCACCAAACTAAACCGTGGTGGTAATGCCAACCGATATGCCACATCTCTAACCCATTATAGTATCTCAAAAGGGCCAATGTATCTAGGAGATAACTTTCCATACTTCACAAAATGACGATTTCCAAGCCTTGGAGAGATTCTCAAGAAGACATGATCACCCACAACGAATGACAATGGTCCTCGACGGTGATCTGCATAAGATTTCTGACGACTCTGAGCTGTCTCCATCCTCTTTTTAATAAACTGAATCTTCTCTATTGTTTCTTGGACAAGGCTTGGCCCGACTAGTGAAGTTTCACCCGTTTCCACCCAGTATAGTGGATAACAACAAGGACGCCCATACAATGCTTCAAACGGATCCATGTGTATCGAGGCTTGATAGCTATTATTGTATAAAAACTCCACTAAGAGTATATGATCCTCTCATGAACAACCAAAATCCATTACAAAAGCCCTCAACATGTATTATAACATTTGTATCATCCGCTCGGATTGCTCATCTGTCTGAGGATGATATGCAGTGCTCATAGTCAAATGAGTTCCAAGGGATTACTATAATGATTTCCAGAAACGAGATGTGAACCTCAGATCTCTATCTGAGACTATTGACACTAGTACACCATGCCTCTTTACAACTTCTCGGATATGGATTTTTGAAAGATCTTCCATAGTATGAGTATCAAAAATAGGGATGAAATGGGCCGACTTGGTTAGACTGTCCACTATCACCCAAATGACATCGTGTTTCCGGACCATTCTTGGAAGACCTATAACAAAATCCATTCCTATTTGATCCCATTTCCACATTGGGATGGGAAAATATTGTAACATACCAACTGGTCTCTGATTCTCTTCTTTAACATGATGACAAGTTAAGCACTGTGAGATGAAATCTGCCACCTTCCTTTTCATGCCGTTCTACCAAAATTGTGCCTTCAACACCTTATACATCTTCTATTTTCCTGGATGTACAGCCCATCTAGAATGGTGGTAAACATGAAGGAGTTGTTCTTGATAAATCATAGGAATAACCATTCGATCTCTGAAACACAAAACTGAACCCCCATCAAGTTTACATCCCTCAATGGTCTCCCCACCATTGAGTTTTGAACTTAAAACCAGACATTCTTCATCAGATATTTGTTCCTATTTTATCATTTTTACTAAATCAGGAAAAATCACAGCATAAAAGAAAACTACAAAATCACCTCTGTCTTCACATTCCACATGTATGTCGGATAAGACTGACATCAACTACCATTAATCTAAAGCTTCTTTCGCCAACTGAGTATATGAATTTCTACTCAATGCATCCACTACTGAATTTACTTTCCCTGGTGTGTACATTAATTCAAAGTCAAAAATTTGGAGATACTTCAACCATTTCCTTTGCCTCATATTCAAATCTCGCTGTGATAAAATGTGTTTCAAGCTTTTGTGATCCATAAACACAGTAAATTTCTCACCAAAGAGATAATGTCTCCATGTTTTCAAAGAATGAACGACTAAAACTAACTCCAAATCATGTGTTGGGTAATTCTTCTCATGCACCATCAACTGCCTTGAACCATAAGCAACCACGTGATCTCTTTGCATGAGAAAACAACCCAACCCTGATCCCGAAGCATCACAATACACCACATACCCCTATCCTGATTCTGGAAATATCAAGATAGGTGCTGATGTAATCCAAAATTGTAGTTCCTAGAAAGACTTCTGACAATCCTCTATCCATTGGAATGGATCATTGTTCTTTATCAGAGCTGTCATTAGTGAATCTAGTCATGAGAAATCACACACAAAGCATCGGTAGTAACCAGCTAGACCAAGAAAACTTTGTATCTCGAACACATTCTTCGATGGTTTCCAAGAGATAATGGCTTCTATCTTTTCAAGATCAACAGAAATTCCTTTCTCAGAAATGACATAGCCAAGGAAACGTACTTCCCGTATCCAAAAATCACACTTTGATAATTTAGAATAAAAATGATGATCTCTCAAGATTTGTAACACTTTTTTTAGGTGCACCTCATGATCAGCCCTTGTCTTTGAATAGAACAAAATGTCATCCACAAACACCACAACAAAAGAATCCATATATTGTGGAAATATCTGATTCATCAATTCCATGAAGACTATTGGTGCATTTGTTAGACTGAAAGGCATGACTACATATTCATAGTGGCCATATCTACTTCTAAAAGCTGTCTTTGGAATATCTACTTTCCGAACTCTCAATTGGTGATATCCTGATCGCAAGTCAATCTTAGAGAACCACTGAGCTCCCCTTAATTAATCGAATAGATCATCAATGTGTGGAAGTGAATATATGTTCTTTATCGTAACTTGGTTAAGATTATGATAATCAACACACAGCCTAAGAGTTCTATATACCTTCTTCACGAACAAAACCGGTGATGCCCATGGAGACGCACTTGGTCGAATGAAACCCTTGATTTCCAGCTCCTCTAACTTTACTTTAAATTCCTGTAACTCTATTGGTGCCATCATATAATATGTAAGGGAAATAGGATTGGTCCCCATAATGAGATAAATTATAAACTCCACTTCCCTTAGAGGTGGTAACCCTAAGAAGTTCTTGGGAAAGACATCTGGAAATTGATCCACAACAGCTGGAAAACTATTTTATTCGATCTATTCCATTGATTCCAAAGTAAACATTGCCAATTGGAAAGATATCATTCCCACCATTGGTGTCAAAAATCTCTTTGCACCTTTCTTTACAATCCTCTCCCCTCTAAAGAGATGCTTGATGTCGTCCTCAATCATGAAACTAATTGTTCTCCTATAACAGTCGATTTGAGCCTTGAACATTGTCAGCCAATCCATACCTAGGATTACATCATATACATCCATATCCAACATCGAGAAGTACCATTTTAGCTCAGCTCCATCAACAGTTATAGCACATTCTCTACACACAAAGGCTTTACATTATATTTCATCAATATGAGTTTGTAGTTTTAGAATATAAGGCATCATTTCCATTTTTAAACATAGCAAGTCAACAAAACGAGAAGCAATGAAGGAATGTGATGCACCATTATCAAACAACACTTTCACAAAAGTAGAATTCAAAAGAATCGTACCTCTCACTATAGATGGTCCAACCTGATCATTGACAATCATCTTCTTAGATCCTTACAATTGCTTCTTCACTATATTATTCTCCTTGTTTCCTTGCTGAGGTTGCCCTGGTTGAGGAGTCATGGTATTTCTAGAATCACCATGGCTAGCTCTACTTTGCTGATGAGACCGATTCTATTTTCCTCGTCCAGTTGAAGAATACGATGCTTGCGATAGCTGAGAAGTGTCTCGAGCACCTGACCTTGGAGAACTGCGACAATAGAACTGAAGATGTCCCATCTTGTTACAGTTATGACATGCTCTAGGTTGTTCCATACAATCTCACTTTATGTGGTCAAGTGAACCACATTGAAAACAACCTACTTTTCTCTGGGGTTATGGAGGAAGGTTTACTGATCCATCAGTCTGGTTCTGATTTCCACTTTCACCATGGAAATAGGTGTCCCTTTTCCTCTTGTTCCCAGCGGTTGAGTTCCCACTGTTTCTTGTAGGTATCATCATGCCTCCTCCCATAGATCCCTAGATATCACGTTCATCCATAGTCGCTCTGTTCACCATCTCTGTATATTCTGTAATACAAAGTAATGCAATCTTTGATTGAATCTCATGTTGTATCCATTATTCAAAGATGCATTCCTTTAAAGAGGCACTTGCCGCAACTTCTGGTGCAAAGCGTACTAAGTTCATGAAATTATCTACATACTCTATGACAGAGAGACTCTCTTGTTTTAGGATGAAGAAGTTCGTCATTTTCTGGATCTTGAATGTGTGAGGATAGAATTTTTTGTTGAACAATTCCTCAAAATCCTCCTATGTATGTCCTTCATCCAATTTAGCATGCACCGCTAAATCCCACCATTGACGTACAATATCCTCAAGCATATACGTCCCCAGTTTGACCTTTAGCTCTACTGGTGTTCCAATGAAGTCGAAGATATGATTCATCCTACATAGACACACCTCCGCCTTCTCGGGTTAGGAATCACCCTAGAAATTATGTGAATTTATGCTTCATGAACTAGATGGTATGATCCACATGCCATGGCTCATTCCTTCGGTTCCCTGTGTCCACAACTTGAAAATCTTGGACAATACTCTGAACCAGCTCTTGGTTCACACATGGTTCAGGTGCAACCACATTCTCTATAGCTTCTTCGGGTTGGTTTTGACGATGCCTACCAGGTGCTATTTTCTAAACTAACAACAAACTACGTTAATCTCACTCTCTAGAAACTATTGGACTAGCATTTCAAATTCTATCACATCAACTATCAGAACATTGTTATCCAAAACATCATTTATCCCATGTTCAACTATTTTTGAAACCACTTCACATGATTTTAAAAATTAAACCATTTTCAAAATATGATAATCATTC
The DNA here is from genome assembly GCA_963277665.1 of Viscum album. NCBI lineage: Eukaryota > Viridiplantae > Streptophyta > Magnoliopsida > Santalales > Viscaceae > Viscum > Viscum album. Next base: position 888,136,047 of record OY728151.1, on the reverse strand, counting down.
ACTTTTTCAAAATCTTTCGTTTGAAAACCAATTCCATACATTTCAAAAATGATCATTTCTTGAAATGATGTGTGCACTCCTATTTGGAAGTCACTCCTCTATAATGCATGTCATGCTTGTCTCATTAGCTAAACCCATGACAATGAGATTTTAAAATCCTAGAAGTGTCTCTAAACACATATTTACCCAACTCCCTGGTAACTTGAAGTTCAGCATAAAAGGGTTAGCTACTTCCTTTTATGCTATTTCAAGTTCTGATAATCCTACTCCTTTCTAAGATTCCCTCCCAAGGAATAGACAAGAATAGATTTCATCTCCAAAACTAGGAACATCGATGACTACTTGTTAGGAAAGGACCGAACAAGATGATACCATTTGTAATGTCCTGCCAATTCTCATTGGCTTGAGAGTACAATGAGTCATTACTAGGCCATAAGCGACATCCCCAAGATGTCAAAGTCTGGAAATAAATGCAAAAGGGTTTCAAATACAAGTGGGGGATGATTTAACCTTTAAGAAATAAACCAATAAACCTACCAACCATAACCAAACATTCACTATATGATTCATGAACAAATAAAAGACAACTCAACAACTTCATGTATCTCCAAACCATATCAAAGTAAGCAACAACGGAAGGATAACCAAGTATCAAAGTACATAGTGGATAGACTACACAAGACTCTACAAATACTACAATACTCCATGCTCCACAAGATACATTCTCCAAAATCTCCAAACAGACCAAAAATCATGAGGTAGTGCTAAACACGTGTGAAACATTACCTTTTCCCATGTCCCGGAAGATAGTATCTGCAAAAGCACCAAAGTGCCAAAGCAGGGGTGGGTATAAAACTCAGTAGGTTTTCCCCAATGACTTCCCTACTCATTCCACTAGGATAGAAGAGTTATAAAAAATTATATAAAATAGTTTATATAAAACAAATTCTCAAAAATAGTTTATAACTAAATATAATCAAGTTTCCAAAACCATTCATTACCAAAATCATACAAGTGAAATTGAAACTAATTTTCCCAGCAATTTATTTTTCCAGAAAAATAACTAAACAATATTTACAAAAATTTCACAATATCCCTTTATCAGCATACCCAACCATTCCTCAAACCCATGCAACCAACCATGCATGCTACGTTATGACAGTTCCATACTCATGAGTGGTTTCTCGTCGATCTACCAAGTCGTCAAAAGGTAATTGTTTCCCATGTGCCATTAATCCTTTGGCACTGAGCATAAGGTCATATTTCAACCAAGACCCATATATAAAATTACCATGTTCCATTAAACCTTTGGCACTGAGAACAAGGTCATATTTCAACCAAGCCCCGTATATGAAATATTAACACACAACACATATGGCCAACGATCAAGCCAAAATAAACCTTTCAATAAAAACACCTTTTTATTGAAAACTATTTTCATCAAAACCATTTCAATTCCAAACCATTTCAACTCCAAACCATTTAAATAAAACTACATTTTTATTGAAAACCATTTCTATTGAAAACCCCTTTTTCTTCAACAATTTATCAATTCTAGAAAATCTATAATTTAAAATCATCATTTTAAATTAAACCCCCCTTTGCACAACTATTCACCAAGATCACGCAATTTAACAAAAACAATCAATCATCACAAATGAATATTTTTCAATGAATTTAACAATAAATAAACCAATTTGAATCTAATCCAATCAATTATAGCAAAAGGAGTCGAGAGACAAGCCTCCTACCTCAAAGTTTTTTATGAAACTTTGACAGCAGATGAAGAATGCATAAGAAAGCAGATCGAATCTCTAAGAGCGGCCTTAGATCTCTTATACTAGTAAGATCACAACTCAAAACTGAATTATTTGGAATCAAAAAACGTATATATACCCACTATAGGTTCAGATATGAAAAATAATGGAGATCAGAGAAGTAGATCTAAGCAGATCTACGAAAACATGACAAATCAGGAAAGAATGGTGACATACCTCAAGAATCGTACTCGAAATCACCAAGGGAAGGATCTAGGTTGGATCCAACTCATGTGGGGAGTGTTATACAGCCTTATATGGAGATTAATCTCTATGTAGGGGTGTTTTAAAGCCAAAAATAAATATAGATAGCAAAATGATATGCTCCTAGAAAATAGGATCTAGATTTGACCTTTGCATAAGATTTGACCACACGGTTTGTGCCAACTGTGTATGGATCATGCGACCTTACTTTTGGTCCCAAAATGCTCTCATCCTTCACCTTTAACATTTTTTATGGAAACACAATTTTTTTTATGGAAACATCCCAATTTATGGAAACACCCCACTTTATGGAAATAACCCACTTTATGGAAACACGCTATATTATGGAAACTCTCTATTCTATGGAAACTCTCTATTTTATAGAAACTCTATATTTTATGGAAACTCTCTATTTTATGGAAACTATATAAATTATGTAAACTCCCTATTTTATGGAAACCCAATCAAATACACGCCAATTAAAAAAATGTGAGGAAAGGGGTTATGTACCCAAAACCAAGGGTACTATAGGCGGAGATAATAGTCCTGATGAAATTATACATTTTATTAAATAAATGATATTTAAATATACATAAGTTAGAACTTCACAATAAATATGATAATAGTATTGTTATTATTATTACTATAATTGGGGTTTATTTAGAATAAATAAATTAGTTAAGGGTCTTTTTACAATAAAAAATTATCTAACCTATGTATATAACCTAACTTACATCATTTCTAGGGTGAAGTGAATTGGTGTGCACAACATATTCTCTCAAGATAATTATCTCTGTACTGAAGAGAAATCTATATAGAATACTCTCTATAATAAGAGGTGGTCATCCTCCTACTCCCTCTCAAGTATAAGAGAACTAGAAAGAATAATTTAAGATTGAATGGATTCTTATTGTGATCAATGATGAATGAAAAATACATTTGGATCATCCATGCCAACACTTGAAGTTTTTATGATGACGTTTCAAGGTTTGTGGAGCACACGTGGATACCACTAGAGGGATTATGTTTTGGATCCTTCATTGTAACTATATTACAACAAAAGTGTTATCCAAATCATCAATGAGGAAATAATTCCAAGTGAAGGTAATTCTTATTTATATATTAGTTATAAATTTTATGCGAAAGGATCCTCTTTATGAATATTTTAGGGTTCCATTTTTCAAGTTTTAAGGATTTAATATGACGAAGTCAATGATAAACACTATTGGGCATGACCTCGGCCACTTCTGCTACACCTCATAACCTCATTTGGCTCAAAATATGATGTTTCAATCATGAAAAAAACATACTAACCTAATATGACATTTCATCTGGAACAAGATAGAGGATAGAGTTATGGAGTTGCAAAATATAGTCATGAAACAGAGTCCCTTAGACATGTTCACCAAGGTATTATTCCAATAAATTCTAATGTAACATTGTGTTGTAGGGGGACTTGGGTGAACATAAGGATGAATGAGAATATTTAATGTTATTCTTGTGAAAGTTGAAGAATGTGCCTAAGTTTTGGTGGGTTTTCAAGAGTTACTTGAAGTAGTCTTCACGTGGGAGATTATTGAGAGTGTGATGCATGTTCAAGTTTTTATTCAAACACCCATACGGAGAAGAACCAGACACTAGATTTGTCTTAGGATTTAGCCAGAAACAATGGAAATTATTTGGTAGAGGTGGGATGAGAGAATGATGATGTCATTTGATAGACATGTGCAATGTTCAGTGGTCCAGAAAATGAATGAATGAATGTTATGGGTTTTGTATTGGACACTCCGATAATGAAAATTAAAGGGTTGTTCATAATATCATAAGGGTAACCTAGATTATTCCGCAGACATTATCATCTAGATGTCAATTTATATAAGATATTGGTAGTCACTAGGTTTAATGGTGGTTTATCTATGAATTTCATATAATGGTGAAACTAGATGACCAATCAATAATTACTATAAGTGGGACCACCAATACCAGTTTATGAATGTGATTGAGAGATTACTTGTAATTAGTGATATAATTTTCTACATTTGGAAAACTTAATTTTAATTCATATAATATCCTATTGTAATGGAAAACATAGTTTTGTTTCTCTTTTTTATGTATAACTTGTTTCTAATCCATGTAAACTCACATGTCTTTTCTTTTACCATATTTCTCTTGATTTTTTGTGAGTTTAGAGTTTTCTTATATGTGTGAAAGGTTGACTTGGTACACTGAGTAGGGTGTGAAGCCTTCCTATCTTCTGGTTCACCATGCTCAAGGGAGTCCTTCTGGAGGATCTTATTTTTATTTGGGTATCATATGATGGATGACTTTTGGTGTTTAGAAATTGGCATATCCCCAACAACATGCACATACATAAACATACATGTGCATACATATACATAAACATACATACTATAAAAACACACACAAACATATAAATACATATGTACACATATATATACATAAACACACACAGGTGCGCACACACACAAAAAATATTTTATATACATTCAACTATTGACTCCTTATTATTTTTCACTTTTCTCTTTTATCATACCACGATCTCTTTAGGCCATATTAAGGATTTGTGTCACAACATCAACGATTATATTATTTTAAATTAATATTTATTTACATATAATATATATAAATATAGTTAAATAAATATATCCTCATTTATATATTTATATAATTATTTAAATAAAATTTTAATATATTATATTTAGATAAAAAAATTAATGTATTTATTAAATATTTTTATTGGTAAATATAAATTTTATATTTTTATACATAAATTAAGAAAATATGATTGATAATCACTTTATATTTTGATATGAATTGTATTTTAAATATACATTTTAAGGGGAACATGTTGATTTTTTAAATGTTGATTTTTAATTTTTCCATGATTTTAATTTAATATATTTTTATTGATTAATTCAATTATTCATATGTATTTCTATGAGTGATTATCCCAACTATTCATCTCATTCCCAAGATATCCTCTTAACCTAATATTTCCTATTCTTTCTTTTATATATTTCTTGTGAGACTTAGGAATGTTCTCTTCTAGAACTTGTTTGGCATCTTATTAAAGCTATAAACGAATAGAATCACTATTAATATGATTGAGGAATATTTTATTTAACCCTTTATCCCTGGACCCACCTTACATTATTCCTTTTTAAGTTCATAGAATCCATGAACAACCTTATTATGAAATGATCTGATCTACTAGCCTATTTTATACATTCTTTCCTTTCTATAAATATATTGCGTGATATTTAAAAGAATAAGTGTAGGGGTGAAACTTTCCATGGTGCCTAGGGATATAATTCACTGAGAAGACTTTATCAGGGGTTGTCATTATGATTTTGGGAGAGTCCAAGATATCATTTTTTATATTGTATCATTATTCACATATCTTGATAAAAAAATATAAAAAAATATAAAAAAAATTGGGTTGTGTCCTAAGAGAATAAAAAATCACCATTACTAGACCAATGATATTTTGATTGTATGTGGTTATGTGGTGGATGTAAGATTTATCTTAAACACAATTTTCAAAAAAAATAGAGCAAGATAGGGTGATTCATTCATTATTCCTATTTGTATCATGATATCACTTTGAGATTTTTGGGGGAAAGAGAGAGATGACACCTATAAATGGGTATTTCCATTGAGATTATATTTTGATATCATGAACTATGATTTATATTTAAACCTACCTTTTGAGCTTTACTTTTACATCATTTACCTACCCTCCCTAAGACTAAAAGTGGTTTGATCCTAAATGGTGAATCTCTCATGATTAAATTTGATCTCTACCTTTAAACGGTAATGATTCTAGGTTCCTTACAAGCCAAGGGTGATTGACATATTCTTGAGGTGTGTGATGAACTAAATTTACCATTGTACCCTGATGATGAGTGGAAAAATTCAAAGTGAGATAAATTTAAAATGGAATTCATATTAATAATGAATTGAAAAATAAAAATGGATGAATTAAGAGGTGTGGTTATTTCAAAAGATAAAAAGTGAAATATTTATTGATTTTTTTTATTTGGAAAATATTATGTTAATGAATTTTCCTATGTGATGTTAAAACATTTTAATTCCCCATTTGATCAATTTTTTTATTAATATTGAATTTAAATCATGTTAGGGTGATTTTCCATTATATTATGTTGATATTCCATCCTTTAAAACACATATAAACTTATGTGTGGGGTATTTGATAATTCCACTTCATGCATGCATTTTTTATATTAAAATACATTTATTTTAGTAGTTTAATGATTAATTCTTACCTATACATCTAATTTTTAGATCATATTTGGTAGGATGAAATACTTTATAGATTACAATGAAAAAGGAGTGATAACGACCATGATTTCCACTTGAAAGAAGGTTTTCAACGATAAATAATGCCTATGGAACTCTTTTGAGGATCAAAACTAAAGAAATGAGGAATTTTGGAGGTTTTGGAACTAGAAATAGGTGTTTCATGATGTAAAACACTTAAAAGATGTGAATAAATGAAATTTATGAAACACATATAGGACATGAATCATTTTTTAGGAGATATCGTAAATTTCATAGCATGAAGCATACTTTCACGCCATGAAATCCCCTTGATAGACCCAGTAAGAAAAGTTTCAACATGATTTTTTATGAGAATTAATTAAATTAATGTCCTGAGTGGACATTAAATTTCTAGGGGGACCCATAAATCATTATGGTCCACATTAATAATTAACTAAATACTACACAATCCCTGGGGAGTTCTATAAATAGAGTTGCACTGCTATTTTCAAGAACAGATTCTGGAGACCAAAACTCGTGGTGAGAATTTGTGTAGGGCAGGGTCCTCACCAATATTTCTCTTTGCCTTATTCATAATTTATTTTTATTCTATCATTCCCTCTTACTCCTTCATCACTAGGATTAGAGGTTAATTTCCATATTTTTCTAGGGTAATGTAACCAAAGGGGGAAGGTTCCATTGAATTTATTTATTTATTTTTATTCATACGTTGGTTTTCCACAATTCCTTAATAAAATTAAAATAATTTTATTTTTGTTTAATCATGACCGTTTATTGGTGATTCTGAAATTACCTTTTAATTTCACAACTGGATACCCTAAATTAGTCAAGATCATTGTTTTATTTAGGGTAATCAGTTTTAAAAATGGTCTTGATACAAACTCTATTCGGTAATTCCCATAACTACCCAACCATAGGAAAAGGTGCATTTCTGCATTGAGGAGAGAATTTCATGACCATTGTGTCCAAAACTTACACCATGGCATGCCACCACTTCATATTGAACATGCACTAACAACATATTATGTTTCCCCATATTCCCACTTTCCAAAGACAAGAATCTTTTATCATTTTCAATGGATATGTCTGCTCTTTGATCAAAACTGGAAGACAGGATGTCAGTTCCTCCTTCCACGGATTCCTCCTTGGAAATTTTTGCTTAGTTTGGGTCTCCCTCATATAGTTAAGTCATGATTTTGGAACTCATTTCCGATGACATCTCTTTTTGGATGCTGGTTAATTATGCTACTTCTTTCTGGACATTCCAATGGGTCCGAACAGGGAATAAACCTTCAATTAAAAGAGTAGTCATGTTGGTAATCATCGTAATGTATGAATTCTAGGAACATTGGTCACATTTATTCTTCCTCGTAGTAGTGCATCTCATGGAGGCATCTTAGGAATGGAACCCAAGGCATCTCGTGTGGATCACAAGGTCTCTAGCATCAAAGGTGCATATCTTCCAAGGCTTTCACCTCAGGAATCCCATGTTTATCATGAGGTATCTATTTGGGGTAACAAGTTTAACCTCTTATGTAGATAGATCATAAAACACTATAGAGATGGTGTGGGGTTTATGCATGTAATCTGCCTAAGGAGGATGTCATTCCATGTGGGAAGGATCTAATTACATATGAGGAGGATCTCATTCCCTGTGAGGATAGGCAGTGTAAAAAACATCCCTTTCCATTCACACATAGAGAATCCTATGCTTATTATACTAGGTAAGTTCACAATTTAACATCATGTGTTTAGGACATTGGTACTAAGTAGTTTTACATCATGCAACTTAGATGTGGGTGACCCACTCCTCACCCCTTAGAATTAAATAACCACTCATCATGCACCTTTGGGAGGGGAATGGATTTAGAAATGCCAATTTTCAATGATGAGGAGGAGTGGTCAATCACGAGTTCCACGTTTTCATTCCTATACTGAGAAGCAATATGATTTAGAATACCTATTCATAGAAGAAAAATGTAAGTGGGATTCTCATTCCACACTTGAAGTAGAGTGGGCCACAGGAATAGGTGGAATAGGTCAAATAGGGACTTGAGGTGCACCTGAACCGATCATAGATGGATATGGGGGCTTTAAGAACTCAACCTTCATGAAGAGGTGTTAGTAGAAGTGAGACAATATAGAGAGGCCCATGAGAGGGGATTCATGAAGAATACAGACTCATTGATATGTGGTTCATGAAGTTCAGGTGCTTCATGGAGGTCAGGGGCTTTGTGAAGGAGTAGGAACCATGAAATAGGGTGACCCTACCTTAGGATAAAGTATTGTCTCAATAAAGGATTGATTTTTGAAGGATTAATGCTTTTTGAAGCCTCAAGTACCCCTGAGGTCCTTCTTTCTTCTTTAAGGGAATATGCCTTCGTGAAAAGCATCTCCACCAAGGTTGGAGGATATCAATAACACACTAAATGGTGTTTTGTGAAGCTTAGGTACCTTGGATGATCCATTTTTATTCTAGTACATGATGATCAAGTTCTTTTTGAATTGAGAGAAATTTAGAAACTAAAAGGTCAGGGTAACCAATCTCAAAGGTTGGAATGAGGTGGGTATTTATTAAAAAGGGGCTTTACAAAGGTTAAAAGCATTTCATGAAGAAAATATGGGCTTCATAAATGGGAAATTATCTATTGGACTCAAAAAGGGACACTCTAAAGGGTTCACATAGTCAATAAGCACCATCAAACTCACATAGGTACTCCATTTAGATTTGCACATTAGCAAAGGGGATTCCTCAGTTGTGTACTCTGTGAGCTCGATCCATTTTTTAAAGAAGCAGGGCTTCGTGAAGCATCATATTTAAGGGATCTTTGGGTATTTTAGCTTTAATTTTATCTATAATGTCTATGTCACCTTTTACTATTCCTATGTAACATATTTTAGTGCCAAAAAATGCCCCCCTTAGAAGGGGATCTGATGAGGAAAGAAGGAGGTTCAGATTCTGAGGGAGAATCACTGAAAATTTTGAAAATTTTCTTCCTTTCATAAAGATCATTCATAATGATTACTCATAATGGAGATTCACAATGGACGTGATCTCAAAGGATATTGTGAATCCTAATCAATCCACACACCTATAAATAGTTAAAGGGGCCCTCAAATAGAGCTGAACCTTTGTGAAAAGAAAATCTCTTTCCCTCTTTTATCAAAGCACTTCATCTCTACGAACACGCTCCAAGAATACTATTTTTAGCAAACTGGACTTATGGACTTTCTCTGTGAACACTTATTATATAATTGGACATCACAAACCACACCTTCGTGAAATTAGAACTATGATCTAGAGCTCCATGAACTGGCTCTGCGAATAAGCACCACGAACAAGATCCATGAAAAACTCTAGAAACCAAAATCAGAAATACTTAATTTTTTTAATCCAACTGGACTCTCAATAAGTCACTTGGGATTTCATTGTGGATGTTACTCAAAGGGGAGATATGGAGGCCAGCATTATGATTGGTAAATGTATCTGAAGTTCCTCGGACCAAGTGTCATTTCTTGAGATGATATCGAAGGCTCAAAGGGAATATATATTGTGAAAGAAGATGCTTCTTTACATATTTGAATTGAGAGATGATGTATTCATTCTGATGGTAAGAAGGGATGATCTAGCTTACTAGTTAAGGGGATTAACGAAGAAGTATCATTGGAAAAAGTTCGTTATGGGCCACATCTAGAAGGATCATACGCACATCACATCAAACCTCCTCTGCAATCACATTAAAAAATTAAATGGGGAGAATATGAAGGATGAGGAATACCCACTGGAATATCATCAAATTATCAAGGAAGGATTGGGGATCCGAAGAAAGGATTGAATGATGGATGAGATCTGTACAAGGGAGGAAACTTCGCAGATGAGTGGGCCTAGGCCTACTGAACATGCATGTCATGCTAAGAATTCTAAGTGGAGGCAGGTAGGACTCTATGAAACGACATGGGCTTCACAGTTCCATGTATACCAACCATAGGAGATCATACTCGAGCTACTGAGTATATGGTCACTAGAGACCAATACATTCCATATACATTATGGGAAGGTTTACATTTTACTATAACACCATCACTAAATTGTTAGGATCCTGATAATAGGGGTAATGTATGATAATTTTCTATCTGTGGAGAACATATGGGAAGACCAGAAGAAGATTCTATATCTGGAGAAGGTACTGTATGATCTGGTGTATGGAACCAGGGAAGAGAAGCTGGGGATAAGGGATGTTCCCTTCAATCAACGGTTCAAATATTTCTTGAACAAACTAGCAGAAGAACCAGCTGAAGGAGAGGAGATAAAAGAGAAGTTTCCGATTAGATATTAAATGTGTCCTAGGGGATACCAAAAGGGAAAGTAGGTATCCTACTTGAGAATTATAGAAGTGATCCAATGGTAACTGTGGGGATACAACATCAATATTGAGACTCAACCCATAGTTAGGATGGAAGGATTCATCATGGAACTTATTTGTAGCTATATGCTACCCATGAGGGAAGCACACATAGGGGTGCAGATAGGCACTTTTATAATGAAAGTAATATTGGAAATGAGTTAGCGTGTAAACCTTGAAATCATAGGGTTGGTGTGGGGTTATGAGTCTCTCCAGAATGAGAGCTTCTCTCTCCTAGGGCGTCCTAGGTTTCAGTCTCAATGTCCTCCGGACTTCTGGCGGCACCGTCTCCCTCTGTCCCCACTCCAGGTCTCCGCTTTATGCCCTTCCTCAGATCCGGTGCCTGGGGTTTGTCTTCCTCTGTCCTGTGTTGCTCTCTGATCCTCTGCGGTGAAGAATCCACATTCTCGACCTCCTTTTCTCCTTCCCCAATTCCCAAATCAGGTCTGCTGTGTTCCGGTTGAATCATGTTTCATCTTATTTTTGCTCGACCTCGGTGATAGGCATTGTTCCTTGATTCTCTGGGGTCTTGAAGGTCCTTCCGGCGTCACCAGCCCCAGTCATCGTTAGATCTGGGTGAAGGAACATGGAACCAGTCCTGCATTCTCCGTTTTGTTCTTCTTCTTCAGCTCGTCAGATTCCCTTCAGATCTGAGGCCTTAGTGGTTCGAAGCTCACTTGAGTCCGAGAATCCCTTTTTCTACTTGGGTTTCCCCTGCTTCTGAGAAATCCAGTGGTGGTATGCTGGAGGAAGCCGGTTTTCCCGGTTTCGTGAAGCTTCTGTCGCGATGTGGTTGAATCTCAAAGCTTCTTCCACGATGTTTAATCTCCCTATTTCTTGAAGCTTCTTCCGCGACGTAGTTGACTCGCGAATCTCCTTCCGCGAGGTATCACCGCGCTGAGGGATCACGAAGCGGCCGACACGGAGTGTCTTGACCCGTGAAGCACCTTCTGCACGGTCTCATCACGTTGCAAGATCGCGAAGTGGATCCTACACAGATTCATCCACAGAGTGTGGTTCCGCGATGGTGGGGTGTGCGTCGTGTTGAAGAAGGTAACCTGTTGGGGGAGGCTTCTCCTAATTTCCACAAAGATCAGTTGCGTAGTGGCTTGGTGCGGACCTGCGTGACATTGTGTTTCCGCGAAGCTTTGGTGGTATTGTGAAGCCGCGTTGGCCTTCCAGGGGCGGCTACGTGAAGACTGGTGTGCGTTGCGGTGTGGGATCTTGGGCGTGACCACTTAAGGGGCACGTTTGACTGTGAAGGTCGTGTAGGACTGCGAAGTCCTTTTTGCACTATGGATACAGATTTGGTTAATCAATGGAAGAGGTTATCCCTAATAGAAAAAGAAAAGGAGACGATTGAGGTTCAAATAAATGATGACACTATATTGTAAAAGCTCTTGTCTCTTCTCATGGTGGGACAGTTAGTGGAAAAAATTTCGGTAAATCAGGGGGCCTTCAGAAACACTATACAACACATCTGGAAACTTGATGCAGGAGTGGCTATTCGGGAAGCGGTGACCAATCGCTTTGTCTTTGAGTTCTTTAATGAGAAATATAGAGACAAAATCTTGAATGGAAGACCGTGGTAATTTGAAAATCAACTCCTCCTCATGGAAGAATTCAAGGGGGGGATGATTTCCAGCAAGTGAATTTAACTTGTTCCCCCTTCTGGATACAAATTAAAGGAATCCCCTTTCATGCAAGAACGGGACGTACTATGAGGGGAATTGGGGACAGTTTAGGTCACTTTATGGACTTGGAAAGTTCAGACCCAATACAATGGGGCCCTGAGGTCCGAATCAAGGTGTAAATTGAAGTGTCAGAGCCACTGATGAGGGGAATGTTCCTAAATATTTACGATACCAACACTTGGATATCTTTCGAGTTCGAAAAACTCCCAATATTCTGCTTTTACTGTGGTCGCCTAGGACATCTGGAAAGAACGTGCACCACTAAACACAAGAATGGTGCGAGTAACATTACCCTCCATTACGGCCCTTGGATCCGTGCCAAAATGAATAAATATGCTTTCATCCCTGAGATGGAAAAACAAAAGGACTGGGACCGGCTCACGGTGGCACATTCCAATCCGACAAAACCCACACCCGAAAAAGAATTAATGCTTGGACCAACGGATTTCCCAAAGGTTGGCCCTCCCACTCAGAGAGAAGCTGGCACTCAAAGCGAAGCTGGAGCTCACCCTAAACCCCTGAAGGATATTACTCCAACATCAAAAAAAGTGATGAAGATGCATCAAGAATCACCTTCACATTTCTTAAATCTAATACTGATGCACGTCAAACCACCAGATTCGGATCCTGACCCACAATCAACCGCATAAGGCATTCTAAAAATGGAGGACCTTGGAATTTCGGGATCTCCAATACTGAGGATAACCACCCGCCACACGTGGAAAAAGGTTCATCAAGGAGAGAGTGATGGGTACGCAGAAGGCAAAAAACTCGGGGTTAGGAAGAGACAAAATGAAACATGTCAATCAGGAAGAAACCTCACCAAAAGAGGGAAAACGACTTATGGAGAAGCAAGTTTGGAGGAAACAAAGGCAGCAGCGGGTGAGACCCAGCCCTTCCTAGAGCAATTATTTCCTTATGTTGGAACTATCGAGGGCTTGTCAACCCTCAGACGGTTCGCATGCTTCAGCGTAATTGCGCTCAAAGTCGCCCCGATATGGTTTTCTTGTCCGAAACCATACTGGAAAACAAGGACACCAATGGTATTTCTTTGAAGTGCGGCTTCCAAGGCTGCTTTCTAGTGCCTAGAAATGGCCATTCAGGGGGACTCTGTCTCCTTTGGAAGGACAATATCGACATCAAAATTTTGTCCTTCTCCTCACATCATGTGGCAGCAACTATTCAAACAGACTTGCACCCACCCTAGAATTTTGTTGGTTTCTATGGATGTCCATCCCATATTGATAAGGTGAAGTAATGGGATCTTCTTTGTAAGTCATGACATGAATTACCAAGCCCTATTTTGTTCGGAGGAGACTTCAACTAGATTATGTTCTATAAGGAAAAGAGGGGTGGAACCATCCGACCTTCAGCATCGGTTTCATACTTCAGGGAAGCAGTCTCTAGAGCGGAGCTGGTCGATCTGGGGCACTCTGGTAATCCATTTACATGGTTCTACGGAAATTCAGAAGGCACCTGTATCGCTAAGCATCTTGATAGATTTCTGGGCTCTACCGATTGGATTAATATGTTCAGCATGTATCATATCGACCACATGGCCCTCAACTACTCGGACCACTGTCCAATTATCATTGACTGTACTCAAGGTGAATGAAATAGACAGTTTAGAAGACCCTTCAGATTTGAGAGCTTCTGGTCAAAAGATCAGGAATGTGAAGAGGTGGTCTGGTCAAGCTGGAAGAGTACTCACGAGGATGTTTGCCTCAACCTCCAACAGGTCGCATCCGATCTGAGGTCTTTGAGCAATAAGAAATTCTGACACCCCGACCGGCATTGTGGAGTCCTTGAAAAGAGACAGAAAAATCTCCTTAAACAACCCACATCCAATTACAATCTATCTAAGATTGGGGCCACACAAAGAGAGCTGGACATGGCTATGTGTATCAAGGAAAGTTTCTGGGCTATGCATGCACGGGACAACCATATTAAAGAAGGGGACGCTAACACCCGGTATTTTCACCAGAAAGCATCAGCCAGGCATCAGAAAAACTCTATTACTTTCATCTCACAACCCGACGAAAGCAAAGTTTATGACACCAATGGTATCCATGAGGCCTTGACAGGATTTTTCCAGAATATCTTCTCTGCAGGAACCCCTTTCATGTCTGATGAGGTGGAAGAATGCATCAGACCGGTGATCACTGAAGAGATTAATAGTAAGCTCACCAAAGATGTGATAGATGACGAGATTTTCCTGGCTCTAAGACATCTTCATCCCACCAAGGCTCCGGGACCAGATGGGTTCCACGCCCTTTTTTTCAAGAAATACTGGAACATAATCGGTCCTGACATCTGCAACATGATTAAAAATATCTGGGCTGGTAATACCAGCATTGTGTCCATAAATGAAACTATCCTCGTCCTCATCCCCAAAATTAATAAACCTCTGGCGATCCCTGACTTTCACCCTATCATCCTTTGCAATGTCACTTACAAGATCTTTTCTAAGATTCTTGTCAATCGGCTACGACCTTGGCTACCTGATATTGTCTCTAAAAATCAGAGCGCCTTCGTGGCAAAGAGACTGATCACTGATAATGTGATTGTGGCCCATGAAGTGTTTCATTCTATGAAATCACGCTCCACTGCAAAAAGAGGAACCATGGCCTAGAAATTGGATATGACCAAGGCCTACGATAGAGTGGAATGGAACTTCTTAAGAGCCGTTTTTCAGAAAATGGGTTTCTGTGCTAAATGGACAGATATGGTCATGCACTATGTCTCTATCGTCTCTTTTAAAATCAAGGTCAATAGGGAGATTACAAGATAATTCACCCCATCCTGAGGCCTTCACCAGGGAGACCCCCTCTCCCCTTTTATCTTCATCCTGGTGGCTGATGTTTTTTCTAATTTTATTTTTAGGGCTATATCTTCTAAGTCTATTCATGGGGAAAAAGTCAGTCGAGATAGCCCTCCAGTGTCGCATCTCTTCTTCGCTGATGACTGCCTCCTTTTTTCCAGAGCAGCAATTAATGAATGTCGGGTGATCTGTCAAGCTATTCATCAGTACAAGAGGGCGTCTGGCCAAACAATTAATCATAGAAAATCAGAAATTTACTTCATTTCAGGGGTACCTCTTGCTAAGAGGGATGAAATTTGCGCAACAGCTGGCATCCATATGGTTGATAAGAATCAGAAGTATCTCGGGCTCCCCACAGTGATTGTCTGATCCAAAAAATAAATCTTTGCATCCATTGTGGACAGGATTGAGGAAAAAATTCAAGGTTGTACCCCAAAAAGAATTTATAAATCTGGCAAAGAGTCCCTCATCAAAGCTGTCATCCAATCTATCCCAAGATACTTTAAGTCTTTTTTTAAAATCCCAGTTCCCATCGTCGACCAGATCCACACACGTACTGCAAATTTCTGGTGGGGGAAGAACAATGGTAGGAATCAACCTCACTGGATGGCCTGGGAGAACCTCTACAAACCCAAATAAGAGGGTGGGATGGGGTTTCAGAATCTTCCTCTCTTAAACAACGCGCTTTTGGCTAATCAAGGATGGTGCCTTATTAACTGACCATCATCTCTATGTGTGCGGGTTCTACAAGCTAAGTACTTTCCCCACACAGACTTCCATGCCTCCTCTCTCGGACCTCACCCTAGCTTCCTCTGGAGAAGCATTTGGGGGGTTAAAAAGCTCCTGGATAAAGGATTGGGTTGGAGGATTGGGAATGGACCATCTGTTAAAATCTGGACCGATCCCTGGCTTATTGATAAGGATGGTCTACGGGATACATCCCCCACCCAACCGGGTCTTGAAGATGCCACTGTCAGCTGCCTCCTTTCCGACCAGGGACAGGGGTGGGATTTGGAAAAGATCCTTGATTGGTTCAATGAAAGATATCAAAGAATTATCCTTAGCATTCCTTGGGTACCAGACGTAGGCCTTGACCATATCTTCTGGATCAACAACATCTCGGGCGAATACATGGTGAGATCTGATTACATACTTGCTATTGGAATCCACTCAGTTGGCCGGGATGGGGGACCTTGGAAATTGATTTGGTAGCTCAGTGTCCCCCCAAAAATTCTCTAATTTTGGTGGCAGGTTTGCTTGGGCATTCTCCCAACAATGAGCCTTCTCATTTACCGACATATGGCCAGTACTGTTTTTTGCCCTTTATGCCCGAACACTCCAGAAAATCCTCTACACGCTATTGTTTACTGCCTAAGAGCGAAGGATATTTGGAATCATTGGGGTCCGGTTTTAGTTGATTCGCTGGCATTGGCCTCTGAACTTCCCGATCTGCTAACGCGTTGGTGATCCTCTCTCTCTTCGGTAGATGTAGGCTCACTTTGCACCTTGGCTTGGATTATTTGGGTCCGGCGTAATGATGCTATTTTTAATCAAGCTCAAAGACCCACCAAATTCTGGATTGATCGGGCCACTTCTTGGATTGAGAGTTGGAAAGGCCACAACAGACATTCTATGCTGGGTGTCCCCCCTCCCATCCCGCCCACTGGAATCCCCCAACGGAAGGGATCCTCAAGATTAATGTGGACGTGTCTCTTCTGAAGGATGGGCTTATTTCCCTCGGCCTCCTTGCCCAAAATCATATGGGGCAGATCCTTACTGTTAAATATGAACCACATCAAGCATTCTGGGAACCGGCAGTTACTGAGTCCATGGACATCCTTGCTGGTTTGATGCTCGCTTTGGAATGTGGATGGGGTGATATCATCATTGAGTCTAACTATCTCACCATGATCGATGCAATTAATCACAACGACATCAGCCTCCAGTCTTTTGGCATCATCATCAAGAGAATTCTCTCACTTCACCAATGCTTCTCATTTTGTACTTTCTCCTTCACCAAAAAGGAAGGAAACAGCGCAGCCCATCAGCTTGCAGCCTCAGGCCCTTTAGATTCTAATCAGTTCTGGCTGGACAATTTCCCTTCATGGATTAAAACATGTACTTCTTATGATCTTTTTCATTAATTTTATATGCATTTTTCAAAAAAAAACTTGAAATCATAGTGATTGAGAAGTTATACAAGGTACTTCATCATGTTAGTGAAGGGAAGATTCCATTGTGTGTGTGTGTGGTACTTTTCACTTCTGGTATAGCTAAGTATCCAAACACATGGGGGGTTATAAATACCTGGACCACATTTGCCTTCCCAAGAATAACTTCCAACCGATGATTCTGAATATCACGGGGAGTCTCCCATTCAGGTTGGGTTCAGTGGAAGTGATGGATAAATTTGGGTAGGTGGAGAACTTCATCTTTTATCCATTTTTCCTATAGATGGTGGTGGTGATAGATGACGTAATAGGGACTAAGGAATAGAGATTTTACCTTCTAGTCTTTTGAGGTGGAGTACTAGTAGCAAGAGTCAACTACGAGCCAGTTTTTGAGTCGTACAATCTGTACTAGTTTGCAAGTAAATTCATGTCCCTACAGATGTTGACCTCGAAGGTGTACTTAGAGTTATTCCATGAGTGATACCCTTAGGTGATGAGGAAACTTTGAGTCATGTTCACATGTGAAGATGGGAATATTTGGAACAAACTACTGCCATCCAATGTTGCGTATGAGATCACCCATGACTACGCATAGTGTTGGATGAATGCATACCTTGGGGTAATGTTGATACAGTGGGACACTCGAGATAATGAAGGGGTGATCCCTCCACTATGGGGTTGGGGTAAAATGGTGGATAGAGATTTTTGTGGCAATAGAGCTGGTCCAGTGGGTAGGACAACCGCAGTAGGTCTAATAGTTCATGGGCCCGAACAGGCATGAGCTATAAGAGGAACAACACCAGGCTTAAGGCTCTTTATCAAGTAGCAATAAGAACTAGGTGGTTTCTTTGAAGAAATATAAATATTTTGTGTTTAATGGATAGGGAAATGAGTTTTTCACCCAAATGTTCCTAGTAATGTGGTGTACCCAGATTCCTGGGTCGCCTGGGGGCAAAATAAGAAGACCACCACTACTCATGGGGTGTTTTAGTATCTCATCACTGATGGAATATTCCTCACTATACTGGGCAATGCAAAGGTAGGTTTTCATAGCCCTCATGTGGAAGTAATGTGTTACATGGTAGATATAAAAGGTGTAGCCTATTTTCTGGGTACCATGCGTCCCTTGACCAATCAGGTGAGGATGCTACTAGGAATGTCTTCCCCTATGGATTCCCTTGCGAGCTATGACTCTACGGTCGAAGGTAAAGAGTTATAATATTCTTGGGGGAATATGCCTACCAAATCTAAGATAGAGATAGTCATTCCACCGCCGACTAGGTTAACTCACTGATCTTTGCATTCTTTTGAACACCACTCAATCCCCAATATCATTGCTTGATCCTTTATTTATTTCTGTAGTAATTGGAGAGCATTGGAGAAGGGAAATTCCACAACTGACCTCAATAGGAAGATAAGGTAACCTCAACACATGAAGGTGAAAGTATGGGGACCCTTCACGATGTTGTGGATATGGGTGATCAACTATTGGTGCCTGCTAATGAATCAGTGGATGCATAGGTTGAGGTGACGATAGTGGAGGTTACCCTCATAGTGGAGATGGACAGGGAGGCTGTTGATGTTGGGCCTATAAAGTCACCTCTGGAGGGAACTGTTGGGACCATTCCCTTAATGGATGGGGTTGAGGCAAGGACCACAACAAGACTAACTGAAGAATCCATGGCAGCTGAGCTAAGAAAAGAGGTTCCACCAGAAGTGGCCACCAAAGCTAGAATTATTGTGGAAGGGATTAAGATAGGGACCACAAAAAGGATTCCTATAAGAGTCATGGAGGTAGAGATTTTGGTTGTGGAATTACCATAAATATCTACCAGAGATAAAACTGTGATAGGGGAAGTGGCAACGGTGTCACCGACTGAAGAGATTGGGGATGCTTCATTGGGTGTGCCTACCTCAGAATTTCTACTAATGTAGACTAAGGGGGTGAATATAAGGTTGTGACACCAGAAGGAGTAACCAAGGGATCTTGGATGATGTTTTCCACCTCTGTGATTCCTCAAGGTGTAGTGGTAGATTTTATCATAGGTAGAGAGGCTGATGAGGATATGTTCCTCGAAATAGTCATTCAACTACTCACATTTGAAGATCTAAGACCAAAGGACCTAAATTAACACATATAGAATGTATTTACTCATAGTGTGAGGATTATTAGTCCATCCATCACAAGATGTGGAGGAATTTTTGGAATTTCATCACCCACATTTGGATAATTGAGCTGCCACAACATGTGGGATCACTTCTCCATTGGTTGGTCAGTCTAAGGACCTATGGGATGAATTCTAACACTTTTCATGCACTATCCTGAGACTTCTTCATCAAGAGATCATGCATATAAGGGTAGGATCTTGACTTATACTAGAATAAACACAAGGAAGAGGACTCCCATGTGCTTCAGAAGGCTGGGGAAGAGATCACCTACCTGGAGAGGATGGTACAAGAGCTCACAATGGCCACTAATATTCAGGTTGAGATCACTAACAGTCTTTTGGCTCAACTAGAATCATCCAAGTCTAAGGAAACTGAGATTGAGAAGTTATCAGTTGAGTTCCAAATTGAGAAGGACCGTCAATAGGTCAGGGCCAATGCTATTCACTATAAGGAAATGAATAGAAGTTAGACCTGGCAGTGTGGTCGTAGGTCTTTGAGATCAATCAGTGGGAACTAGCAGATCTTGGGTGCTTGATATGTAAGGCAGAGCCATAGAGTCACATTTTTTCAAGGGAGAGGCTCCAATATATGGATGATCCTCTGAAACTCTATTGTTTTATTTGTATTCTCAAACAAATTTCCTTATTCTATTGTCTTACTTCGATCATATTTCGGAGACAACTAACAACCAATACCTGAGCTCACGTGGGTCATGCCTAGTGTGAGAAATAATGGAATACCATGTGATTATTATTTATATGAGAGTGTTGGACAATCACTGAACACTCAGGGTCTTCTATTGTTGACTGACCACCAAGAGTTTCTGGGATAAGATAGGTTGTGGCTGGAGAACAAGGCTCTTGGAATGGCCAAATTTCTTTTCCAACATGCACTAAGGAACAAATGGGATGATCTTAGGGGAATTGGATTCTATTCAAAAAAAGGGGAATGGGAAGTGTGAATCAAAATGCCCAAAATCCAAAACATGATGGTAATGGAAAGAAGATACAAGATAAATTCTAACCATATTCGAAAACACAACATCTGTATCGTTATCCTGGGATAGGGAAAAATGAGGGTCGGCCACTGAACATATTAAAAACACATAACCTTTCTCAGATTATCATCCAAAAAACTTTTGTGTAATTGGAGTAGGATAGAAGGTGAGCCAAAATTCCAAGTGACCAAGCTGTTAGGGGGTCCCTTAAAATGTATAAGAGGATGAGGATCCAAATAAGGGGAACATGAAGCATGGGAATGGAGTGGTGGAATGTTCTAATAGGTTCTAAAACTCTTGGAATTATGTCACCATGAATCAAAGAAAATTGGTGCAAGCGTACTGGTCTAAACCATGATCAAACCCATTTTCATGAAATCACTATCTTGGATGTTGAGCAATAGATAAAGGAACATGAGTGATGCGGTAGATAACCAACATCAAAGGAAGGGGTCTCAAGTAAAGGGCCTAAGATACCCTACAGTTTTACATCATGCAAAAAGGATAATAGATACATAGTTTTACATCATATGGTTAGTATGGAGTATTTTAGTATTTAACATCATGTGATCGGGATTCATTTCATAGTTTAACATCATGTGATCGGGGAGTTTCACACAATTTAAGTTTGTACTATCTAGACCATGGGTTTAATATCCCAAATAGTAATGTGTAGTGTGATAGAAAGAAAACCCTTATGTGAATTAGGTAAAGGAGACCCAAATTCCACACAACATATCCCTGGGAAGAAAACCTGCATACTGTTTAATGTCATGATGCTTGGACTAGAACCCTCAGTTTAAGGTCATGAAGTTTGGACCATTGTCTCCTTTATACAGCTTGAACACATTGGAACACACCCTACTAGAACTCCTAAGCCCAAATGAGTCACTATTGATGTGGGAAACAAGTAATGGTAAAGGGATCCTATGTAATAATGCTTTAGGAGTGAGGAGATATCGAGTTCAGAACTCCACTAAGACACATGGGAGTGGAAAGGAGGTATGTCTAGAATTCCGAGATATGGATCAGGGTTGACCGATGGGTAGGGATCGACTATGGACCACATTTTAAAAATAATAATATCAACCACACCAATAAGGAATGAGGTGAGTAAATGTAAGATCAACTATTGAACATGTTCAAAACACAAGATCTACTAATTTTTTCTAGAGATCCATTAGGGTGTTGGCCCGAGATGGGAGGTGAGCCACAATGTCATGAGACCATCAATGTTAGGGGGTACTCATGGATTTGAAAGTTTATAAAAATCTAAACCGGTAAGTACTTGAAGTGTGGAATGGGAGTTTCAAAAATTGGGACCCCAAACCCAAGGTTTATGAATAGTTTAAGTTCATATTGAGTGGATTGTTGAAAATAGTTTAAATTCATGTTTCTCGGACTATAGAATACAATTTAAATTCATGTTTCTTGGACTATAGATGGAACTTTCATTACAAGGGTATCATACGAAGGAAATAAACCTAAAATTAACATATCTAAAGAGGTTTACATACCGTATACACACCTTAAGGAGAAATATATATAGTTTAAGGTCATAATTCATGGACCATAATGGGGGTAAAGGGGATAAATAAATGATGTATTTATAGATAGGCCCAAATAAAAATTGTCTGGTTGTTGCTATGTATTCCATAAGGATAAGAATAAAGTCACACGTAGTTCTAGAACACGACATGGTGAAGGACCGATTCTAGTAAGGGTGATCCCCTCTGGTGAGGGAACCTGAAGAATCCTAATTTAAAATGGAGTGGAATCAAAGTTTAACATCATACGTTAAAGATGTTAGGATATGTAGTTTAAATTTGTACAATTTGGACTACGGGGATAATAAATAGTTTAAGATCATAATGCTTGGACCTACTGCAAATAGTTTAAGGTTGTTTTTCTTGGATCGTAGGTTGGTACCACAAACAGATATCTGTAGTGTGGTGTCATGATAAACCCAAAGTGAATGAGGTCTCAAAGAGACCCAACACCACACAACACATTTCTAAGGATACCTGTATAGAGTTTAAATTAATTTTTCTTAGACTTGATATAAAAAGTTTAAGGTTGTGTTTCCTAAACCATAGGACCCTAGTTTAAGGTCATAGAGTTCGGACCATAGAGGGGAATTTTTCCAAAGGGATGAGAATATAGTGGTGTTCTAATAAACCTGATGTGAATGAGGGACTTGGAAGCCTACTTCCATATACAAAGCTCAATATGGATTGTATACAATTTAAGTACATGTACTTATACCATATACAAAAGGTTTATTCAAGGACTTTCATGTGGTGCATGGGTTAAAACCTGACATGAACGAACCAAGGAGGCTTCACATAACATGAAGCAATCCTAACACTGGTTTTTCACTATTTAAGTTCATGTAGTTTGGACTTTCACCGAGTCCAAGGGGAACAAAGATTGATAAAATTATGGAAAAGACCAAAGAAAAAGTGTCTAGGTGTCTCTACATATCCCATAAGGTTGGGAATCAATTGTAACGACTCAAATCCGGAGCCCCTCCACTGGTGCCCCGTACCCGGTTCGCCACACGACCTCAAGCGCGTTTCCCCAAATGCCAGAGGCTGCCGAATAGCAGCGAGGGCCTTGGTAAGTTATTAGGGAAACTATGCCCTCATTCGGTAAGGTATACAAGGTAAGAAAACAACAATAAACAGCGGAAGCAGTAAACAACATGCATAAAAACGGAAACCAAACAGTGGAAGCAATGTTGAAATATAACTATTATTAAAATGATGCAGCAGGTACAAGTATCTAAGGAAAATAGCAAACACAACAACGTGCTAAAATACAACTGAAACCAAGTGCAAAAGAAAACAAAGTAATCTCCTCAGCATCGTGAGCCACGGATCAGTCTCATGCTCCCCAGCTCCTGGTGCAGTCAAGATCCTGAAGTAGGAGGGAGCTTTCCCTTATCTATACCTACAACAACATAGTCTGCTTGGGCCCAAAAGCATGGCCCAAATAGGGTGTGAGATACAATCCCAGTAGGCAATCACCCAAAGATTTGTGCCTAATAGTCAATGAATACATGGCAGTAAATAAACAAGAAGTAGTAAATAGGAAAGAACAAGCAACTACAATCCACAGTTCTAAAAAGTAAGGTACAAAAGTAAACAGCCAGCAACAAAAGAAGAAACAGGTAACCCTCTGGGTAGCTCTCACAGTCTAACCCCTATGGTTCAACCTATAAGTACTAGCAACCCTCGGGTAGGCACACACAGTCTCACCCCTCTGGTTCAGCTACGTAATTAAGCAGACTCTCTGGGGGAAGCACTCACCGTCAATTCCCCCTATAGTCTCGTATCGTGCTAAAGGCTCTCTGGGGAAGCACTAAACGTCAATTCCCCCTTTGGCCCGTGTCGTGGATCTACAGACTCTCTGGGGAAGCACTCAATGTCAATTCCCCCTATAGTATCGCATCATAATTAAAAGACACTCTGGAGAAGCCCTTCCGTCAATTCTCCCTTTGGTCTACTACTCTAGGTTCTCACAGTCCTGAGTATAACTAAACATGCTCAGTGCGTGTATATCGTCCAAGTAAACCTAAAGAACTAATTGTCTATCAACTAAGGCTCATAAACAATAATAAAACAACAGTTCCACTATCCTACAACTAGGCATGGCAACTGGGAAAACGCCAAACAGGCAGAACAAGCATGGCAAAGCAATCTGAGCACAAAAAATTTACTCTAATCATAAGAAATAACCTCTACTAAAGCAATCAAGCAAAGTAGGAAAGTAATAAGGGAAAAACAGGAAACACGCAATACCCCGTTCAAGGGTATTGGTTGAAATTGCACAAAATATTCATCAAATTTCTACAGAAAGTCACAAACCACCTACCTCGATCCTAGGAGATCGATATATGTGAACCACGACGACAGCTTCCTCTTAGAACAACGTAGGTATGATAAAATGCACAAAACGTTCATCCCATGATATCTTGAAAACAAGGATGAATCAAGAAACAAGGCTCAAGAAGAATTAATAACTCACCACTGTGATTCCAACGCAATCGACCGTGCTCGAATCGGAGAACGGACGGCAAGGCGGGAGCCCGTCAAAGATCCAGTCGTACGCTCGCTCTCGGACGGACGAAAACTAGAGAAGAAGATGGTTTTGGGGGTTAGGCGCGACCCCGGTCCGTTTAATGGAAAAAAAGTACACGGTGTGTACTTATTGAGTACACGGTGTGTACTTCAATTTTTCTGTACTCCGAATTAACCGGCCTCCACCTTAGCCTTACACACTGTGTGTGTGGCCCGGCACGGCTAGCACACAGCTTCGAGCCAGGGAAAAGTACACGGCGTGTACTCAGAAAGTACACGGCATGTACTTCTGAAATTTCCAGAAAATTTATTTTCCTTAAAAACTCCAGAAAAAGGGAAACATACCTGAAGGAAGATTCAGGTACTTACAAACTTCCCCCTTAAAGAAATTTGTCCCTGAATTTTCCTAACGAGGTGGAGAAGAAGAATCCCCAAATAGCTCTAGCCACTACGATCGTACATTGGCCTCCCTCTCCCAGGTCTCGTCCTGTACTCGCCTGTGCTGCCATATCACTCGTACCAGAGGAACATACCGTCCGCGGGGAACCTTCGTATTGTGATCGACAATCCGGATAGGATGCTCCTCAAATGATGCATCCGCTTCAAGCTCGACTTCCTCGGGCTGAAAGACGTGAGACGGGTCTGAAAAGTAACGTCAAAGCTAAGAGATGTGGAAGATTTCATGCATGTCCTGATACCTCTGAGGTAGCTACAACCGATAGGCGACCGGCCCAACTCTCTCCAAGACCTCAAACGGCCCGACGTACCATGGAGAAAGCTTACCCTGTCTCAGAATCCTTTTGTGTACCAACCTCAGTGCGACACGTAGGAAAACCTGATCACCGACCTCAAACTCTAGAGGTCGTCTCCGCTGATCAGCATAAGACTTCGGTCGAGACTGCACTATATCCGTCCTCTTTTGAATCAGCTCTATCTGCTCTGAAGTCTCCTGAATAAGACGAGATCCCAGCAAAGCTGCCTCTCCTGCCTCCAGCCAGCATAAGGGTGATCGGCATGGCCTACCGTACAAATCCTCGTATGGTGTCATTTGAATGGTCACCTAAAAACTGTTGTTGTAGGAGAACTACACCAGAGGAATATGATTTTCCCAAGAACCACTGAAGTCTAGAATGCAAGTGCGAAGCATATCCTCAAGCACCTGGATTGTGCGCTCAGACTGGCTATCAGTCTGGGGATGGTATGCTGTACTCAAAAGTACCTGTGTACCCAAGGCCTTCTGAAGTCCCTTCCAGAACCAAGAGGTAAAGCGCACATCTCTGTCTGAAACAATAGAGCACGGAACTCCATGTAGACGAATGATCTCCCTGATGTAAAGTCGTCCCAGATCATCAACACTGAAGGTCTCCTTGATCGGCAAGAAGTGATCAACCTTCGTAAGCCTATCGACGAAAACCCAAATGGTATCGTTTCCCTGAGGTGATCTCGGCAACCCGGTCACGAAGTCCATCACAATATCATTCCACTTCCACTCCGGAATGGGTAACTGTTGTAAAAGTCCCACTGGTCACTGATGCTCTGCTTTCACCTGCTGAAAAGTAGAACATCTCATGACAAAACCAGCAACATCCTTATTCATACCTGGCCACCAGTACTGGCGATGAAGATCCCGATACATCTTGGTGATGCCAGGATGAATTTCCCAAAAAGAGGAATGGAAACCCCACATCAGCTCCTCGTGTATGCCTTCTGTCACCCATACACGTTCCTGGAAACGCAAGATCTCATCCTCACCCACTATCCATCCAGGAAGAGGGTCCTCTCCTGACACACTCTCCCGCAGGAATAAGCCTTGTGAGTCTGATAGCTGCCTCATCTGTACCCGATCAAGTAGCGTGGAGGTAAAAGCTACAGAAGATAGAAAAGTCTGTCCCCGTCTGTCGTGCACCTCCAGATGTATCTCAGAGAACAGTGTCATCAACTGCCACTCACTACTGGCCTCCTGAACTTCTTGAATCTGAGTTCTCCTGCTCAACGCATCTGCCATGGAGTTTCCCCTTCCCGGCATATAGGAAAGCTCTAAATCAAAAGATTGAAGATACTTGACCCACCTGCTCTGCCTCAGATTAAGATCACACTGAGTGAAGATATACTTGAGACTCTTGTGGTCAGTGAAGACCACAAAGTGCTCTCCCAGAAGATAATGCATCTAACAGCGCAAGGCATGAACAACAGCTGCCAACTCCAGATCGTGCATAGGGTAGTTCCTCTCATGTGGCCTCAGCTGTCGAGACCCATACGAAACGACTCCATCCCCCTGCATAAGCACAGCTCCCAGCCCGATACCTAAAGCATCACAGTAAACAGTGTAGCTCTTTCCTAGCTCTGGCAAGACTAGTATCGATGCTGACGTCAACCTCCCTTTCAGCTCCTGAAAGGCTGACTCACAAGAATCTGACCATAAGAACTTTTCCCCCTTCTTGGTCAGACCTTTCAAAGGTGCTTCTAGGTGAGAAAAGTCCTGAATGAAGCGTCTGTAGTATCCAGCCGGCCCTAGGAAACTCCGTAACTCAAATACGTTCTTCGGCTTCTCCCGGGAAACTATAGCTCTCACTTTCTCTGGGTCCACAGATACTCCTGCCTCTGAGATGGCGTAGCCCAAGAAGTGAATATGATCCATCCAGAAGTGGCACTTCAAGAGTTTAGCATAAAGATAATGTTCTCTCAGTGTACTCAGAACGATCTCAAGATGTGTGGCATGGTCGTGTCGAGTGTGAGAGTACACCAAGATATCATCCACGAAGACCACGACGAAGGAGTCAAAGTAAGGATGGAACACTCGGTTCATCAGTGCCATGAAAACTGCAGGTGCGTTCGTGAGTCCGAAAGGCATGACTGTATACTCGTAAAGACCATACCTGCTCCTGAAGGCTGTGAGAGGTACATCTGATGGTCTAATGCGTAACTGATGATAACCAGACCTCAAGTAAATCTTCGAGAACACTCGGGCTCCTCGAATCTAATCAAAAAGTTCATAAATCATCGGAAAGGGATATCGGTTCTTGACCGTCAGTTGGTTCAGCTTCCGATAATCCACACAAAGCCGAAGGGTACCGTCTGCCTTCTTCACAAACAGAACAGGCGAACCCCAAGGAGAAGTACTCGGTCGGATGAAACCCTTATCATGTAGCTCCTCCAACTGCTTCTTGAGCTCCTGCAACTCAGGTGTGTCCATCCTATATGGAGTAATGGACACTGGTGCTTCTCCTAGCACGAGCTCAATAGATAAGTCTACCTCATGCTCTGGAGGCAAACCCGAAAAGTCCTCTGGAAAGACATCCCTGAAGCGATCCACCACTGGATGAAAGTCCAACTGTGGAGTCCCCTGATCATCCAGATAAAGACTAGCAATCTGGTTCATCACTCCTCCTAGCCCATGATGCTCGAGTCCCGCCCGACTCGCCCGAACGTCCCATTCGCCTTTATGAAGGAAAGATTCACCTTCTGGTTAAACGAAACTGACTATGTGGTGATAACAGTCAACGAATTCCTAGAAGGGAATCAACCAGTCCATGCCGATAATGAAATCATAGCCTGTCATCTCTAGGACATAGATATCCCATAAGAAGTGATACCCTGCAACCTCGAGAGGGAACTCTCTACACTGGCGTACACTAGATGTCCTCGTTCCCAAAGGTGTGTCTAGTGTCAACGAGTCGGCAGAAGAAAGGATGAAGAGTCCAAGGCTCTCCACAATGGCAATAGAGATAAAGCTATGCATAGCACCAGTATCGAAAAGGGATGAAGATAAAACTGAGGCTACTAAAATCATACCTCGAACAGTAGAAGGGTCGGGATCCTTCTCATGATAAGTCTGCTCCACGGCAAAAGACTGGACTGCACTGCGGCCTTGCACCCCTGAATGACCACTCTAAGCTGAACCTCCCTGCTGGTGCTGAGGGACTGGTGGCTGACCGCCACGGATTTGACCTCTACCTCGTCCCGAATGGCCGGAAGAACTCCAGTTCCCTGACTGGTGAGAGACTGGTGGGGTTGCTCCTGAACGAGGAGTCATAGAAGAACCCCGGTCACCTGCTGCTGGTGAGAAAACCTGGCAGAAATGCTGAAGGTGACCCATCTTGCTGCAATATCGGCACTCCACGGGGTCTCTCTAGCACTGCATCCTCGTGTGCCCTGTCCGGCCACACTAGTAGCATGTCACCTGGCTGCCTGATGATGCGTCTCGCTTCCTCGAATCACCGCGTGTAGGCTCTCTACGGCGCTTCTTGCTGTCATCTGAAGGCAAACTAGCTCTGGAAGCAGACTCTCCCTGGCTCGCAGCTCCATATTCTCTTAGATTGTTCTCCGCAATCAGTGCTTGGTTGATGATGGAAGTAATGGAAGTCAGCTGGAAGATGTTCACCTGCGAGCGGATCTCCCGCCTGAGTCCATCCTCAAATTTCCTCGCCAAGAACACACCACTCTCATCCCAAAGGGGTTTAAAACGCTACAGCTCAGTGAAACGAGAGGAATACTCCATGATAGATAGAGTACCCTACTCTAAACTCATGAACTCCCAGGCTCAATCGTCCCTCAGGGTCTCCAGGTAGAAGTAGTCGTAGAACATGCACTGGAACTCCTCCCAAGCCATAGCCAGCTGCTGACCCGCCTGTGAGATCACATCCCACCACCTCTTGGCAGAGTCCCGGAGCATGTAGGTGGCGATCTTGACCCACCTCTCTGGAGGCATCTCCAGATTCTCGAATATAGTCATCATGGCTTCCATCCATGACTCTACAGCCTGAGGTCCTCCCTCCCCCGAGAACGTGGGAGGATGTTGCTGCTGAAAGACCCGCATCAAGTCTGCCATAGATGAGGCAGGAGGTGGTGCTCCCTGGAAGGCTTGCATCATCCTCATGAAGCCCTCCCTGAACTGCGCATCAGCGCCCGCAACTGGTACAACAACCGGTGCCAAGGCTGGCTTAGCTGGGGGATTGACAGGAAGTCCTTGATCATCCATATCTGGCGTCTGATCACTGACTGACGACAGACGTATGACCGGAGGACGTCTCAGAGGCATAGCTCTGAAAGATCAAAAGAACACCTTAGATCAGTAAAACAAGGACAGAGAACACAAGAGTACTAAACGGAAACAGGGGAAGAAAACACACAAGATTTCAAAACACGACTACACGGCGTGTATAAAACTACATGGCGTGTCTTCTTAAACTACTGACATGGGCGTGTACTCTCACCCTACAAGTCGTGTACACTTCAAACTACACGGTGTGTTGACCCCCACACACGACATGTACTTGAAAACTATTCCCCTGCCCGAGTCTCCTTACACGGCTAACCCACACGGTCCGACTCAACCCGAGGCTACACGGTGTGTTTGAAACAAACACGGCGTATACTAGACAAGGATTCGGCAACCCGTGTTGTTAAGCACACGGCCGTCTACATGGCTGAACCTTACATGGCATGCTCCGAATAAAAACGGTGTGCATAGGAGAAAATTGACACCGTCCCGTGTTGTTCGTGACACGGCCGGGTGCCTGGGCAAGACTACACGGCGTGTTCCGAACAAACACAACGTGCGGAAAAGAAGGTCACATCGGCCCGTGTTGTTCGTGACATGGCCGGGTACCTAGATAGGACTACATGGCGTGTTCCCTATGGACACGGCGTGTTCTACCCGAGTTTCCCCGGCCAATGTTGTTAGTGACACGGCCGGGTACACGACTCCGAACTCACACGACGTGTACCATTGGTACACGGCGTGTTCTCGAAGTTACTCCCACGACACCATGTTCTGCTCACACGGTCAGGGACACGGCCTGAAAACTACACGGCATGTATCTAAAAAGTACACGCCATGTATTCTGGGTTTTTCTGGGTAGTAGCTCAGAAACTGCGCAGAATCCCCGAAACACTAAAAACAAGGGAAAAGATTCCAAATTCCGATCCGTGAGGGCCCATAACACCTCAAGCACCAAAATTTGGCATTCATATTAAGCAAGGAATAAAACAATATTTTTCTAACATAACAGTAGAGAATCTATCAAGCATCTATCACAACAGCATGCATAATCTACACAGAGCCTATCACAACAGCATGCAATCGCTAATTCACCCTAGATGGCATGGCAAGAATGCATGGCATGTGATTCCTACAAGTGTCTATATGATGCATGAGACGGCATACCCTCATCTCATCGGGTTGCGACAGAAATAGAACCACAATATCAAAATAGTAATAGCACAAGCCATATGAATCACTCTCGGTGAAATCGGATCAACTATAAAATCTCAGAATCAGCAACTGCAATTAACGAGGTAGTATGGCTTTTCCCGGTACACGGGTTAGCTACTCCCGAGAACAGCTTAATGGCAAGTATCAAATCCATCCTATCCCTGGATAAGGTCTCCAAACAGTAAAGAAAGAGAAAAGAACTCCTCTGATACCACTTTGTAACGACCAGAGTCCG
This sequence comes from Viscum album, assembly GCA_963277665.1. Lineage (NCBI taxonomy): Eukaryota > Viridiplantae > Streptophyta > Magnoliopsida > Santalales > Viscaceae > Viscum > Viscum album. The sequence continues at coordinate 888,104,917 of OY728151.1, read as the reverse complement.
GAGCCCCTCCACTGGTGCCCCATACCCGGTTCGCCACATGACCTCAAGCGCCAGAGGCTACCGACTAGCAACAAGGGCCTTGGTAAGTTATTGGGGAAACTATTCCCTCATTAGGTAAGGTATACAAGGTAATAAAACAACAATAAACAGCGGAAGTAGTAAACAACATGCATAACAACAGAAACCAAACAGCGAAAGAAATGTTTAAATATAACTATGATGACAATGATGCAGAAGGTAAAAGTATCTAAGGAAAATAGAAAACACAACAACGTGATGAAATAAAACTGAAACCATGTTCAAAATAAAACAAAGTAAGCTCCTCAGCATCGCGAGCCACGGCTCGGTCCCATGCTCCCCAGCTCCTGGTGCAGTCAAGATCCTGAAGTAGAAGGGCTCTTACCCTTATCTATACCTGCAGCAACATAGTCTGCTTGGGCCCAAAAGTATGGCCCAAACAGGGTGTGAGATAAAATGCCAGTAGGAAATCACCCAAAGATTTATGCCTAACAGTCAATGAATACATGGCAGTAAATAAACAAGAAGAAGTAAACTGGAAAGCACAAGCAGCTACAATCCACAGTTCTAAAAAGTAAGGTACATAAGTAAACAGCCAGAAACAAAAGAAGAAACAGGTAAACCACTGGGTAGCTCTCATAGTCTAACTCCTATGGTTCAACCTATAAGTACTAGAAACCCTCTGGGAGGCACACACAGTCTCACCCCTCTGGTTCAGCTACGTAATTAATCAGACTCTCTGGGGAAGCACTCACCGTCAATTCCCCCTATAGTCTCGTATCGTGCTAAAGGCTCTCTGAGGAAGCACTCAACGTCAATTCCCCCTTTGGCCCGTGTTTTGGATCTACAGACTCTCTGGGGAATCACTCAATGTCAATTCCCCCTATAGTCTCACATCGTAATTAAAAGACACTCTGGAGAAGCCCTTCCGTCAATTCTCCCTTTGGTCTACTACTCTAGGTTCTCACATTCCTGAGTATAACTAAACATGCTCAGTGCGTGTATATCGTCCAAGTAAACCTCAAGAACTACTTGGCTATCAACTAAGTCTCATCAGCAATAATAAAACAACAGTTCCACTATCCTACAACTAGGCATGACAGCTGGAAAAACACCAAATAGGAAGAACAAGCATGGAAAAGAAATCCGAGCACAAACAATTTACTCTAATCACAAGCAATAACCTCTACTAAAGAAATCAAGCAAAGCAGGAAAGTAACAAGGGAAAAATAGGAAACATGCAATACCCCGTTCAAGGTTATTGGTGGAAATTACACAAAATATTCATCAAATTTCTACGGAAAGGCACAAACCACCTACCTCTATCCTAGGAGATCGATATACGTGAACCACGACGACAAATTCCTCTTATAAAAACGTAGGTCTGAGAAAACGCACAAAACGTTCATTCCAATATATCTTGAAAACAAGGAGGAATCAAGAAACAAGGCTCAAGCAGAAGGAATAACTCACCGTTGCAATTCCAACCCAATCGACCGTGCTCGAATCGGAGAATGGACGGCGAGGTGGGAGCCTGTCGAATATCTGGTTGTACGGTCTCTCTCGGGCGGACAAAAACTGGAGAAGAAGATGGTTTTGGGGGTTAGGCACGACCCCGGTCTGTTTAATGAAAAAAAGAAATTACACGGCGTGTACTTCTTGAGTACACAGCATGTACTTCAATTTTTCCGTACTCCGAATTAACCGGCCTCCACTTCAGCCTTACACACTGTGTGTGTGGCCTGGCATGGCCAACACATGGCTTCGAGCCGGGGAAGAGTACACAGCATGTGCTCAGAAAGTACACGGCGTGTACTTCTGAAATTTCTAGAAAATTTATTTTCCTTAAAAACTCCAAAAAAAGAGAAACATATCTGGACAAAGATCCGGGTTCTTACACAATCCACACTTAGTTCTAAAAAATAGTGTGGTGATAGATCAAAACTAGTGGGATAAATCCTATCTGGAAAGGGAACTGAAACATCCCATGATTATCGTGAGGAATCCTGAACTTTTTCAGAGTAGAATATCAATTTAATGTCTTACATTGAGGATTTTAACTCCTTGTTTAAGGTTATAGATTTTGGACCATTGAGAATAGTTTAAATCCATGTCGCATGGACCACAAGGTAGACATAATTTTAAGTTCATGAAGCTCAAACTATGAGGTATTCACTCCAAAAGAGATATTTATAACATGGTGGAATAACAAAAATGACTTGAATGTGGACTAAGGAGGCCCACACACCACATACGCATTCCTAAGGAGGTTTGCATACAGTTTAAAGTCATGATACTTAGACTTGGGATCCTAATTTAAGGTCATAGAGTTCAGACCATGGAGTTATTGAATGAATATATATAGCATGGTGGATTGAGAAACCCAACATGAATGAAGTCAAAAGATACCCAATGCTACACCGCATATTTTTTATGAGACTTTCACATAGTATAAAGTCATGATGCTTGGAATAGAGTTGGACCTATGGGAACCTACATGGCAAGGATAGAAGAAATACCCATCATTAATGAGGTCCAAGTAGGCCCAACACACCATAAATGGGGCCTGAGGGTGAATAGGGTTGATGAATGTGTGGATAAGCTTGGATATGAGAATTCTAGGAATCACTGCGTATCCTACAAGATAAATAATCAAGATGTATGTAGTTCTTGATGGAGATATCCCTGCATAGGTTTGTATCATACATAGGTAGGGGGATTTTTTACTTTCGGGGTGGTTGGACTAGGATGTAAAATCCAGGCATCACTACATATCCTATGTGGATAGGAATAAATCCATGCATGGTTCTTGAATATGGCATGGTAGATGACCTATGTTGAGGGTGAATTCCTCTCAGGTGGGAACATTATAATGCTGCACAGTTTCTCATCATACTGCTAGGAAGATGATCATTATGTAGTTTAACATCATGCAATAAGGAAATTGGTTGTTACATAGTTTGACATCACGAAACTAGGATGAGGGTGATATTCAGTTTATCATTGTGTGGTTGGAATGCTGGTATGTGCCTTTTAAGGTCATGAAGAGAGGACCACTAATTCTATTTAGTTTAAGGTCACGTGGCTAAGATGGGGATTTTTTCTCATATACAAAGTACTATTTGAGAAACTTGGCATTTGTAGAAGGAGTAATGCGCTCTTAATCCATGGTGATCAAAGAGTATGCACCATTGAGATAGACCTTATGAATGATATAAGTTCCTTCCCACTTGGGCTCTAACTTTTGTGGATTCCTGCTGGGTATCATTGGCATTTTGAGAATCATCACCATATCACCCTGAAGGAAGGAGCAGAGTTGAAACTTCTTGTTAAATTCTCTCTTTATCTTATTCTAGTTCCCCTATAGATTATGCAAGGCATGGATCATATTCTCTTCAAGGTCTTCTAGATCAACTAGATAGACTTATGCCATTATTTCTGGTATCTTCTAATTTTAGATAGTTGTTTAGAGTGATGGTAACTAGATCTAGATTGGTAATACTACCTCTATTCCATGAACCGGGGAATATGGAGACACCTGGGTGGAATTTCAAGTTGTCTTCCAATAGGCCCAGAGAGCGTTGGGGAGCTTTTTCGGCCAACTCTTCTTATTCTGTCCCACTATCTTCTGAAGAATATTAGAGAGAGTTTTTTTGAACACCTTTATCTATCCATTTTCCTTTGTTTGATAGTGAGAAGTATGGTTGGACAAGATAGTGTACTTAACATACAACTTCTTCAGCTCAGCCACCCAAAATTTGGTGCAATTTTCCATGAGAATCATGTGGGGAACTCCAAATCGGTGGATTATTTGTGAGATCATGAATTTTAACACTAATCAGACCATGAATTCTCTAATAGGAATATATTCCATGCACTTGGAGAAGAAATAAATTGTAGTCAGAATGAACCTACATTGGTTATCTGTCACTGGTGGATAGGGGCCTGCAACATCAATTCCCCATACTATCAAGGGACAAGAATACTTAGTAGTATGAAGGGGATCTAGAGGTCGATTCGAAAAGTTGTCATGGATCTGACACATGTGACACCTCTTAAAAAACTTGATAAATTCATGGACCATGGTGGTATAGAAGTATCCCAACCTTTGAATCTGGTGGGAAAGCTTCAACCCTGTCTGATTAGAACCATAGGACCTGACATGAACTTTCTGCATAACCTGGGTAATCTCATATTATTTTATGAAATTAAGGATAATTACATCAAAACCACATCTGTAGAGATTATGATTGAGGTTAGGCCCACCCTGGAGGGTGAAATGTGCTGCACACTGATGAATTCTCTCATGTTTATCTCAATATGGTGGGAGAGCATTGTGTTGGTGGTACTCAATGAAAGTAGTTTTCCAATCAGAAGTATCCTTTACTAAACGGAGATCTGGAGTTCCTAATTTAGAAGAAACACTGGTTAAATGTTTTACCTGCTGGCTACCATAATCATCTTGGATGATAGGGGTGATTACCCTTAGATGCACTACATGAATGAATAGGTCATTCTGGTCAAGCACTATAAGAGATGTGGCTAGACTATCCAAGGTGCTGACTCGACCATTCTGTGACTGTGGAACATGAGTCACCTCTGGTTGAGAATGGAACTATGCCATTAACTAGAAAGTTCTCTCCAGTAGGGGTAAGAGCTATGGATTCCTAATGATATAATCACCATTTATTTTCTTGATGACTAACTTAGAGTCTCCCTTCACATGAAATTAGGGGATGTCAATCTTAAGATCCATCTCGAGATCAGTAATGAGTGCTTGATACTCTGCCTTGTTGTTGGTGAAACCTTCTGATAACAGGTTCGAGTAGGGCAGAACAACTTGGGAAGGGGTGATGAAGGCGATCTGTAACATCCCAGGTAATTAAAGAATAAATAATTTTCATATTTATTAATATTTGAGAATTAAATATGAATTTTAATTAAAAGGGGTTGCTATGTTCGATAGCGTACCCGATACGCAACGATGAGTTTCTTTGAAACTTACGTAGCACACTAGTAATATAATAATATTATTTTAAATGTTAGTTAACAAGTAGTCGTTGTACTGGCGGGAATGAATAGAAATAACAAAAATATGAATAGATATGTTTTTAGATGTTTTTACATTTACCCAATAAAAGATAAAGGCTTAAAATACGGAAAGAGTTCAATTTTAGGCTTTTATACTCTAATTTTCACTAAAGGTTCACTTATCACCTTTTAATGGTGAACCGTCATTAAATATAGTTTTGATCACTCTTATACATTCTTTTGGACCAAATAAAACTTTTATTAAGAATCGGGACATCAAATTTTACATTGTGTAATTTTTGGTACCTTTCTGATGAAGTTCATTTTTTTTATGAATAGTGTAAAATGTTGTATTTTACATCAAAACTGCTTTTTAATCTGATTTATTTATACAATTAGATTATGTTTTGAATTGGTTTTAAAGTGAAATTAGAAAATATTTTTACCATTAAATCCAATGGTGGTCATTGGAATCAATTTCACTTTGAAATTAGACTTTAACTGGTGTCAATCTTTTGATACTTATTGTTTTGTAAAAACACGCTATTTGCTCTGGCAGCGGGAATTAATTATTAAATTAATTAATGTGACTTATATGATTTGAATTTTGTAAAATAGACTTCATTTTTGAATTCGTAATATCAAATATAGCTTAGAGTGAATTTTTGGTAATTTTCTGAAAAACTTCAATTTTGATGAATAGTGAAACCACTAAGTGGTAATCAAGCAAACTGTTTTTTTCAGTTAAATTAAAGTTTACCACTAATGTGTATTGAATTTTGAAAATCCGACATACATGGTTGTCATTAAGAAGTAAAATGTGGTTCAATGAGATTAAAATAATTTTTTGGTGAATAGTAACTTATTAAGTTCTTAATCGCGATTAGTGGCAATTAGTGTAGTTTAAGGTATAAATAATACTTTAATAATATAAAATGACCTAGACACATGTCCCAACCTCATTGGTTGTGTCATGGCCGACCAAGACAAGCCATGGCCTAACTTGGGGACCCCATGGATCCACTTTTGTTGGGAAATAACATAAATTACTTTTTATTTAATGTTAAAGTGAAAATGACACTAACATAAATTGTTTTACTAAAACAATTTTTAAGTGGGGTTATACAAGTCCAAATTTTGATTATAAATAGTCATTGGAAAGATAAAAAGATTTCCTATATCATAGTATTTTTTTTATAATTTTTAGACATTAAATAAAGTAAAGTATTTATGACATAATAATGATGCAGCGATGACATCATTATTTGACGATTTAAATAAAATGGAAAGATAATGTAATATCTATGAACTACACATGTCCAAAACCAATTGGATGAGTGGATTTAGAAACCTTATCACCTTATCCACTAATTCTATCAATGTGGGACCTTTTAAAACCGAAACACATTTTCAAATAAAGTAATGTTTCTTTACTTTCCAAAAGTGCCCCTCCTCTCCCCTTATAAAAGGCCCCCACCTCTACCTCATTTCACACACACTTCAAGCCATTGGCTCGGCCAACCCCTGCCCATTTGCTCTCTCCACATCCCTCTCCTCATCCTAGAGGATTCCCTTTGGGCAGAATCCTTTCAAAGGAAGCCTTTAGGCTCAACTCAAAAGGAGTTACACTTTTTAAAGGTAATTCATTCTCTCAAGTTCATTTGTTTTATTTTGCTTCTCCAACCCCCTAAACTCTTTTTATATACTTCTTTTGTAACAACACCAGTATCATCAATATACTAGGATGTTGTTATAAGATTTATTTTATCTACACTCTCACACAACTACATCAAATGGTTAAAGAACATACGGTTTCCGTGGATGGCGAAATTCTGCCTCCCGAAACGATGATTGTTCAATACTCATTTAACACCTTCAAAGGTGGCCATTATGATGTCACTATTTTTATATATGATATGTAATATGTTTATGTTTTACTTATGCTTCTGTATTTTTCATTTGTGTCTTACCTTTATGGCTTCCATTATGGGTATACGCGATATCTTCATTTAAGGAAGTGCGGACTACCGCCCCCTCAAAGTGATGTGATTCGTTAATGCCATATGTGGGATGTGTAAAGGATGGATTTAAAGTTATTATATATGATGTTATACTGGAATTATAATATACCTATATATATCATTATCATTTATTTCCATTAAAGTATGAGATAGAAATGAAAGTAGCGTTCATGCGTACGTACGGACTACCGTCTCCATGAACGGTGCATTTCATTTCTTATCCCCAAATGTAATGTACTATTAAAAGTACATGTATATAATGGATATATATAATTAATGATATATCTAAAAGATTAATATAATTCTGGAATTAAAATATACATAAGTCTCATTTAGTTTTAATTCCATTAATATGACAAAGAAATGAAAGTAGCGTTCATGCGTACGTACGGCTTACCGTCTCCATGAACGGTGCATTTCATTTCTTACCTCTAAATGATTATGTAATATTTTAAATACATGTATGTACTGGATATATATGACATATATGATATCTACATCATGAATACCATTCTGGATATAATGAAACATTGACCAAATTAACAACATGTAAGTGTAAGAAGTCTATTTTTGACTTAAGAACCAAATACCGACAAAATGAACATTATTAACTTAAATAATTACATGATGTTCATAACATGGTATAAAAGGAATAATGAACTTGAAAAAGGTTCTTAAGCAAGTAGAGATTAACTAAAATTTTATTATTCAGGAGTTTAAAGAACGGTCGGGTCAAGTCAGATACGAGGTATGGGAACTTCTTAACCCAATTTCCATTCTTTGGGTTAATATCCTATTTTCAAATTATGTCATTATGTTATTATGTCGTATCTTGTATTTGTACTTTATTTATGTGTACTTATAGTGAATACACATAATGTATATATTTTATTTTAAAAATGATCATTGTATGGGACTTCGTCTCAATCTCCTTTCGTTGAGGCATATTTTATTTTATACACAACTTTCTTTTATACGGTGTATAAACCCCTTTGACTTTTACGTTTACTCAAAAGGAATCTTTTTTATACGAAGCGTTTACTAAACGACAAAAGGGAATGTTTTTGTCGTACGTATGCGGCGACAACGACTTCTCCGCCGTCGTAACCGTTATTTGAGTTTTGGCTTCCTCTACAAGCCATACCTTTTTTTTTAAAAGAAAAATAAATACCATGTTTTACTTTGGTATTGAAAATGGTTTTCATAATGTTTTTATTATATCAATGTGTTGTATTGATATCTCGTGATTGAAATGTGGAAATGTTATGTTTCCTTTATGCATGTTTTATGTGATATGATTATGTTATGGTTCTTGGGCATTATTATGAAGACGGGTGGTTCCGTGATAAACTAAGGGCGGGTGAGCCCGTTATAGCTCTCCAATGCATTGGGTAACGCGAAGGAGTGAAACGTTAAGGTTTCTCCGAAGAGATTTTAGGGAATATACTGTGATGGGTATTCCAAACGTAACCAAGAGGGTTACTCCCTACGTAAGAATGTTATGAATGCCTCAAGTTACCTTTACGTATTATGATTTATATGATTTATTCATGTTTTTATGAGGTTTGTTAAAGTGCCTATGTTTTATGGGTAAAGTATGATTTCATTCTTATGTATATATTAACTCATGTTTCCTTTCCATGTTTTTATAACCCATACTGAGTTTTTATGCTCATCCCAAGTTTTTGAAATGTTTTTCACAGGTCAAGGGAAAGGTACATGATAAGATGATAGAGTCAAGGATGTGTCAAGAAATAATCCATGTTTTATTTTAAATGTGTTTCCATTGATGGGAATGAAGAATACTATCTTTATGTAACCACTTTGTTTATATGTGGAATCTAATGCAAGTTTTATGATCTAATTCTCTAAAACTCTAAACCCGAAAAGATCCTCAACGTGTAATCTTGTAATAACTCAAGATTAAGTAAGGTTTAAGGCTGGGGCCTTATAGTTGGTATCAGAGGTCGGTTTAGACAACTTTAGGAGTTAGAAAAGTGTTAAATTATAATATGATTTAAATGATATAGCATTTACAGATTACCATGTTGCTTCGCCTAAGATATTTCGGTGTTCAGAATGGTTTTCCGCAGAGGAAACAAAGCAGCTATGTTGGGACGACATCAGGAGGAAGACAACCTTCCAAATCAGAAACCTGAGATGGTCGGAATCGGAACTGAACAGTTTGTTGCAGTGATGGCACAGTTGACTCAGGCTATAAATGGTGGTGGTATCCATGCACGAGATCAGCCAGATCAACCGCAGAGGAACATGTCAGTGGTGGAACATTTCATGAGGCAACATCCCCCATCATTCAGAGGATCATCTGACCCTGTGCTAGCTGAAGGGTGGATTAAAGCACTGGAGAAGATTTTTGATGTCATGGGGTGTTCAGACAATCAAAAGGTTAGTCTTGCTATTTACCGTTTGGAGGGTGAAGCAGACCAGTGGTGGTCTATGGTTAAAAATATCAGGGATGCCGATGAGATTGATGCTCTCGACTGGGATGAATTCAAAGGTATGTTTCTTGAGAAGTATTTTCCTAAGGCTGTTCGACTTAGGATGGAAAAGCAATTCTTGGAATTGAGGCAAGAGGAAGACTCAGTGGCTGCCTATGAAGAAAGGTTCACTCGATTGGCAAGGTATGCTCCAAATTTTATCCGGGACCTTGATAGTAAAATCAATCGTTTTTACTCAGGATTAAAGCCAAAATATCGAAGGGCATTAGCTTCTCGTGAGTTTAAAAGTTATGAAAAGCTTGTTCGATGTGCTGAGAAGGTGGAAATGGAGTTTGCCAATGACCAAGTTTTCTATAACAACCAGCAGAAGAAGAGACCGAGGTGGCATGAGAAAGGTAAGAATTCTTCAAAAAAGTCTGATGGTAAGAAAACTAAGTTTCCAGTTTGTGATAAATGTGGAAAAAGGCATACTGGGGAATGTCTTCTGAATTCTGGGAAGTGCTACCGATGTGGTAAGATGGGACATAAGGCTCGTGATTGCACTGAAAATGATCAAGGTGAAGGTAAGAATAAATTTGATTTACAGTTAGTGAAATGTTATAAGTGCAATGAGATGGGTCACTATGCAAACGAGTGTCCGACAAAGAGCTTGAGTGATGGGAAGCAGTTAGACTACAAGCAGAAAGGGGTGGTGAAATCCTTTGCAACAACTTCAGCAGATGTTGGGCCATCGAATGAAGTGGTGTCAGCTCCAGGGAGCTCAGTACTTTTCGAAGTTTGACTTGAGGTCGGGGTACCATCAGTTGAAAGTAAAAGAAGCAGATGTTCCGAAGATTGTGTTCCGTACTAGATATGTCCATTATGAATTTGTAGTTATGCCTTTTGGGTTAACCAATGCACCTGCTGTATTCATGGACCTTATGAATAAAATTTTCCATGAGTTCTTGGATAAGTTTGTGTTTGTGTTTTGAGTTTTGTGAAGAGGTTATGTGTGCCTTGTGATTCACAGTTGAAGAGAGAGTTGTTATGTGAAGCTCATAGTTCTCCATTTTCAGTTCATCCTGGCAGTACTAAGATGTATAGAGATCTGCGGGAGTATTACTGGTGGGATGGAATGAAAAGAGATATTGCTGATTTTACTGTGAAGTGTTTGACATGTCAACAGGTTAAAGTAGAGCGGCAGTTACCGAAAGGGATGCTTCAGCCTTTACCAGTGCCAGAGTGGAAATGGGAGAATATATCCATGGACTTTGTTGTTGGATTACCGAAGACATCTCGAGGTAATAATGCAATCTGGGTTATTGTTGATCGCTTGACCAAATCTGCTCATTTCCTTGCTATACGAGATACTTTCTCTCTTGATCAACTTTCCCGTTTGTATCTTAAAGAGATAGTCAGGTTACATGGAGTTCCCCTCTCCATTGTATCAGATCGTGATCCCAGGTTTACCTCTAACTTTTGGAAAGGCCTTCAGAAGTCGTTGGGTACTGAATTAAATTTTAGTACAGCTTTTCATCCTCAATCAGATGGGCAGTCAGAACGAACAATTCAGACATTGGAGGATATGCTATGAGCTTGTTCTATGGATTATCAGGGAAGTTGGGACCAACATCTTTCTTTGGTTGAGTTTTCATATAATAACAGTTTTCATTCTAGTATACAGATGGCACCATTTCAGGCATTATATGGGAAGCGGTGTCGAACTCCAGCTTTCTGGGTTGAAGTGGGTGAAAGGAAAGTTGAGTCCAAGGTTCATTGGACCATACGAAATTCTGGAAAGAGTTGGATCAGTTGCATACCAAGTGGCTTTGCCTCCGAGTTTATCTCAGGTACACAATGTTTTTCACGTTTCGATGTTGAGAAAGTATATGCCAGATCCATCTCATGTTTTGAGTCCAGAGGTAGTTCAGCTGGAAGAGAACCTATCTTATGAGGAACAACAGGTCCAGATTCTTGACCATAAGGAGCAAGTGTTACGGAATAAGGTGATTAAGCAGGTAAAGGTTTTGTGGAAAAACCACATGATTGAAGAGGCAACATGGGAATCTGAAAATGCTATGAGGGATAAATACCCCCACTTATTTTGATAAGTGAATAAAATTGCGAGGACGCAATTCCCAAAAGGGGGGAAGGATGTAACATCCCAGGTAATTAAAGAATAAATAATTTTCATATTTATTAATATTTGAGAATTAAATATGAATTTTAATTAAAAGGGGTTGCTATGTTCGATAGCGTACCCGATACGCAACGATGAGTTTCTTTGAAACTTACGTAGCACACTAGTAATATAATAATATTATTTTAAATGTTAGTTAACAAGTAGTCGTTGTACTGGCGGGAATGAATAGAAATAACAAAAATATGAATAGATATGTTTTTAGATGTTTTTACATTTACCCAATAAAAGATAAAGGCTTAAAATACGGAAAGAGTTCAATTTTAGGCTTTTATACTCTAATTTTCACTAAAGGTTCACTTATCACCTTTTAATGGTGAACCATCATTAAATATAGTTTTGATCACTCTTATACATTCTTTTGGACCAAATAAAACTTTTATTAAGAATCGGGACATCAAATTTTACATTGTGTAATTTTTGGTACCTTTCTGATGAAGTTCATTTTTTTTATGAATAGTGTAAAATGTTGTATTTTACATCAAAACTGCTTTTTAATCTGATTTATTTATACAATTAGATTATGTTTTGAATTGGTTTTAAAGTGAAATTAGAAAATATTTTTACCATTAAATCCAATGGTGGTCATTGGAATCAATTTCACTTTGAAATTAGACTTTAACTGGTGTCAATCTTTTGATACTTATTGTTTTGTAAAAACACGCTATTTTCTCTGGCAGCGGGAATTAATTATTAAATTAATTAATGTGACTTATATGATTTGAATTTTTTAAAATAGACTTCATTTTTGAATTCGTAATATCAAATATAGCTTAGAGTGAATTTTTGGTAATTTTCTGAAAAACTTCAATTTTGATGAATAGTGAAACCACTAAGTGGTAATCAAGCAAACTGTTTTTTTCAGTTAAATTAAAGTTTACCACTAATGTGTATTGAATTTTGAAAATCTGACATACATGGTTGTCATTAAGAAGTAAAATGTGGTTCAATGAGATTAAAATAATTTTTTGGTGAATAGTAACTTATTAAGTTCTTAATCGCGATTAGTGGCAATTAGTGTAGTTTAAGGTATAAATAATACTTTAATAATATAAAATGACCTAGACACATGTCCCAACCTCATTGGTTGTGTCATGGCCGACCAAGACAAGCCATGGCCTAACTTGGGGACCCCATGGATCCACTTTTGTTGGGAAATAACATAAATTACTTTTTATTTAATGTTAAAGTGAAAATGACACTAACATAAATTGTTTTACTAAAACAATTTTTAAGTGGGGTTATACAAGTCCAAATTTTGATTATAAATAGTCATTGGAAAGATAAAAAGATTTCCTATATCATAGTATTTTTTTTATAATTTTTAGACATTAAATAAAGTAAAGTATTTATGACATAATAATGATGCAGCGATGACATCATTATTTGACGATTTAAATAAAATGGAAAGATAATGTAATATCTATGAACTACACATGTCCAAAACCAATTGGATGAGTGGATTTCGAAACCTTATCACCTTATCCACTAATTCTATCAATGTGGGACCTTTTAAAACCGAAACACATTTTCAAATAAAGTAATGTTTCTTTACTTTCCAAAAGTGCCCCTCCTCTCCCCTTATAAAAGGCCCCCACCTCTACCTCATTTCACACACACTTCAAGCCATTGGCTCGGCCAACCCCTGCCCATTTGCTCTCTCCACATCCCTCTCCTCATCCTAGAGGATTCCCTTTGGGCAGAATCCTTTCAAAGGAAGCCTTTAGGCTCAACTCAAAAGGAGTTACACTTTTTAAAGGTAATTCATTCTCTCAAGTTCATTTGTTTTATTTTGCTTCTCCAACCCCCTAAACTCTTTTTATATACTTCTTTTGTAACAACACCAGTATCATCAATATACTAGGATGTTGTTATAAGATTTATTTTATCTACACTCTCACACAACTACATCAAATGGTTAAAGAACATACGGTTTCCGTGGATGGCGAAATTCTGCCTCCCGAAACGATGATTGTTCAATACTCATTTAACACCTTCAAAGGTGGCCATTATGATGTCACTATTTTTATATATGATATGTAATATGTTTATGTTTTACTTATGCTTCTGTATTTTTCATTTGTGTCTTACCTTTATGGCTTCCATTATGGGTATACGCGATATCTTCATTTAAGGAAGTGCGGACTACCGCCCCCTCAAAGTGATGTGATTCGTTAATGCCATATGTGGGATGTGTAAAGGATGGATTTAAAGTTATTATATATGATGTTATACTGGAATTATAATATACCTATATATATCATTATCATTTATTTCCATTAAAGTATGAGATAGAAATGAAAGTAGCGTTCATGCGTACGTACGGACTACCGTCTCCATGAACGGTGCATTTCATTTCTTATCCCCAAATGTAATGTACTATTAAAAGTACATGTATATAATGGATATATATAATTAATGATATATCTAAAAGATTAATATAATTCTGGAATTAAAATATACATAAGTCTCATTTAGTTTTAATTCCATTAATATGACAAAGAAATGAAAGTAGCGTTCATGCGTACGTACGGCTTACCGTCTCCATGAACGGTGCATTTCATTTCTTACCTCTAAATGATTATGTAATATTTTAAATACATGTATGTACTGGATATATATGACATATATGATATCTACATCATGAATACCATTCTGGATATAATGAAACATTGACCAAATTAACAACATGTAAGTGTAAGAAGTCTATTTTTGACTTAAGAACCAAATACCGACAAAATGAACATTATTAACTTAAATAATTACATGATGTTCATAACATGGTATAAAAGGAATAATGAACTTGAAAAAGGTTCTTAAGCAAGTAGAGATTAACTAAAATTTTATTATTCAGGAGTTTAAAGAACGGTCGGGTCAAGTCAGATACGAGGTATGGGAACTTCTTAACCCAATTTCCATTCTTTGGGTTAATATCCTATTTTCAAATTATGTCATTATGTTATTATGTCGTATCTTGTATTTGTACTTTATTTATGTGTACTTATAGTGAATACACATAATGTATATATTTTATTTTAAAAATGATCATTGTATGGGACTTCGTCTCAATCTCCTTTCGTTGAGGCATATTTTATTTTATACACAACTTTCTTTTATACGGTGTATAAACCCCTTTGACTTTTATGTTTACTCAAAAGGAATCTTTTTTATACGAAGCGTTTACTAAACGACAAAAGGGAATGTTTTTGTCGTACGTATGCGGCGACAACGACTTCTCCGCCGTCGTAACCGTTATTTGAGTTTTGGCTTCCTCTACAAGCCATACCTTTTTTTTTAAAAGAAAAATAAATACCATGTTTTACTTTGGTATTGAAAATGGTTTTCATAATGTTTTTATTATATCAATGTGTTGTATTGATATCTCGTGATTGAAATGTGGAAATGTTATGTTTCCTTTATGCATGTTTTATGTGATATGATTATGTTATGGTTCTTGGGCATTATTATGAAGACGGGTGGTTCCGTGATAAACTAAGGGCGGGTGAGCCCGTTATAGCTCTCCAATGCATTGGGTAACGCGAAGGAGTGAAACGTTAAGGTTTCTCCGAAGATATTTTAGGGAATATACTGTGATGGGTATTCCAAACGTAACCAAGAGGGTTACTCCCTACGTAAGAATGTTATGAATGCCTCAAGTTACCTTTACGTATTATGATTTATATGATTTATTCATGTTTTTATGAGGTTTGTTAAAGTGCCTATGTTTTATGGGTAAAGTATGATTTCATTCTTATGTATATATGAACTCATGTTTCCTTTCCATGTTTTTATAACCCATACTTAGTTTTTATGCTCATCCCAAGTTTTTGAAATGTTTTTCACAGGTCAAGGGAAAGGTACATGATAAGATGATAGAGTCAAGGATGTGTCAAGAAATAATCCATGTTTTATTTTAAATGTGTTTCCATTGATGGGAATGAAGAATACTATCTTTATGTAACCACTTTGTTTATATGTGGAATCTAATGCAAGTTTTATGATCTAATTCTCTAAAACTCTAAACCCGAAAAGATCCTCAACGTGTAATCTTGTAATAACTCAAGATTAAGTAAGGTTTAAGGCTGGGGCCTTATACGATCCCTAGGCTTACTCTATTGAACTTGGGATCATTGAGCCTTTTACCGATTGGGCTTTGGGAGGGCCCATAAAAATGAAACTAACAGCATGGTATATCCTGATCCAATGAAAGTATGGACTCAACTGGGAAGTGTACATCTAGGGGAAACTCTTCAAGAGCTGGATGGCTATCTTGAAAGTCGTAAAATGCTTATCCTTTGACATCTTTCTATATAAAAAACCTAGTTTTTAACTTATTAAGGATCACTTCCCACCATTCCAAGTGTCTTATCCACATTGGGTAGTTCAAGATATACTTTAGCGGGTCCAAAGAGGACACCAACTGTATCTCATGATGCTTCAAATAGTTCCACAACTTTTTCACTGCAAAAACCAATGTGCGGTAGCTTTTCTTGATAGGAGAGTATCTGACCTCCATTTCAAGGAGTATATGACTAATATAGTATAAATTGTTCTCTCTTTCCTCATTGTTCTTCTCAGTGAGAAGGGCACCGAAGGACCATTCCAAGGCGGTCACATAGATAACCAGAGGCTTCTCGAAGATGAGTGGAATTAGAACTGGAGGTTGTGGAAGATACTTCTTGGTCTCTTAAAATGAGGTTTAGCACTCCTCATCCCACTGGTATATGATACCTTTCTTTATAATCCTGGAAAATGGCTTACAATTATCAACTAGATTCATGATGAATCGGTGTATATAGGCTAAGTGGCCTTGAAGGCCTTAGAGATCCTAAAGGTTTCTCATAGGAGGAATCTATATAATAGCATTTATATTCTCTAGGTCAATCTTGATTCCTCTGTATCTGAAGAAAAAACCAAGAAACATCCCATAGGTCACCCTAAAGGAACACTTCAAGGGGTTCTTCTTCAAATGACAAGAGTGGAGGAAATCAAACACTTTCTCAAGATATCTGAGATGGTTCTGACGTTGGTGGTATTGGACCACAAAATCATCCATGTATCATTCCACTAGGATCTCAAAGATCAGTTTGAAGATGTGGTTCAAGACATGCTGATAAGTGGCTCCTTCATTCTTCATATAAAAAGGCATTACCTGGTATCAGAAGGTTCCTTGAAATTATCTAAAGGTGGTAGACTCATCATCTTTGAAGTCTATATGAATATGATTATATCTAGACTATCCATCCATGAAGGAGAGATCCTATAACCTAGCTGTGGAATCGATCAATAGCTCTGTTACTAGAAGGGGAAAATCATCCTTCAAACAATGGTGGTTGAGGTCCCAGAAGTCAATACTGACTTTGATTTTCCCATTCTTCTTCCTATCTGGGATGAATTTGGATATCCACTTGTGGTAATTAACCTCCTTGATGAAGTTGGCTTTGATAATCTTAACAACTTTGGCCTTAACCATGGAACCATGATAAGGATTCATTTTTCTAGGAGGCTGCTTGAACACATAGTGAATCATCGGGAGACCAAGATGATGGACAGTGGACTCAGGGTCCATTCCTTTCATATTTTCATAACTATGGGAAAATAAATCATGATTATAGAAACCCTTTATTTTCATACATTAACCTTTCATCATTTTTTTAGAATACTTAATACATTACCTAAACAGACGCCCAAAGACTGTATTAGTTTAGTGCCTTTGGAAACATGGAAACAAAAACACTAGTATATAAGTGAGATAAATTATCTCCCACTAGATTCTTCATGACTATAACCCTTCTTAGAAATATCATACATAATATATATCTTCATAACTTGGTGAAAGGAAACATAAAAAGGGGTGATCTCATATGCTCATTAAGGGTAAATAAGGGACATGTGTAAGCATATCACGAGCATAAGGGTATGATAACATGATTATGAAAATAAAATATCATACCATGCATATAAAAGATCATAAAAAATAGGATTTTAAAGTTCATAAGGCATGAATCATAAGGGAATCAAGATCATAATCCATAGAAGTATAACATAAGAATATGACATGGAATTTTTGGTAGACACATAAACATGTAATATCATTCCCTATAATTCAAGGTGAATTTCCAAAACTTAACAAGGAAATTAATGGGGATTACACCTACTGGGAGGGACACACCACCATTCCCATTCATAGTCCTTTCCTTGTAAGGGATCGGTTTTCCCCATCTTCCCATAGTGGATCGGGTTCCCCATCTTCTATAGTGGATCAAGCTCATTGACTTGATTACCATCATTATCTCATGAGATATAAATATTTACACTATTCATTGGAGAGAGATATAGGTATCACCCATCACATAATGAAAACAATACATATTCATGCTACAAGAATATAATTCATTCATCATATCAAAACCCATGAAAATAAGTGGATTTCATAAATATTATTCAATCGTAACATTATCCATGGAAAAGTAATAGATTTCATAAATATCATTTCATCATAAACATAAACCAACCATAGGAAGAATAAGGATAGTATCCTTGAAAAATATACCCATTAAATCATAAGTAACCTCAAATAATGTTATCATAGATAGAAAATAATTTTGGGAGTTCACTTGAAAATAATTCTTTGGGAAAATATCCTTTCTACTTTGAAAACGTTTTATTTTCTTAAAATACTAATCAATTTTAAAAGAAAAAATTTTGTTTGGAAATAAACTTGGAATCTTGTAAAGGAATATTCAAAGCATTAATGCATCATGAAATCAGAAAAATTCGTTCATTCCACATAAGTTATAAAAACATTCCTTTCATACTTTTGCTGGAAAAATCACAGAGTACCTCGTTTGAAAAATGATAGAGATATTCCTTTAAAACCATTTACTAAAAAGTAAAAAATGGTTAAAAAAGATTTTAAATGTCCATAGGAGAATAGTAAAAACATTTTTTAGAAAATATTTTCAGAAAATATGGACATGGAAGATAAATATTCCCCAATGGAGACTTAAAATGAAATAATCCCAAATATTGATGAGATTGTGAAATAAATACTCATCACATTATATTCAGTAGAATCATATTCCCCATAAAAGAAATAAAATTATATGGATATAAAAATACCATAATATTCTGGATGAGACTCATAAAAGGCATTCAGGGGTATTATATACACCACGTATAAGAAACAAGTAGTTTATTAGGAATGTGTCCCACATAAATAAAAGTGAGACATAAATTTGTTACCTTATGTCTTGACTCTCTTCATATTCATTCAACCTCCTGTATAATAAATATAAGTTTATTATAAATCTTGTATAGAACCATATTCAATTACATCAAACCATATATTATTTACTTATGACCTTCTATTACCCGTTTATTAACCATTCTATGTTAGTGTTACGTTTCAGGTAATATCCACTTGTTTTGACTTTTTATTCTTGGTCATCTTACTTAGATCATGATTTAATTATTTACATAATGTAAAAAATGATATAAATATAATATATATTCATTATATAAATATTTATAATAATTTATAAACAATATAAATATGAAATTAAATACATCGTTTATGGAGACGGTAGGTCGTACGTATGTAGGAACATTGTTTCCATTTAATTGTCGTTTTGAAATAAAGAAAGTATATGAAATATATGTATATATGTATATATATATATATATAATAATTAATAAATCATAAATACACTATAAATATCATATATATCATATAAAAATATAGTTTCCATCATAATTCCCAACTGTGAGAGGTAGTAAAGGAAAAAAGAAACAACATCGTTTCGTGAGGCGGCAGTTCGTCGTGCACAAAAATGGTAAGTTCATTACCCATTTTATGGAAGTGTGTGTGACTAAAGTTCAAACCCTTAGAATAAAAATATTTAAGTATATTTAGGGTACATTGGTTATTATATATTCATGGGATAAGGATATATGAGGGGTGGATAATGAAAATAAAACAAATGAGCTTGTGAAAGGGTATTACCTCTTATATGGGTAACTGCTCTTGGTTTTCAAAAGAGGGAGGATTATAATGGAGGAATGTTGGGAGGATATGTGGAAATATTTTTTATGAACCAAATAGGTTTTTAAGTGTGTATAAAATAGAAGAATATGTGCCCTTTTATAAGAGAGGGTAGGGTCACTCGTGGAATTATTAAAATTATTAATTTATAGTAAATTCAATATCAATCCAAATACCTAAAAAGACCACGAATTAAGATATAATATGATATAAGGTTGAAATATTATCAACCAATATATTTTAGACAAGTTTTGGTATTATTTTAAGCCTTATCATTTTGTTTAACCCTTAGTTATCTGATTTTAATTTTAACTAAGGTAACAACTTTTCCAATATGAAAGGCTTGTAATTTTTACTTATGTCATTTTAATTAAATCATAAAGTAATAATTTGTATAATTTTAGACCATTTTATATTTTATTTTTATTTTTAAATATGTTTTATTATTTTTAAATAATTTAATAAAATTTTATTTTCATAAAATATCATACGTGTCAATTTTGACACTATTCATTACTTCAACTTTAAGAAAATAAAAACAAAAATATAACTTATAAAAAATTAGTTTAATACAAATATAAAATGTCATATTAACCTATAAAATTAATTTATCACCTTAATTAAATCATATTATATTTAATTTAATATTTATAATATCATTTAATTTATTATTTCATTAATTGAATAACTATTGCATCATCATTATGTAATTATTTATGATAATTATTTCTTTCCTAAAATTTAAAAAAAAAATATAAGATGTATATAAAAATTTTATATTTCAGAATTATATAAATAGTCGAGCATATCTTCTATTTATCACCATATTAAAAATATTATAATTATTAAAAGTAAGAGTGTGATATTTTGTCACTCTCTTTGATTTTAATAATATCTAAATAATTTTCATAGAAAAGTGACCATTAAATAATTTAATTTAGAACAATTAGGTGATATGGGTCAAATTATATTCATCTAATAAAATTTTATCAATTTTTAAGGTAGTTTTATAATATTTATAAAATTATTTTTACCCTTAATTACCCGATTTACCCTTAACCGTGTTAATAAAAATTACCAAAGTGGCTATTCATATTGTACAAAAATAGAAGGGGCCTAATTACTATATTTGTACCATATGATTCCAAATATAGAATACATTTTTCACAATTCACAATAAAAAATTGGCTAAAATTAATTTAAATAATCCGATTGATGGAATGAAAAAACGGATTTTTAAAGTGAAACATCAAAAAATTGAACTATTTTTATATCCAAATTCAATGTGAAATTGATTTAAATAACCTTAATTGTATTAAATGGTAAATTTTTTATATAATTATACTTTAAAACTAATAAAATATATAATTTAACACTATAAATTATTTTGATGAAAAAGCTATTTTTAATTAAAATTTTGTATTTTTCACTATTCATCAAAACATGAAACTTATCAGAAAAATAGAAAATAATAAACCAAAGTAAATTTTTATATCCCTCTTTAAGAAGAATAAATTTATTTTTTAAAATATAATTTATAAAATTATCAAAAACTATATTTAAAACCAGTGCGCCATCAAAAGATGATAATACTCCCTTTTTAGAAAAATACTTCTTTTATGTGTAAAATTGGATTTGTTATTATATCATATCTAGAAAACACATAATATGAATGTTGAAAATTATATTTAATATATATTTCATTAATATAATTCAACATGAGTGATTTTTTTATTTTATTAGTATAAAACACACTTCTATGCATTTAAATAGTTTTTTTGGAAAAGGATTTACTTTTAATTTCAAAAGAGTTTTACAAGTATAAACCATAATTCCATAATCCAGTTAATCCTCTTCATACTCACCATTCTAACATATAGGTTTTAATTGTCTTTATTAAAATAATTACAAAAAAAAAATGTTTCATAGATACTCAGTATTGTGTGTAACATAATCCAAGTCAGTGTTGCATGTAGTGAAATCATATCTTGGTGTAGCATATAATGAAAAATTAAATTGGTGTGGTGTAAAATTAAAGACATCAAATAAATATAATTTATTCAAAAAAATCCATAAAAAATCAGTGTGTCACATTCTACCCCCCCCCCCCCCCTTAAAATGATTTTCCCTCGAAATCTGTCATTCTGATACAAAAAAATGAGGATACTTTTGCCTCATTATATCATAAAGTTCCCATATAGCTTCCTCTAACTGGTGGGTTCTCCATAAAACATTGACCAAGTGAGTGATCTTATTTCGAAATTTCTCTATGTGATCCAGAATTTCAACTGGTTATTCCTCATAAGAAATATCCTACTCTAATGATATGACCACTGAGTTCAGTACATGTAAAGGGTCAAGTATGTACTTTCTCAGGAGAGATGCATGAAACACATCATATAATTGAGAGATATTTGGAGGAATTTCCAACATATAGGCTACCATCCTGATATGATTAAGAATCTCAAAGGGACTGATATACTTAGGTCTTAGTTTCCCTTTCTTTCCAAACCTCATAACCTTCTTCCATGGAGAAATTTGTAGAAACACCTTCTCTGTAACTTTAAATTATATATCACACCATCGGTTATCAACATAACTTTTCTACTTACTTTGTGCTACCTTGATATAATTTTGAATGTTTATAACCTTCTCATCCATCTCTTCAGTGATCTCAGATCCCAATACCATTCTTTCTCCTGCTTCATCCCAACATGTTGGAGATCTACATTTATTTCCATAGAGGGATTCATAAGGATCCATCTGAATTCTTGAGTGAAAGCTATTGTTGTAAGAAAACTAAACTAGAGGAAGGTATTGATCCTAACCACCTTTGAAATCCAGAGAATAAGATCTCAACATATCCTCTAGGGTTTAAATTGTTATTTTAGACTTGCCATCCATCTGAGGATGATAAGCAGTGATGAAACTCAATTGTGTATCAAGTGCTTGTCAAAGAATTCTACAAAATTTTGAGGTAAAACTTAGGTCCCGATCATATACAATAGAATGTGGTACTCCATGAAACCTTACCATTTAATATACATCCTAGAAATTTGATCCATATATAAGTCTTATTTTATAGAAATGAAGTGATCTAACTTATTAAGGTGATCGACTACCACCCATATAACATTAAACCCTTTAGATATTTTGGGGATTCCAATGAAAAAAATACATAGTTATGTTCTCCCATTTCCATTCTAGTATGGGTAATGGATGCAAAATCCCCTTATATTTTTTTCTTTCAGCCTTAACTTGCTGGCATACCAAGAATCAAGATATAAAACTCTAAAATATCTCTCTTTATACCATCCCAATAGAAATATTCATTTAAATATATATACATCTTCATACTTACATGATGAATAGAGAATTAATAACTATAAGATTCATCTTGTAGATAATTATTTAAATACGATAATGATAGAACACATACATGGTTCCTAAATCTTATCATTCCATCCTAATCAAGGTTAAACTCAGGAACATTTTTAACCTTATTCTACAGCTCTATATATTCCTTCTACACCTCTTTAATGTTTACTTGGATAGATGGTTGACCATTCAATTTATAAAGATAATATTTTCTACCTTCCTTCAATATTTTCATATCCATCCTTTGAAAATCTAGAAATATTGGATCTTTTGTGATCCTCATCATGGAAAAGCTAGCATGATCATTTTGACTCAAAGCATCGGCCACCTTGTTTTCTTTCCCAGTGTGGTAATATATTGAGCAGTCATAATCCTTTATCAGCTCTAACCATCTACTCTAGAACATTTTCAACACCTTCTGTGTGAATATATATATTAGA
The DNA here is from genome assembly GCA_963277665.1 of Viscum album. NCBI lineage: Eukaryota > Viridiplantae > Streptophyta > Magnoliopsida > Santalales > Viscaceae > Viscum > Viscum album. The sequence goes on along the minus strand of OY728151.1, from coordinate 888,081,347 downwards.
ATTTTATGGTTGGTATATATAACACATTTTTCTCAATAGAGATAATGCCTCCATATCTTTAATGAAGAAATTACTGTAGCTAACTCCAAATCATGAGTTGGGTAATTTTTCTCACAAATATTCAAGTGTCATGAGTTATATATGATAAACATGTTATTATACATAATGAAAAATCTCAATCCTTTATTATATGCATCGCTATATATTAAAAACTCTTATCCATTATAGGGTAATGTTAGAATAGGTGTGTTGACCAATATTCTCTTTAGTCCCTTGAAATTATCTTCTCAGCCATATATCCAGATGAACTTGGAACCATTCTGGGTTAACTTAGTCATAGTATTAGATAGTTGTGATAAATTATCCACAAACCTTCAATAATATTCATCTAAACCAAGAAAACTATGGATCTCGATCACTGTGGTATAGGAAAATATTCACTAGCCTCTGTCTTTGATGGATCTACTACTATACCATCTATTGAGATTATGTAACCTAAAAATGAAATATTTTTCATCCAAAATTCACACTTTTAAAAAAATTATATATTTTATCCTTTATTAGAGTCTTTAGAACAATTCTCAAGTGGTATTCATGGTCTTCCTTTCACTTTGAATAGATAATAATATCATTTATAAAGACTACCAAAAACTGATCAAGGTAATGTCTAAAGACTATATTCATAAAATACATGAAGATAGCATGGGAATTAGTAAGACCAAAAGACGTCACTATATATTCGTAGTGCCCATACCTTATACGAAATTTCTTCTTGGGTATATCCTTCTTCTTGACCCTCAATTGATGATATCCAAAACGAAGGTCAATCTTGGAAAAGTATTGAACTCCATGCAGTTGATAAAAAAATTATTAATACAGGGAAGAGGATACTTGTTCTTGATTGTGATCCTGTTCAACTCTGATAATTAATCCATAGCTACATTGATCCATATTTATTTTTCAAAAAAGAATTGGGGCACCCTAGGGTGACACACTTGGACGAATGAATCCATTATCAAGGTTTTCTTGGAGTTTCTTATTCAATTCATACAACTCAATTGGGACCATTCTATAGAGAGTCTTAGAAATTGGTGTAGAACCAGGTATGATTTATATTGAGAACCCAACATCACTTTTTGGTGTAAGACTAGGAATCTATTCTAGAAATATATACAAAAATTCATAAAAAATAGGAAAATCATCGATAACGATTTTCTCCCTAACCATTTGAGATAAAAAGACCATCTGAATGGGAATTAATACCCATACACTAGATGAAATCTCTATATGAATTTTATACATATAGTCACATTGATATATGATCATAGGTTGGTTTTAAAAATAAAACTTAACTTCCCTTTCTTGAAAATTTATGTGGTATTTATATAGAGAAATCCAATCCATTCCTAATATGACATCAAATTCAACCAGAGGAAGAATGATAAGATTTGCAGGAAACAAATTCCCACAAACTTCAACTAGAGAGGAATCATATACTTGAGATGTAATCATCGTACCATTAAGGGTTTTCACTACTAATTCCACATCTAACTTTTTGGGTGGAATCTTAACACCCTTAGAAAATTATTTGGATATGAAATATTAAGTAGATATAAAATCAAATAACACATTAGAAGTTCTATAGTGGGTGGTAAGTATACCTTTCACAACATCGTTATCACACCCCTCACCCGAAATAGTGATCACATGATACTTCCCCTTATCCCTCAGCTTAATAGGTTTCTAGAACCAATCATCATCACTAACCCTCGGTTTTGGGAATTGGTTATCATAACGCCCATTCTCCTTACACTTGAAGCACTAAAGTTTAGAAGTTGCATCCTATGAAAATTTTCTTCTATTCATACCATTGTCAAAATTCTTCCCATTAGTTTATAAATCAATTTTCTGATAGATATTCCTTCCACACTTACAGAATTTATTATACCCCATAAGGAAATTTCTTCCATTATTCTTTCCACACATAGAGTATAAAGGAAGGCTCATTTTCTTTTCTCCATAGTTTTTATATTTTCCTTTAAACTCCATATTCCTTTTCTTGTTAAAACCATGAGATTGATACATGAATCCAACCTCCATTTAAACCTTTATTGCACAAAAAAATATCTTCATAGTTACTAAATTCTCTTGTGGCTAATGCCCTTCTAAGACTTGTCTTTAACCCGTTGAAGAATCAGTCAACCTTACTTTCTGGTTCGATGATAATTACATAAGATTACCTCAAAAGTCTTATAAAATTGTCCTCATAGGTACCAAAAGATTCATCATCATTTTTCTTAAACTCAAGGAACCCCTTTTCCATATTTGTATGAAGAACATGAGGAAATTATTTATTAAAGAATAAGTTCTTGAACTCATCCTAATTGATGGATTCAATCTCAAATTTCCACCCTGTAATCAGTGGTTTTTCATGATTATGTGGTTCCTCACTATAAAAAATGTTTCTTACTCTATGTTTTTTGGTTTTAGTCAATGTATGGAACCTAAAGGAACTGCATTAATGGAGATTTCAATGTAAAATGAAAAACTTTCCCTCTTGATAAACCAAATTCTATGGGATATACAGCGAAAAATCTTGTTGCTATACTCACCCAAATTTCTCAAGCTATGAACCATGATAGACTTCCAAATGAGAAAATGAGGGAACAACACTCTTTTGAGTCCTTTATGAGGTAGTGTGCACCTTTATTTAGTGGGTCTTCTAATCCACTTTTTGCTGAAAAATGGATCAGTACCAATCCTTAGGCTTATCATTTGATACATCCCTAGACATATCCTTAGAAATATCTATAGGGATCTCACTAATTTTTTCTCATTATAGTTTCAAAATAATAACTAAAATTTTTCTCTAATACCAATTATAGTGACCCTCACTTTTCATACATTAACATTTCATCATTTTTGTGAAATACTTAATACATTACACAAATTGACGCCCAAAGATCATATTATTTTAGTTCTTTTGGATACATGGAAACAAAAACAACGGTACATAAGTGAGATACATTATCTCTTATTAAATTATTCATGACTAGAACCCTTCTTAGACACATCATAAATAATACATATCTTCATAACCTGGAGAAAGGAAACATAAAAATGGGTGAGTTAATATGCTCAGTAAGGGTAAAAAAGGGACATATATAAGCATTCATGAGCATAAGGGTATGATAACATGATCATGAAAATAAAATATCATACCCTACATATCAAAGATCATAAACAATTGAACTGTTAGTTCATAAGATATGAATCATAAGGTAATCAAGAGCATAATCCATGGAAACATAACATAAGAATATGACATGGAATTTTCATAAGACACATAAACATGTAATATCATTCCCTATAAGTCAAGGCGCATTGAAAAAAAATTAATAGGGAACTTTATGGGTACTAAACCTACTAGGAAGGACACACCACTATACCTAATCAAAATCCCTTCCTTATAAGAGATCGAGTTTCCCCATCTTCCCATAGTGGATTGGGTTTCCCCATCTTTCATAGTGGATCAAGCTCGTCAACTTGATTTCCATCATTATCTCATGAGATATAAATATTTACCCAATGCATTGGAGGGAGATATAGGTCTCACTCATCAAATAATTAAAACCATGCATATGTGTTCTACAATAACATAATTCATTCATCATATTAGAACCCATGAAAGGAAATGGGTTTCACAAACATCATTCAATCATAACATAACCCATGGAAAAGAAATGGATTTCATAAATATAATTCCATCATAAATATGAACCAACCATAGGAAGAATAGTGATATTAGCCTTGAAAAGTATCCCCAGTAAAGCATAATTAACCTCAAATAATGTTATCATATAGAGAAAATAATTTTGAGAGAATATTTGAAAATAATTCTTGGGGAAAATATCCTTAATGCTTTGGAAATGTTTTATTTTATTAAAATGCAGATAAATTTTAAAAGAAAAAATTTTATTTATAAATAACCTTAGAAGCTTGTAAAGTAATATTAAAATCATTAAGGCATCATGAAAGAGGAAAAACTATTTCATACCGTATAAGTTATAAAAAAAATTCCTTTCATAATTTTTCCATAAAAATAAAAAGAACATTGTTTGGAAAACAACAAAAAGATTACTTTCAAACCATTTTGTTAGAAGTCAAAAATGGGTCAAATGAATTTAAATTTTCATAGGAGAACATTAAAAAAAATTGATTTTTCTAGAAAACACGGAAATGAAATATAAATATTCTTTAATGGAGACTTAAAACGAAACAATCACAAATATTGATGAGATTGTAAAATAAATACTCATCACATTATAATCGGTAGAATTGTATGCCCCATGAAAGAAAGAAAATAATATAGATATGAAAATATCATAATATTCTAGAAAAGACTCATAAAATACATTCATGGACAGTATATACACCATGTAGAAGAAACAAATAGTGTATAAGACATGTTACCTATAGAAATAAAAGTGAGACCTAAATCCCTTACCTTAGGTATTGACTCTCTTCGTATTCATTCAAAAATCATGTATAAAAAATATAAGTTTATTATAAATATATTAAAAAACCATATTCAATTAAAAAATACCCTATATTATTTACTTATTACCTTCTATTACCCGTTTATTAATTGTTCCATGTTAGTGTTGTGTTTTAGGTAATATCCACCTGTTTTGACTTTTTATTCTTGATCCTCTTACTTAGATCATGATTTACTTATTTTAAGAATGTAAAAAATGATATAAATATCATATATATTTGGTATATAAATATTTATAATAATTTATAAACAATATAAATATGAAATGGAATACACTATTCATGGAGATGGTAGGTCGTACGTATGCATGAATGGTGTTTCTGTTTAATTATCGTTTTGGAAGAAAGAAAGTATATGACATATATGTATATATGTATACATGTATATATATATATACACACTAATTAAAAAAGTATAAATACAGAATAAATATCATATATATCATATAAAAATAGATTTTCCACTATAATTCCAAACCGTGAGAGGTGGTAAATAAAAAACGAACAATATCATTTCGTGAGGCAGTAGTTCACTGTACACAAAAATGGTAAGTTCATTACCCATTTGATGGAAGTGTGAGTGAGTGTAGTTTTAAACCTTAGATTAAAAAAATATAAGTATATTGATGATACTAATTTTATTATATAATCATGGAATAAAAATATATGAGGGGTGGAGAATGAAAATAAAACAAAAGAGCTTGTGAAAGGGTGTTATGTCTTTTTTGGGTAACTCCTCTTGGTTTTCACCAAAGGGATTACTTGGTTAGATTTCTGACCAAAGGTAGGATTCTAAGATTAAGGTATAGATGCTTAAAGGATATTTGGACAGATTTTGGATGAACCAAATAGGTTATGAAGTGTATAGAAAAGATAAGAAGAGGTTACCTTTTATAAAAGAGGAGAGGTACACTCTTGGAATTATTTAAATTATTAATTTATTATAAATTCAATATCAATAAAAATACCTCTAAAAGGACATGAATTCAAATATAATATGAGATAGGGTTTTAATATCCAAAAAAAATATATTTTAGACAATTTTTGGTATTAATTTAAGCCTTATCATTTTGTTTAACCCTTAGTTATCCTATTTTAATTTTAACTAAGGTAACAAGTTTTCCAATATTAAAAGGTTGTAAATTTTACTTAGGTGATGTTAATTAAATCATAAACGAATAATTTATATCATTTTATTACATATTATAATTAATTTTTATTTTCAAATATTTTTTATGATTTTTCAATAATTTAATAAAATATTATTTTCATAAAATATCGTAAGTGTCAATTTTGACACTATTCATTACTTTGACTTTAAGAAAATCAAAAAATCAAGATAACTTTGAACCAATTAATTTAATACACCCCTAAAATATCATAATAACCTATAAAATTCTTTTATCACCTTAATTAAGTAAAATTATATTTATTTTAATATTTATAATATCATTTAATTGATTATTTCATTAATTGAATAATTACTACATCATCATTTTGTAATTATTTATGATAATTATTTATTTACTAACATTTAAAAATAAATTTACATTATGTAGATAAACATTTTATATTTCATAAGAATATAAATAGTCTAGCATATATTCCATTTATCTCAATATTTAAAATATTATACTTATTAAATGTAAGTGTGTGACATTTTGCTACTCTCTTTGATTTTAATAATATCTAAATAATTTTCATGGAAAAGTGTCAATTAAATAATTAAATTTTGAAAAATTAGGTGATATAGGTCTAATTATATTCATAAAAAAATTATCAAGTGTTAGTGTAGTTTTCTAATATTTATAATATTATTTTTACCCTTAATTACCAGATTTACCCTTAAACGTGGTAATAAAAATTATCAAAGTTACTATTAATATTTTTCAAAAATAAAAGGGTCATAATTACTAAATTTGGACCTTATTATTTTAAATATGGAATCCATTTTTCACAATTGAAAATACAAAATTGGCTAAAATTAATTCAAAATTAATCGTGTTGACGGAATGAGAAAACGAGTTTTTAAAGTGAAACGTCCAAAGGATTAAATTGTTTTTATATCCAAATTCAATGTGAAATTGATTCCAATGACATAAATTGGATAAAATGATAAAAATTTGATCTAATTATACTTTAAAACCAATCAACTATATAATTTAACACTATAAATTTTTTCGATGAAAAGGTTGTTTTCAATTAAAATTTAGTATTTTTCACTATTCATAAAAACATGAAACTTATCAGAAAAATACCAAAAATTCAAAGAAAGTAAATTTTCATATCCCTATTTAAAATAAGAAATTTATTTTTTCAAATATAATTTATAAAATTTTCAAAAACTGGATTTAAAATAAGTGTGCCATTAATGGACGACAATACTTCTATTTTAGAAAAATACTTCTTTTATGCATAAAATTGGATTTGTTCTTATATATTGTCTAGAAAATACATAATATGAATGTTAAAAATTATATTTAATATATATTTCATTAATATAATCCAACATGAGTGATTTTTTTATTTTATTGGTATAAAACACACTTATGTGCATTTAAATAGTTTTTTTCAGAAAAATATTTCCTTTTAATTTCAAAAGAGTTTTACATTTATAAACCATACTTCCATAATTCAGTTAATCATGTTTATACCCTCTATTATAATTTCTAGGTTTTAATTTTCTTGCTTAAAATAATTACAAAAAAATTGTTTCATGGAAACTAAGTGGTGCATGTAATGCAAGCCAAGTCGGTGTTGAATGTAGCGTAAGATTATCTTGGTATAACATATAATGAAAACTTAACTTGGTGTGGTGTTCAATGAAATACATCAAAGAAAATTAATTTATTTTTAAAAAAATTCATAAAAACTCAGGGTGTTATAATTTTTTTGCTTTAGGAAATCCACATACTGTCAATGTTCCTCCAAAGGCATGGCTACACTGGTCATCATTAGCCTCAGATTTTTCTTGGTACCAAGGTTCACTAGAATCAGCTCATCAAAAAGTGGCAGATATGACCTCTTCAAATACAGTAAGATAATATTACAAATCCTCTTCATCACCTGAGATAGGGGAATCAGTGGGAGGATGTGGTTTGTCCAGGCTTGCTGATTCTGGAGGAATATTGGTGCCTACTTGGGTGGATATGGAATCTTCACCAGGGAACTCCTACTATACTAAGAACATGGTGATAAAGACAATCATTCCAATCCCATCATACCTTTGACCGCAATTTCGATGATTGATATCAAAGTAATGGTGGAAGTTCAGCTTCTGTTGATTCAACCCAGCTCGGTGGAACAGGTGATTATGACATACAATCGTAGCCATGGGGAGAACATATCAGTACTTTACAAGGGTAGGTATTTTTTGTATCACTTGAGCCTGGACTGTGTTGGAGTATGAGGTAATCTTTTTACATTCCTTGTACCTATTTTCATTACATCCCTTCCTCCCAGATACGACAAAGCTATTTACTAAGTCTAGCATTGTAGCCTCCAACTGGTGAATCAGGAAGACAAAAGCATCATCCAAAATTTTCTACATGATGGATGTGATGGTGGTGTGCTAAAAATCATTGATATGGACCTAATTATCCTTTATCTTGTAATATTTTTCATCCAGATAGTGGGATTCACAATAGTCTAAAGGAGATGAATTACCTTGAAGCATGCTTATTCGACCATTGAGGGAGTAATTGAGAGGAATTTGTGATATAAGGAGGGGACTACTGTATACAGATGAATCCATGGCCTACCCATCCACGCGTTTTAGTTGGTATTCTATGAGAAAACCATGAATTAGACATTTTCTATCAATCCACTGAACTAGTTCTTCAAACGAATCATGTCACACGGTCTCTTCTCGATCCTATCATAACCCTAAATCTTCAGGTCAGAGGGACTCAAATCTACTTCAGTGAGTCCCAAATTATGTAGCGTCCAGGGTGGGATGAGATTGATCACGAAACCTGTGTATACTAGGAAAAGACAGATCTCTATACCATTTAACTGTCCTATGATGTATAGCGGTAAGATGTGCCCCTACATGAGGGATCCATCACCTTCTCCAGAGAATGAGATGATGTCTTGATATTCTATTTTATCGACCTCTTCATCATAGAAGGCCTTTTCAGCTGCTACCTCTACTGAAAAATGGATGGGGATTTTCAAAGATTATGTGAGGTCATTGCGCATCTCTTCTAATAGACATAGGGCCTCTAGGATCGAGATCTTTATAGGAATGTTGGTGAGGTTATTCATCGCATCATATTTCCATGCCAGATGCACATTTCTGCTCACAGGGGGTTGCTCGTTGGTTGGAATCGTGATGGGTGTTGTAGGCTAAAGAAATAGATCCCCTCTAGTTCTATAAATGTCTTACTTCTCATTATCTAACTCACCCAAAACCACTATTGGTTGACTATCGGTTTTATGAGGTCTAGCTTTAGTTGGACGCGTCTGATCATGATGTGGTTGTAACTATTTTTCCCAGCTAGTTAGCATGATAAATTGTGTATATGTATCTGACGGAGGGGTATAGGAGGAATTTTCCCATTGATCTCTATGCAACACCCATTTTTAGGTATCAGTATCATTCACATATTGTCTTGAAGCACTGACTTGAGTATTCTGGTAGTTTTTATACCTTTAACCATTCCTTTTATGATGTCGACTGGAGGTACTCAGAGGGATTGCCTAGTATACTACATTGTTGGGAACCATGAAGGGGTCTACCAACTCAACTATGTTCATGGAGGCATACTCCTTCTCATCATCAGAGGAATCTTCCTATTCTAGGTGGATCGTAGGGGTGATTCTCATCTATGGAGGCATGAAATCACTAAGGGTGCGAGACAACTTTAGAACTAACGAGGGAATTTTCTTTCCCTTACGTCGTCGGTTCCTACTCTTCTAAGATGTATAAGGATGAGAGGTGGATGAGGAAGTGGTATCTGGGGAAGACAGATCGACTTTAATTGTTTTGGGTCAGCCTAAGCAAGCATGGATGATGTTGTGGGAATGAGAGACTACCCTGCAGGATAACTAGTCATCATACTTCTGAGTCTCGTGGTTGGAAACCTACTACCATTCACCTTCACTATCACTGTCAGGCTTGGCGGAGATGTGTTCCACTTATGTTGGGACAATTCCTAACTTGAACATACTATTTTCCACTTGGTCCTTGAGTCATTATTTTAATGCATAACATTGTTTAATGGTATGTCCAAGGATCTTATGGTGGGGGAAATAGTCAGGGAGATTAGTAAGATCATCTTTATGGTGATTTTTTCACTTTGAAAACCTCATAATCCCCTATTCCAAGAAAATGAGGATGTAATTGGGAACCTGTGCATACTTGAAAGAATATGTCTAATTTATCCTATCCTGGAAAGGAACTCTGGGAGCTTGGCCTCAATGAGGGGATAGAGCCTGATGAGGGGTCAAATCCATATTATTTTGATGATACAATTGTGCTTGGAGAGGGGTTCTTACCAATTATGTGTTGGATGAGGCTTAACTTGGTGAGGTTTCTACCCTCAGTGAGGCTGTACTTGGTTAGGATCTACCGACAACAACTCCAACTGCTTGGGGGACTCTACCTGTACAATGAAAGTAGTCTCTGCCTTGGAATATCTTCTTGTAAGAGTTAGTAAAGGCAATGAACATGCCTACTTGGCCTACTACAAGGATTCATCCAGGTGCTTAGCTTTGTCATAGAAATATCAGAATTCACCTAAGAAGTTCTAAGTGATAAGGTTAGGGTACAACTCAGTCTTGACATTCCCCATGCACATCATCAATAGATGATCTTGAGTTAGTGACATATAGAGTGAATATGTGAGGCCCTTCCATTAGGTGATGAAGTATGTGACATTCTCATTAGGTAGTTTCTTTCACTTGAAGAAGTCATTAATGATTTTATTACACGTGGTGGAGCTAAACTGGTAGGTAAACTACCTGTGGATATCTTCACAACTAGTAATGAAACCAATGGGCAACTCGATATACCAGACGAATGCATGTTCTTCCAATTTCTATACGAAACATCGGAGCTTGGTGGACTCCTACTGCTTTGGGGTTCCCAAAATGGGTCTGCATATCGAGATGAAGTGGGTCAGATGTTGTATCAGGTTTCCCACCCCATTTAAATGGGTGAAACTAGGGTCCCCAAAATCTGAGGGTGCACACATTTCATCCACCCATGGTGAATACAAATTTTCATCAGGTGTTATCTCCACATGTCACATGTCATGGTCTTCGAGGTAAGCAGTGCGAGAGGCTATCAAATTATATTATTGAGGATCTCTATCTTGATGAGTATATCTAACCACCAATGCATTCAAAGGCTCATTAACACAGTAGGCAGGCCTGACAGCTTGTGTAGCTTCTTGATATGGGTCTTGAGGAAGATTATTTTGCTGCTCAAGTTGGTTTGGTGACTCATATCATGGTCACTTTCCATAAGATACCACCTTTGCTCTATGAGGATGTGTAGGATTACTAGGTTTGATTGGGAGCAATTGGCTGAGAAGGACTTGTGGCTACCCCTATTTCTCCAAAAAGAGGAATAGAGTCTTATTGAGTATCATCATATTCCAAACGCTGCTTAAAAAGTATCTCATTGATAATCCTCTTTTGGTCAGTGACCTGGTAGAGTAAAGTGGCTATTGTGGGATCATTCTCTATCTTCTGCACAATATCAAATTGATCCAAGAGATTGAGAAGTCCATTTACCTTATTGGTATTCTGATCGGAAGGAAATGATGCAAAGGGATCCCCATGGATGAGCGTCTTACTTTTCTGCCGAGTGCGAACACTATTATGAGGGTCTACTTAATATTGTACTACCTCAGGGGGGTGGTTTTTCTCTATCAAACCCCACATCAGTACCCCTATACTTGGAAATCTTAGGGACAACCATGTTCACCATAATGATACCCATATGATAATTCACAATATCCATGGGTAGGTCCAGCTGATGCATGATATGGATGAAGTGGAGAGTAGTGTACTATTCCCATCCCAAGATTTGAATGTGTGGGGAAGCCTCTTCCATGATTATGGAGAGGAATTTGAAGCTATTTACGCATCTTTGTTGGAGGGTCTAGTGGTAGCCGAGTGATGTAGGGTGATGAGATACTCAGAGTGCTACCAACTCAACCATGTGAAACTGCTGATCAATGTCTTTGAAATGCTCTCGGCTTCTTGGGTAGACCAACTTATGTTCACGAAGGCTAAAATGTGTCATCTAGATAGTCCAATGGAAGCACGAAACCTGGTCCTCAATGAGGGACTTTGGGATATCAAAGTTGGGGGTTGCGTTCGGTCATAATACTAATGAAAATGGATCAATAGTTGAAGTCTCCCATAGGCTTTCTTGCTCATAAGTGGGGCCCTTTTCTTGGTTGGACTAGGCTTCAGCCAGTGATTTCCAAGATATTGGTGGAGACACTGATGTGGATTAGTGTGGAAGAAATTTAGCCTGTGGAGGAGTCATTTTGTGAGTCGACTATTCATTACATGTTGGGTCATCTCTCAAGGGTGTCACCAACCACATCATTGCATCTTTATAGGATTGGGTGTTAACTATTGCCTCATGTGTGAGGTCAGTGGAACTCATTGGTGACTCAACTAGATACTAATCATCTATCCCATTCTAGAATAGATCTATATGATATCAGGTAGATATAGAGAAGGAAACTGGCAATGATAAAGATAGATACACTGCAAGCCCCTAGATGGGAGCAAAATCTTCCTCCACCTGAATATACTTGTGAAGGGATTTGGGGATCTTTTGAATCTCACCTTCTAGGATGAAGAAATTCACCTACCAAGATCCTTCCCTAGACTATGATTCTAATGACTTGGGTGAAGGTTCCATCATAAAATCACATTCTACCTCGGAATCTAAGATACAAACGAGATTGAAAATGACTTGGTGCTTCCCGAAATTTTTCTTTCGGCAGCGGCGGTTCACCCTTTTTCTCCGAGATGGTTCTTCAGGGCAGGGAAGTTTTTCGGCACATGGAGGAACTCCATACTGGTGGGTAGTATCATGTGGAGGACCCCCTCTTTGATTAGTTGGTATATGGGGAGGACCTTCATATCGGTTGTCGTCAGAGTGGGGAGGACATATACTTTAACTACAGTAGGAGTGGTGAGGGCCTCCACTATTGTGGTTGATAAAGCAAGGAGGACCTCTTCTTTGGTGAGAGGGAATATGGGGAGGACCTCAATGTTGAATTGTGGTGATGACATGGTGAGGACCTTTGTGCTGGTGGGTCAAATCACAAGGAGGACCTTTACAATGATCGAAATGGACACAAGGAGGACCTCCGCATAAGCTAGTGGAAACATGGGGAGTGCCTCCATGTTGACTATTGAAGGAGTGGGTAGGACCTCCACTCTGGCTAACTGCAACATGGGAAGGACCTCTGTGTTGGGAAGCATGAGTATAAGGAGGACATCTATACTAATCGATGGAGTGGGGAGAACCTTCACCTTGATCGGTGCTAGAACTGGGAGGACCTCTTCTTGAGCTGGGAACAACACAAATAGGACCTTTGCACTGATGGTATGTGGCATGGGGAGGACCTCCTTGTTGGGAACCATAAGTATAGGGAAACATTCATATTATATGTCGATGAAGTGGGGAGTAAATATACTTTGACTGATGTTGGGAACATAAGTAATATCTCCATGTTGATTCTGAGAGTAAGGAGGACCTCCACTTTGGTTGGTGATAGTATGGGGAGGGACTCCGTACTAAATATAATCATCATGGACTATCTCGTAACAGATGCTGGTGGTGCCAGCGATTGATAGAGTCAACCCAGTCTGCCTGTAGGGTGGATGAGGTCTTTATCCCAAATGGGCATAGGTGCATCCCTACTTGTCTATTGCAAGAATATGGTGGAATTAACTGAAGGTGGTAAGGGCCACTAAATATATAGAAGATGATTCCCCTTTATGGGCATTCTCCTGATCATTTTCTCGACATAAACGTTGGGTTGTCTAGAATGGTGCCGACGGAGAAGGTGTATACTCCACTTGTTCTTTGTCCTGGAAGACCGATCATTGCTAGCAATAATGAGGCATGGTGGGATCCCTACTCGAAAGGTCTTGGTAATTAGTTACTACCGTGGTGACTCAGGCATCCCCCACCTCCTCTGTGTAGGGGAGTGATTCATAGGATCGCTTCGAGGAGAGGATCCCTAAGCAGTTTGTTGTTGGAGTGGGGAGTAGTGGCTCCCTGCACGACCCTTGGGGTTGGCGGTGTCAGTGAGGTGTTGAAGCCTCCAGTTCCCAGTGATCCATGTCCCTTGTAGGAATGAATCCCTCCTACTCATAACGACATATGAGGGTGTCTATCACTCTCATCTTGATGATTTTAGAGGGTGATATGGGGCGTGAGCAATCGATAGTTGTAGTTTCAGTGGAAATCGTAGCAGAGGTGGTGTCATGTGGGATTGTTGCATTAACATTTCTTATTCCCCTATGTCTATGGGTGTTGGGTGGATAGTTTCTTGTAGATTAGGTCTTGCAAAGTAGGATAATTCGACTATTAGTGTGGATACAAGTAAAGCAATTCCCAATGCCCCAACATCGTCAAATATTCCATGGTAGGAGGGGGATATTTATGCTGATGATGTCGCAGAATAGAATGCCTAACATTTAACTACCCTAATTTCTAGTGAGTTTCATATCGAACCCACTATTTTCTTGGTGTGTTCTGGCACCAGATAGATGGATTCAGTGACATGATAATCAATTGATGTCTCGAATGATACTAGTCCCCATGATGAGGAGAAGAGTTTCACATTGGGTTTACCATTTCTATTTTTGACACATTCATAGGGGCGTACCACCACCACGTGTTGAACACACACTAACATCGCATTTTGTTTCCCCACATTCCCACTTTCAAAAGGCATATAGATTTTATCACTTTCAATGGAGATGTATGATCCTTGATCGAAATGGGATGATGGGATGTCGGTTCCTCCTTCCACGGATTCCTCCTTGGAACTTGTTGCCTAGACTTGGTCTCCCTTATAAAGTTAATTCATATTCTTGGAATTCATTCCCAGTTCCATTTCTTTCTAGACACTGGTTACTTATGTTACTTATGTCTGGACATTCCAATGGGTCTTGATAGGGGAGAAACCTTTGATTAGGAGGGTATTCATATTGGGAATCACTGACATGTCTGGACGCTAGGAACATTGGTCACCTTTATTCTTCCTCATAAGAGGGAATCTCATTGAGGCATCTTAAGCACAAAACTCAAGGAATCCCATGTCAATCATGTGGTATCTAACGTCGAAGGTGCATATCTTCCAAGGATTTTACCTCAGGAATCCCATGTTTAGAATGAGGTATCTATTTGGGGTCATAATTTTAACATCTTATGGATACGGATTGGAATGTCCCATAGAGGCAGATCAGGGCACAAGTTTAACTTCTTATGGAGATAAAGTTGGATGATCAATACACCCTATGGAGGAAAATCAAGGAAGTGTTTCCCTAGGAGGGAAGATGTCATGCCTGGAGGTTTACCAATGGATGGATCAGATCACCCCATGAAGGCGTATCTAGTAGGTGTGTCCTATAAAGGGAATATGTCACACTAGGAAGGTTGATTTGGACACCATTAGAGGTGGATCAAGGAGTTTCACCCCTAGAAGGGGGCACCTGGGTTTACTATTGGTTGGTATTGAATCTTAGAGAGGTATCCTATATACCCTGCTTAGAGAATAGTGATCAAAACCCATGTAGTTCGTTGCCACAATTTAAGGTCATGTGATTGGATCGGTCCATATAGTTTAACGTCATGTGGTAAGGATGCTTGTGCTGTGAAAGGATCATCAGTGAAGATGGTATGGGGCTTATACATGTAATTTACTCTTTACAAGAGGATTTCTCTTGGTTGGGTGGTGTGGGGATTACACATTGAGCTACCCAATAGACCTAGAGGATATGTGGTCTCCCAGGTGAGTGGCATGATCTTATTGGGGATATGGTTCGAAGAATACCAAGATGGATGCAGATGTTGGGTTTGGACCTTAGGGAGGCTTCCTATGTATCCCAATCGGATGGGAATCAAATCCCACATAGTTCTGAAATGGGTTAGGGATTAACCCTAAGGAGGAGGCCCAAGTATCATGTGGTTGGGGATTATGTGTAGGAATGACCCATTTGATGGGAAATGATTGGGGATTACACTAAGGAGGATGCCCGTGTGAATGGATGTTGGGGATTATATCTTTAAAAAAGGCCCAATAATGATGAAGGGTAGATTTAAAGGTTACTAGTAACCTCTAAGCACATGTGAGTTATGCTCGGTGTGAGAAACAAGAGGAAGTAGTAGGCCTAATGCTCATGTTGCAAAAGAAGCGACAATAAGAGATGGTGTGGGGATTATGCATGTAAGCTTCCCAAGGAGGATTTCATTCCATGTGGGGAGGATCTAATTCCATATGAGTAGGATACCATTCATTTTGAGGATAGGCGGTGTCAAAACCATCCCTTTCTAGTCACACATGGAGTATACTATGCTTATTGCATAGGGTAGGGCTACAGTTTAACTTCATGTGTTGAAGATGTTGGTACTAGGAAGTTTTACATCATGCATCTTGGACATGGGGAACTCACTACTCACCCCTTGGGATTACATAATAGCTTCTAGTGCACCTTTGGTAGGGGAATGGATTTAGAAATGATAGGTTTTAACGACGAGGAGGAGTGGTCAATCATGAGGTCCATGTTATAATGTCTATGCTAAGAAGTAACATGTGTTAGCATACCTATATTGAGAAAAAAAAGGTAAGTGGGAATATCGAGCCACACTTGAAGTGGATTGGGCCATAGGAATATATGGAACATGTCACATAGGTACTTGAGGTGTAGCTGAACCAATCCTGGTTGGATGTGGGGTCTTTGGGCACTCAACCTTTGGGAATAGGTATCAGTAGAGGGGAGGAAGCATGGAGAGGCCCAGGAGAGGGGCTTCACGAAGAATATATCCTCACAGATAGGTTCTTCACGAAGCTCGGGTGCTTCATAGAGGCTGGGGATTTTTTGAAGGAGTAGGGTCTATGAAACAGTGTGACCCTTCCTCAGGATGAAGTTCTGGCTCAAGAAAGGAGTGCTTCGTGAAGGCTCAAATACCCCTGAGGACCTTTTTCCTTTACGAAGGGTGTAGGCCTTCACAAAAGTAATATCCACTAAGGGTGGAGGCTCTCAATAACACAAGAAAGGGGGTTTCACGAAGCTTAGGTATCTTGGACGATCCCTTTTTAGTATAGTTCACGGCGCTCAGGTACTTCATGAATTGGGAGAAATTCAGAAGCTGGAAAGTTGGGGTAACCATGCTCAAAGGTTGGAATGAGGTAGGTATTTATAGGAAAGAGTTCTCGTGAATGTTTGAAGTTTTTTTTGAAGAAAATGTGTGCTTCGTGAATGGAAACCGCTCTATCGAACTCGCGAAGGGACACCGTCAAGGGTTCTCATAGTCGCAAAGTGTTATTGGACTCATGGAGGGACTTCATCCAGCTTCACACGTTTGTGAAGGGGATTCCTTGGTCTGGAGCTCCATAGGCTCGGGCCATTTTGTGAAGAAGTATAGCTTCACAAAGAAGCCTCTTTAAGGGGTTTTTGGGCTGCTTTGGCTCAGATTTTCTCCAGACCGGTCGTGTCTCCTTTGACTATTCTAGTGGCACATATTTTAGTGCCAACAACCATTGAGTCTACCTCATCTCGACTCCAATTCCATACATGGATTAATTAATTTAATTTCTAAATCCAATTTCACCCGAACCCTAAAACTATATAACCTTGGAACACCTTCAAACTAATTGATTTTCAAAACTCAATCTTCTATGATTTGTTTTCTCTCTTGCTTTCTTCAAACTGTCTTCAAACGCAACATTTGTTTCTTCACTCCCCTTCTCTCAAAAAATTAATTAAATCAATTTCTTTAAAAACCTAAATAAAATAATTGTTTTGTCTCATGGGTTTGACCTCGACTCACTACTAACTATATTTTAATTAATTGACTGCATTTGTATGAGTTTTATAAATTTTATATTTATGATTTTGTATATTGGTTGTAAATTTTTTTGATTAATTGTAAATATCACATCAATGTAAATATTTTATATGTAGATTTTGAATTGAAATGAGAGTGAAATGTTATATTTGTATTTCAATATGCTT
This sequence comes from Viscum album, assembly GCA_963277665.1. Classification (NCBI taxonomy): domain Eukaryota; kingdom Viridiplantae; phylum Streptophyta; class Magnoliopsida; order Santalales; family Viscaceae; genus Viscum; species Viscum album. The sequence goes on along the minus strand of OY728151.1, from coordinate 888,063,566 downwards.
TTTGTATATTTTTATTTATATATGTTTGGTTTATAATTGAGTTTGTTGTCATGGGGTTGTTGCAGCTTAGTAGTAGTTGCATGACCATTATCAGTGTTAGAACAACGCTGATAAATGACCCATTTATCAACGCTAGAATAAATTGCTGATAAAGGCCCAATTTATTAGTGCTAAAAGAAACCACTGATGAAGGACACTTTTATCAATGCTGATAAAGGCTGCACTCTTTTAAGATCGCTCAGATTATTGGTGGTTTTTTACACTAACCAATCCCTTTTCTAGCACTATTAAAGGCCTCATCTATAGTAATGTCTCTTCGATACAAATTTGTATCGAGATATTATAATGCTTCTTGCACAATGGATATAAGGTCTCTCACAAGATTTCCCCCCCTAAAATTATTCATCACCTACATGCACAAATTTATCCATAAAATAATATTGCTCATATGGTAATATCTCATTAATTGCATGATTTAAAATCCCTCATTGTTTTCTCATTTTAAATAATTAATTTAAATCCTCATTTAAATGTGTTAAGCGTAACATATTTAATTTCCTCATTAAAATATAAATACCTGCTGATTGTTTGGGTATTATATTTCCCATTTAGGTACCTGATAATTATTGTGGGTATTATTCCATGTTTTTTCAATACATCTCAAATACCCAAGGGTTGTTAATTCTTCATGCACCCTTATCTCCTATTTTAATGTAGTATCATAACAACAATACTACAGAAATAGCTTTTAACAACGCTAGAAAAATACATCAATGGCACTAAAAAACGCTGTTAATCTAAGAGTCGTTAAAAAAAGGGCCTCTTTTATCAGTGATGATAAAAGGGGTCTTTTATCATTACTAAAATAAAAGCACCAATAAAAGTTAATTTTTAAAAATTTTCAAATTAAAAAAAAACATAGTGGGGGGGCATACCTTTTATTAGTGCTCAAAGACCCCTTTAACAGCGCTACACACCCCACATAGTACCCCCCCCCCCACCTTATAACAATATTAGGCATGCCCGCATTTAACAAGGCTGGGCACCCACCTGCACGCCTCTACCTCCCATTGGATTCGAACCCGAGACCCCTCCCTTGCACACCTAGACTCTTACCACTCCTCCATGTTGCTTTTTTCTCCATTTAATGATATATATATATATAGTTATAGTTATATTTTTTATCCATATATATATATTTGTATATTAATATATATTTATATGATTATTTTTAAATGCATTTATAAAATATGTTTTTTATGTGTGTGTGTTTATAAATAAATAAATACATACATACATACATACATACATACATTTTATATATGTGTGTATCTATAAGTATAATTATATGTATTTTTATTTATTTACATATATTATATATTTATATTTATATACATATATTAGAATATATAGATAATATATATCGGTTTGTTAATACAGACACACAAATACACAAACACACATTATATTGGTGTATAAATATTCATATATTTTTATTTTAAATAAAATGGATATTATTTTGTATTTAGATATGGTTTATATATTTATAAATATATTTTATATGTAAATATGTTTACATATTTATTTATAAAATTTAATTTTTATTTGTAAATATATACAAATATGTATATATGTGTATATACTTAATCATAAATAACAGTAAATTATGAAAAATGAAAAAATTTGAACATCATAACATCCTTATGAGTATAATCCTTGAAAAAGTATTGAGTCTCCACAAAAACAGGCAATAAAACCCCCCTTAAACGAGGTTGAAAATCCATCGAATGTTAAAAAATTGGGGTACCCCAACTAAAAACTTAGTTTTAGAGGAATTTTGGACCTTTTGGCTTCAAAAAAAGTGAATGGGGTCCCTTCTGGTCTCTAGGGTGTAGAGATCATTGTAAGATTCAATTTGATATGTGGTAGAGTCCAAACAAACACCCAGATCCAAATTTATGATCGCTTGAAGTTCGAGTTATGTTTTCAACTTATTTTATATCTTTTATTAATTTTTTGATTTTTTATCTTCAAATTGTTATTAAATTACTATTAATTGATAATAATTAGAAAATTATTAATTAAAAATAATTTTTAATTATTTTATAATCCATTTTCATTAAATATCTTATATATTAAGTGTAAATGCCTATTTAGCCTAATCTTAAACATATTTAAAAAATATATATTATATTTATATCAATATAAATATATTTATATATTAATATATTATTCTTAATGAAATATATATTTTTGAAATATACCCTTTATCAACACTAAAAAAAGAAATAAATAGGTACTTTTAACAGTGATTTTTTTAGCGATGTTAAAAATATCTTTATCATTGTTTTTTTAGCAGTGATAAAGGTAGCTCCTTTATCAATGTTTTTTAGCGCTATTAAAAGGTGGCGTTGTGTAAACATATTTTTTTGGTAGTGCAACCTGCATTTTATTCTTCATGTAAATGCTCTCAAGTTATAGGCTCTATTTCTTCATGCAGAAATAAGAATACCACAACTGATATTCAATGCCTGAAGACTTGGGCTTAACTCATTAATCTTCACACGACTATTCAAAATGAATACATGTGGCTTCTCATCATCATGGAGCTTTTGTAGGAAAGTGATAATCCCTACGACGTAACTTAAACTCCATGATGCAACATGTGTCATCTCATCACACATTTCCTTATATTTTCAATTCAATTTACATTCATTCAAGTGTAATTGCATGCATGTCCATTCTTTCTAAATGCACCTCATGTATTTATTACACATTAAATTCATTCGTAAGCTTCAACATCATCATGTGACACATTATCCTTCTATTCATGCATGGTAGTGCATGAAAATCGAACTTAACATGTGCTTGGATCTTGCCTGGATCTCAGAAGTTCAACAGGACCTTCTTTAATGCAGAAGAGGCCTTAATCATTGTGACTTGAACTGCAAAAAATCTGGCACAAAATCAATAAAGGTAGAGTGAGGGTTCGATGAGGAAGAAGATTCCCATTGATTGGATGACTCAGAATGATTGATTTGGATGTTTAGAGAAATGTTTGTATGTTTTAATATGGGTGAAGTGTAGCGCGTGACTTTGTCCAACATCAATTATCTACGCTGTTGAGGAGCGCTTAATAAGTGATGTTGCACCGCTAATAGCTTGAGCCAACAGTAGGGTTCGACACTCAACACTTTCACCCATGGGCTTCACAGGTCATGCCTCACCTGCACTGGCCCACTTGCCCACTCCCATGTACTCTCACCTAAGTGCGCACTCATGCAGGCCTTATTTGGTCGACCCACCATGCATGCTTTGGTGCTCCCTGTGGGTGTTATGTACGCCCTCTCCTTTTGTTTCTATGGTTGGATAAAGGTCAATCTTCTCACTTATAAGAAGTGGGTGCAGATCCCCCATTCGACCAACTTAGGTAGTTGGCCCTATTTTTTGGTAAAGACCCATCGAAGTCGCAGCCAGCACTAGGGTTCCCGCACACAGCAAGCTCGTTCGGGAGGGTCCGCTCCACGAGCCAAGAGGCCGATACATCAACTATCACAAAGTTCGAAGTTGATGTATCCAAAAGTTCTGTATCGTCAACAGGAACTCAACGTCGCAGACGGCGCGTCAATCGGACGCCCAGTCTGAGAGTTATTGGTTTTTTCGTCCCAGGGGCCCGGTTGGTTTTTAAGGCAAAACCAACCCGACCGTACTCCACCTGCGTCTAAACCTCGGGCGGAGTGAGCCAAAAGATCCGTCTCACTTATAGGAACTCAACAAAGCTGACGGCGCGTCAATCGGACGTCCGTAGCTCAAGATATGAGCGTTTCCGCTCCGAGGGCCCGGTTGGTTTCGTGTACGAACCAACCCGACCGTACTCCACCTGTGTCCAAACCTCGGGCGGAGTATGCCAAAAGATTCTTCTCACTTAGAGGAACTCAACAAAGCTGACGGCGCGTCAATCGGACGTCCGTAGCTCAAGATATGAGCGTTTCCGCTCCGAGGGCCCGGTTGGTTTCGTGTACGAACCAACCCGGCCGAACTCAAAGTATTCCAAAACCTTGAGTGCGATATGCCGAAACGACTGTCTCGATCCAAGGATCGCGTTTCCACTGATGGCGAGTCGTTTGGAGGCCCGTAGCTCAAGTTACGGGTATTTGAACGAAAACCGTCCGAAGACGGGGGGTCCGGGCCCGGGCCGACCCGGCCCGACCCCCCCTGGGTCGGCCGAACCCGGTCCGACCCGGTCCGACCCGGTCCGACCCGGTCGGACCGGCCTGGCTCGGCCAGCCCGGCTCGGCTCGGCCGAGCGACGCGGGGGTGAGCCGCCACCCCCGCGTGACACCCCCGCGGCACCCGCGGGGTGTCGCCCTGGGCAGCCGAGCGACGCGGGGGGGAGCCGCCGCCCCCGCGTGACAACCCCGCGGCACCTGCGGGGTGTCGCTCAGACAACCGGACGCGGCTTCAGCCGCGTCCCGCACGCGCCGGACGATCGCGGCCGCGGGTCCGCGAGCGCCGCCGCCGCCGGCTTCCGCGGGCCACCGGAGTCGCTCCGGTGGTCCGATTCTGTTCCCGTCTACGCCGCTGCTCCTCCCGGGACTCGTTCTTCACTGCGGAATCCTCAAAATTCATTTGTGGCACGTTCTGTCGTCGCCTGTCAAATCCGCACAACAACGAACGGCGGAGGGTTGTCGGGTTGTGTTTGTTTGGCCCGCACCCTCCGCGTTAGAGATAAACAACGGGAGAAACAATATTCAACACATGAATTCAACAATTTTTAATGGAATAAAAATTGTTTATGAATCGGGTTCTTCATTCTTGAACGGAAACAACACGGGAAAAAGGAAAAGTTCACAACAACCCCTACCTCGTTGGTCGTCGTCGAACGCACGTCATTCGCGGAATTGCTCGTCGCGGAAGGAGGAGATCGTCACGTCGTCGCGGAAGGGCGTCGCGTCGTCGCGGAACCCGGCGTTGAGTCGGCGAACTCAACGGATCATGAAACAACAGATTTAATTTAATTATAATTAAATCCGTGTTTTGGTAAAAACCACAAAGGAGATTTAAAAAGAAAATCCGAGACTCTTACCTCAAGCAGCCGATCGAAGATCCGTCGCGGAGGAAGAGACGTCGCAGAAGAACGTTGCAGGAAGGGAACGTCGGCGTCGCGGATCACGGCGTCGCGTCGTCGATTTTCGGGTTCGGCGTTCTTCGCGTTCTTCGCGTTCTTCGCGTTCTTCGCGAAGAAGGATAAAGGCACGAGGACTCTGTCAAACCTCTCAACCAGTAATCCTCTAAAAAGATTGGTTGGTCTTATTTTATTATTACGCCAACAAACGAAAAAGGGTAAGTAACGACCCATCAATTCGTTGAATTAATTCAACAAAAGAAACAGCTCATTTAATTTACGAAATAAACCGCCCAATTAAATGGTCTGTTAAGAATTTAAGAAAACGCATTAGTTGACTTTCATAATGACGGGTTTTCGCGGGTGCGTTACTTAGCGGAAAGAAACGGCGGGGCTTGTGCGGGCCCCACCTCACAAATATCCTACCAAGAGGGTAGGATATTTCTGGATAGCATCCTATCCGGTTCAACTCAGTTTAAGCCGCTTTTAAGTGGCTTCAAGTGGCTTCCAAGTGGCTTAAGTGAAATAAAATAAAGTTGTCCTAAAATTATTTTATTTCTTAACTTTAAGCCCAAAAATTAAAAACCACACCCGAGCAAACGCAACTCCGGAAGAGGCGTTTCTAAGCGAATACCGGCGCTGCGATTTCATCGGTGCCCTCAGAATTCGGTTCCGGGAACCGGTTCGAAAGTTAGAAAAACCCGCTCATCTGTTCACTGAACGTACCCGAGCCAAACTTCGGAAAATGATTCCGGGCACACCGTGCCACAGAATCAGGTGTCGTCAGAGACTGCGCTCTTGTAAAATTCCAAAGAAAATTAAGAAAAAAAATTCCTTGAAATTTACGGGTCTTTACAAGAATGGGCATGTTAAGTAGTTTTGTTATCAGCTGAAAAGAGAGAACAAATTGAAGGAAAATCCACAGAATAAAAATGGCGATAGAGATGATCATGTTGCCGCCGCTACAAGGTGTGATCTTGTTATTATTTATGACTCCATTAGCATTTCTTCTGATGATTCTTGATGGGTTGTTAACAGTGGTGCATGTTTTCACATGACAACGAAGAAGGAGTTCTTTTCATCTTACAGCCCATGTAATTTTGGGATTTTGAAGATTGGAAATTATGGTCATGTTAACGTTGTAGGCATCGGGACTGTTTGTTTAGAGACCAGTACAGGAAGTAAGCTAATTTTGAAGAATGTTTGACATGCACTGGAGGTTCGCTTGAATCTTATTTTTACCAGTGTTCTTAATGATTAAGGGTTTATCAGTACTTTTGGCGATTTCCAATGGAATCTTTCCAAGGGCTCTTTGATTGTGGATTGAGGGAAGAAGCAATCAAGTTTGTACTGGACTAGAGCTTCTATTTCTTGTGATACTGCTTGCGTTGTTGAGTGCAGTGTTTCGTCCAAGTTGTGGCATAAGAGGCTCAGTCAAATCATTGAGAAAGGGCTTGGTTGTTTGGCCAAGAGAAATCTTCTTCTAGATTTGAAGAGTGTCAAATTGGACACATGTGATCATTGCATGGCTGGAAAACAGAGCATAGTGGGTTTCAGCAGTCATCCTCCACATAGAAAGTCACAGGTACTTAAATTGGTGCATTTTGAAGTTTGTGGTCCTTTGAAATCTAGGACCTTTAATGGTGGTCTTTATTTTGTAACATTTATTGATGACTACTCAAAAAATCTCTGGGTTTATGTTTTGAATGTCAAAAGTCTGGTGCTCAGTGTTTTTAAGCAATTTCATGTTTCTGCTGAGAGGGAATCACGCAAGAAATTGAAATGTATTCGCACTGAAAATGGGGGAGAGTATTGTGGTCTGTTTAATCAGTATTGCAGACAGGAAGGTATTAGGCATCAGAAGACATCGTCCAAGACACCTTAGCTGAATGGTGTAGCTAAGCAAATGAACATGACTTTGTTGGAAATAGTTCGTTGTTTGCTTTCGGAAGCAAAGTTGCCTGGACATTTTTTGGGTGAGGCTTTATTTACCGCTGCTTATATTATCAATTTATCACCTGTGGTTGCTTTGCATACAGACACTCTCGACAAGTTTTGGTATGGAAAAGAGATCAGGTATGATAACTTACGTGTTTTTTGTTGCAAGTCTTTTGTTCATGTGCCTAGAGATGAGAGATCCAAGCTGGATGCTAAGACATGTCAGTGTATTTTTATTGGCTATGGACACGATGAGTTTGGGTACATGTTTTATGATCCTATTTTGAAGAAACTTTTCAAAAGTCGTAACGCAGTGTTTAAGGAGGATCAGACTATTGCAGACATTGATAAGGGAGAAAAATCTTCTTCTCCATCTTCTGATGGTTTTGTGAGTCTTGAGCCAGGTTCTGATTCACATTTACTTCATATTGTTGATTCTGATGATCATGTTGATGTACAGAATGATGCTCAAGGTGAACAGGTTGGATTTGACGTTTCTGATGCATCTTTGGTTTCTAATGATTTGGTTCTAAGTGTTATTAATGAACCCATAGTTACACTCCAGAGGTCATCTCGGCATCGCACTGTTTCTACTCGATATTCACCTGATGAGTATGTGATCCTCGCTGAAGGGGGAGAACCAGAATCGTTTGATGAGGTAATGGAAAGTGAACATAAGGACAGATGGGTTGTGATAATGGATGACGAGATGACATCATTGCTTCATATTCTTGGCATTACGATCTCCCGTGATAGGAAGACCAAGAAATTGTGGTTATCTCAGGAGAGATGCATTGAGAAGGTTCTTAAGAAATTTTCTATAGATAGAGCTAAAGTGGTTAGTACTCATCTCGCTTTACATTTTAAGCTCGACACCAGTCAGTCACCTTTTACTGATGAAGAGAGAGAGGAGATGCAGCACATACCTTATTCATCTGTTGTTGGTTGTTTGATGTATGCAATGGTATGTACTATACCTGATATAGCTCATACAGTTGGTGTGGTCAGTCGTTTTCTATCAAATCCAGGTAGAGGGCATTGGAGAGTAGTGACGTACATTTTTCGTTATCTTCGTGGTACTTCTGATTTGAGATTGTGTTTTGACAAAGGGAAACCTATGTTGTGTGACTTTACAGATTCAAATATGGCAGGAGATATCGATTCGAGGAAGTCTACTTCAGGCTATTTGATCACTTTTGCAGGGGGGGAGCTGTATTTTGGCAGTCTAGATTGCAGAGATGTGTTACTTTATCTACCACAGAGTCAGAGTCTATTGCAGCTACAGAGGCGTGCAAAGAATTGTTGTGGATGAAAACTTTTATTCGAGAGCTCTATTTAAATCATGACATGTATGTTTTATTTTGTGATGGTCAGAGTGTTATTTGTTTGGAAAAGAATTCCACTTTTCATGGCAGGTCAAAACATATCGATGTTCGATATCATTGGATCTGCAACGTCCTTGATTTGAGACAGTTAGAGCTTGAGAAGATCCACACTGATGACAACGGGTCAGACATGTTGACCAAGAGTTTACCCAGAGGAAAATTTGAGACTTACCGACTGATTGCAGGGTTGGCGGTGATCCCCACTTGAGTTGGAGGGGGAGTTTGTTGGGCGCCTTCCTGGTTGGCGCACCGCGTAACGCCTCCTCAATTGGAGCACCACGTGGTTTCTATTTTAACGAGGTGTTTTTAATGCGGGCTAAGACCGCGTAAATTAATTCACGCGGTGACACGCTTTTGACGCAGAGACATTATTTGACGCGGATTCTTTTTCCTATATAAGGAGGCAACGATAAGGCATTTCAACATCACCGGCAACAACAACACCGAGAACAAATCTCATTTGGTGATCGCATTTCTTCGACGATCATCTTTCTTACTCTCTGTCTTTGATTCACTACATTTATTCTTGAGTATTACTTTTGAGATCATTTCTATTTTTGGGGAGTCTCTACCGTGTACCTCTTGATTTTAGTGGATCCCTCTTTTTGGACTAGGTCTCGTGGTTTTTCCCTTTTAGGTTTTCCATGTAAAAATTTTCGATGTCAACTTTATTTTGTCCACATTTAATTTCGGGTCGCTGCGCATCCATTTTATTTGGAGGAAAGATTTTATTTTTACTGCGTGTTCGATTTTCAATTATTTACGTGTCGCTTTCTCATCTTTCCTAAAAGGCTTCATCATCAACACATCAAACACATATTGACACAACATATTAACTACAAATTTAATATTTGTCTGTACATTAAAGGATGGGTATGAAGAAACAAATAGAAAGTGACATTCTAAAAACATTCCAAAAGGATTTTGCAGAAAAGAACAAGAGTACACGCACTGATTGAATTTGAGGGACGCCACACCCCAATTGGAGTGATCTAGCCGCAACGTAAAGGTCCAACCCAACAACCCCCGCCATGGGCGTGTCTGACCCGTTACCCATCCACTGTCACTTCCAAACTCCAACTCACAGCCCCCGCCATCGCCATGTCTGACCCGAATGCTACTACATTTGACCCTCGTCTCTCCCACGCCAACTTATCGTTATAAATAGGTTCCATCCTGTTGGGAGTTAATTGATTTAAAATTTAAATAATGTGGAGAGATAAAATATTAATAGAGGGATTTTCTCAACATTAATGGAGGATTTTCTCCCAACATTAATGAAGAGTTAATTCCAATATTAATTGGTGGAATTAATGATGGAATAACGAATGTTGACCGCATTTAATGGAGATATGGGCTGGGTGTCGATATAAGAAGATGCGGTAGCATGTTTTGGAATGTGGGTTGGCAAAGATGTAGCTGCCAAGAGAGAGCGGCGAAGGGGTTGCCACGTTTGCGGTAACCGGTGCGAAGCGAAGATGGTGATCGTGACAACGATGGTGTGTCGGCGACGATGATTGAAAACGACGACGATGATCGAAGACGCCGACGATGACGGTGCCATGTATCGAAAGTCCTCTTGGTTACGGAGATCAAGCGACGTGTCCCGGTTGCGATGATCGGCGGTACAACAAAATGGTATGTTCATGGTGTCGGTGTTGCGTTGTAAAATGCCTTCGGGTGTGGTGTGGAAATCCTTCGGGTGATGTGTAAAATTCCTTCGGGTGATAAAAAGCCTTCGGGTGAAATCTTCTCTTCTCTTCTGTGTTTCTGCAACGACGACTTCCGCTGCGGCATTGGGCTCCGCGCCCCAACACATCCGCCACAGATTTACCTAAGCCAGCAGGAAGAATGTTTCCGGCCACCGCTGCTCTTCTGGTAGCCGTCCTCGCCTTTCTATGCCTCTTTGTAAATCTTCGTACGCACAAAAATGGCCGCCCACCGCCTCGCTCAAAAGTACGGCCCCATTATGTCGCTGCGCCTGGGGCTGGTGCCAGCCGTCGTGGTGTCCTCGCCGGAGGCCGCCGAGCTGTTCCTCAAGACTCACGACCTGGCTTTCGCCAGCCGTCCCAAAACCCAAATCGCCAAGCACTTCTTCTACGGGTACAAGGGCCTCATATTGACGGAGTACGGCCCCTCCTGGCGCAACCTCCGGAGGCTGTGCACGGTGAAGCTTCTGAATCCCGTTCGGGTGCGCCGGAATCCGGCTGGGGCTGACCTTCGTCCGACTCGTGGTTGCGCAGCTGGTTCACTGCTTCGACTGGGAGCTCGCCGGAAACACGTCGCCGGGCGAGTTGGATTTGGATGAAAAGTTTGCGCTCGTACTGCATAGAGACAACCCCCTGCGTGCTCTACCGTCGTACCGCTTGGCGTCATAGGTTCCTACGATTTGCCCCCACTCAGCCCGCTGTGGTGGCAGGGGGTTTGGGGGCGGCGGTGGCGGTGGCGGGGCCGAGTCCCCGGGACTGCGTGCGTTGTAATAAAAACCCCTTGCTGGGATTTTCATATAATAAAAATAAGAAAAAATGGCATCCAAGTATTAAATTATCTAATTAAATCATGTGCAGGGTGATAAATTTGATAATCTTAAAAAGATTTTATTTTTAAATTAATTCATGTTGAATATAACTCAAATCGGAATATTCAATTTAACAGTTAGATATAAAAGTATTTTCACCACAAATACTATTTTCTATCATCATTAGCATCGAGATTTATGTGCTTCATTTTTACATAACACCAATGATTATGTCGCTTGTTTTTTATCATTTCAGATCCATAAATAAAATATTATTTTTTGATAATTTCGAGAACATGCCAAATTCATAGGGAAAAAATCGTCTCAGGTTCACTGTTGAACTTGAGAGCCAGGTTGGCCAATGGATGACCGCCACGTCGCGAAATTTCCACCAGAAATTTCCAACGACGTGACGGCCATCCATTGGCCAAAACCCAACCTTAGGGTCAGGCTGTGCACCCCAACCTCAGACGATGTAAATCCAAATTCATAATTCAAATATACATGTCATAAATGACATGGGTTATTGTCATGAATTTTCAAGGGAAATCAATGTTTGCCCACTTTTGAATGTTTTACACACAAAAATGAATATGAATTTATTAAAATATACTTTAGACTGTTTCAAAAATCTATGCTATCATATCCGTACACTTTTAATTTCAACGCAAGCTACTAAAAATAAGAATTTCAATGAATATTTTAATTATTTATTGGTGACATGAAAAGATCTTTATCAGGTGTGATTATCATCTACCCTTTATTAATGACCTATTTGATCAAATGTGTGGAGCTCAATAATGCTAAAAAATAGACCTTTGGTTTGGATATCATCAATTAATGATCAGATGGGAGGATATATCTGCCATGCTTTGAATTGGTTGAATTTCCTAAATGTTAAATGGTTAAATGAGTGGGAATACTCATTCGGTTGGTTTGAATTGTTTAGAGTCAATTAAACAAAAATGGAAATATGATGTGGGTAAACTCATGTTATATATATATATATATATATATATATATATATATATATATAATGCGAATTGTAACATTGAGTTGGTCTATTCCTTTGTTGCTTTCAAAAGAAGAAAAGCGGCTCAATGAGATATACTATTAGTAACAAGTAAATCATTTGTATGTAAAATTTCAAATTTTGAGGATAAACATCATGCAACGTTTGAAACGACCCAGAAAGCGTTTGATCATGTGATTCATTTTGATAAGCCCATTAGGGTATTGAGTATTTATCTAAGTCGCGAATGATATGAATCCTTCCTCTCAATTTTCATGACAAAATGACTTCATTAGATCATTTTTTTATGATTTGACATTTATTTAGTACTTAGAAAAAAATATTTCTCCTTAACAAAAGTACCTTTGATCATTTTGAGTGCCTCGAGTATTAAATTAACTCATGCTTTATTTCTACATATCACAAATGATACATGGGTCATTGTAATGCCCTAACCTTGATATCTGACCCGACACCCAAACTATGTTGCAATAAGTCCTCAATGCACTCCATAATCGCTAAAGGCAAACAACTAATACTGTGAGGTGTCGAAGCGGGTATCCGGTTTGGGGTGTTAAAAAATGGGATCAAGTCATATTTTTTTGGAAGTTATGGTATGTGTGGAGATTGGATCGTTGGATCGTTCATTGATTCAAATATGCACGAGTAGTGAACAAACTAGGATTACACGTGGAATTAATGTCTTATGCTATAAATATTGATACACCCTTGGGAGAAAGAATTGAATGTGAATTTAAATGTCCTTCATGTTCAATTATGATAAGCAATGTAAAAACATCATGAGAATTTTGGTTCTTCAAACACTTATGACATTATCATCAGAATGAATTGGTTGGTGGTGCAATACTCCAGAATTCCATGTAAAAGTTTTTGAAAATTAAATGGGATTATTTTGAGACCAGGCTCTAAGACGACACATAATTCTGAGGCCCAGAGTGACGAAAACGTATTTTTGAATTATATTTTAGGTTCATTAAATAATCTTGTGCGCGAGTTTTTCTAACTTTTAAACCGGTGCCCGAATCAAAAATCTGAGAGCACTGTTGAACTCATAGCGTTGGGATTCTCTTAAAAAGGGTTTAACGTTGGTCGACGCGGGCCAACAGTTGAAGTTAGTTTTTGACCGTAAATAAAATAATTAAGTAATAATTATTTTATTTTCAAATCCTTATAACTTTTAAATGGTAGCTCTGATTGGAAATCCGAGAGTACCGTTGGGCTCGTGAGAGCGTGTTTCCCTTAGGCAGAGCTTAACCTCGACTGGCGTGGGTCGAGGGTGAAAGATAGTTTTCATACTTTTTTTAAGAAAAATTAAAATAAAATAAACTTGATTATTTTATTTTTATTTTGAACTTTCAAAATTGTTGCAGCGAAACGACGTTGTAACTCAAAGAAACCGAAACGTTGTTTCATAAATGAAACAACGTAACGACACTACAACACAACGGTAACAAAAAAGCATTTCCTCCTTTAATGTTTTAACTGGGGGTGCGTCTTTGACACGTTGGGAGAAACACTCTGAATCTCTGAAGGATCACTGTTGATGAACGACGATAGCCAATGACCCGAGCACTTCCATCCTCTTTGAGAGATCCCTCCCTCAATGACGGATCGAGGACCTTCGCGGACGGATCACCTTCAGCGACAGATTCTCCCTGCGATCGAACTCCAACCAGGTAGGGTGTCTTGTAATTGATACTTATTTCCACATTCTTTCTTTCTAAACAACGAATGCAGGTCAACCCACAAACAGGTTGATCCACGGGTCGTTTGTTCTTACGAGAGGGTTGTTTTATCTCAAAGATTGCATTGGGGTTATATGTGGATAGAACCTTAATCTCATCTTCCCATGTTTCAAAAACTCTAATGCGGAGGAATCAGGCCGACACGAACAAGACCCCAATTTCTCCGTCTTTGGGCATTCTTGTGATCTTTGTGACCGTACCTCCGAATCGGCAACAAGGAAACCTCAATGTCGTAGTAGGGAAGATGATGACCTGAGAAGTCCGAGGGCGTAGACGGTTCAAGAAACGGACCACCGGAGCGAACATTGTGGTCCGTGGAAGATACCGCCGACGGCGGCAGCCGCGGGCGGGTGCCGGCGCACTGAGGCGGAGGTCGCGGTTAGTTGGAGCCACGACGGTGCGGTAGTGGCCACCGACATGCAGGCCGACGACTGGTAGAGACGCACTTGGCATGCGTTGGCACGCAGTCCCGCACGGATCGCGTGGAGGACAGGGGGCGGCCGGCCACAGCCGGCCACATGGAAACACAAGCCGGACGCCTCCTGGTGTCCAGGCTGGAGGAGAGCCGGACCCACGGCCCAACGGGGTGGGTCGGGTCGGTCCAACCAGGTCGGACCAGGCCCGGACCCGACCAACCCCTTTTCGAAAAAACGATCATAACTTTCAAACCGTATGCCCGATTGATGAACCGTTTATGATGTTAGAACCCTCACAACGAGGCTGTTCTTTTGGAATAATCTAAATAGGATTTTATGGAAGTTGAAATTCGACGAATGGCTTGAGGAGTGGATTCTCCCAGAATCAAGCGCACTACATGCGGGAATCTTGCAACTGGATGAGACCTGAAGATTACTGACGAGCAGGTCTAAGTGACCCTGCAAGCCTAGATGATAAGAGGCTCTGTGTGGACTAGCTACAAGCGGCTCTCTGTGTACCAGCTACAAGTGGTCCCGTGTGGACTAACTATAAGCGGCCCCCTGTGGACCAGCTATAAACAGCCCTGTGTGGACCATCTATGATGACCTAAGTGGGGAGCGGCTTTTTGTGACTCGGCAGACCCACAGTGTGGAGTGGCTCTGTGTGACCCCGATGACCCACGATACTCATTAGGGATGAGTACCTTAGTAGTCCAAGGTGTTCAGTGTTACGACTGATAGTCTTGCTTTCCATACTTTAGATTGTAACCACGTGAGTTGATTGTGCCTTGTGCATACTCTCTTTTGTGGTCTTTCCCTTGCGTTTCAGGATCCTTACTTAGTATTGTGTTACTCACCCCTGCATAGGCTCCGCTCACACGCGTTGTGTCTGGTGCAGACGACAAACGCTTCGACAGAGACCTTGGTGGCTGGGGACAAGGCGGTTCCCAATGAGATACGACAGGCGGGACACACTTCTATAGCTTTTGGTAGCCACTCCTTGCCTACCCTATAGCTGGGGTTCTTCTGCTGATGACCTTTCAGAGATCTTATGTACTTTCCTATTTTCAGTTTGTCTTTTGTTGGGTTTGTATTCTACCCCATTTGACTTACAGCTTGTACCTTTACTCAGTGGTTGTTTTAGTGGCATGCACGTTTTTCCTTTTAAGATTTTTGGGACGTGGTTGTGTGTGCGTGTGTACAAGTACTCAGAAAAATGCCTCCCACTCATGGGATAATGCCTTCGGTGCTAGTCGTCAGCCCTTAACCTTTGAGAGGAGGGCTTGGGGTAGTCACAACACGGGCCCCGGGGGGCGGGTCATGAAAAAGTGGTATTAGAGGGAGGTCAGTTCTACCAGAAGAACTAAGAGTCTGTAAATTTGTATGGGGCAATAGTGTTAAGTGTTTCAAGTTTGACTTTCAGGCCATAGAGTCTAGTGTTAGTGTGATGACTGACTTATCCATACACCAGGACCCTGAATTTTGCTTTCTGAATCGATACATGAAAACACTGGTTTTATGCATCTTTGAATGTTTTCTCATGATCTTTCTGAGTCAGAATCAGCTCAACAGGTATAATCTATTAAACATGATTCATCTTGATCTCTTTCAAGATGCCTCCATACAGGCAACCATCCAGTATTCCAGTGTGTGACCATGAGGATGGTCCATAGAATGACGAAGCTTCGGTACAGGGATTGTTTCTCGAGGTGGAACCTTCGGGCGGTGTCCTAGCTTTACCACCGCTTGTTGGTCAGCAGTTACTACCGGCGCTACCAGTAGAGGACGCACGTAGGCTCAGTGCCTTACATGATTTTCATCAATAGAGACCCCTCAGGTTCCGAGGAGAGCCCGAATCACAGGAGGCTAAGGACTGGCTTGAGGTGGTGACCAAGTTTTCCATCTAGCCAAGGCACCATTAGATCAGATGACGATCCTGGCAGTGAGCCTTCTACGTGGCTCAACAGGGCGATGGCAAGGATTAGATTACCCGATCTTACAATGAGGTGACTTTTCTGTGGATAGAGCTTGAGAACCTTTCTCAGAGAAGGGGCTCTTGCTATAAAAGCTAAGGGCTATGTGTTCCCAAGAGCTTCTACAGATTAGGTAGGATGACATATCGGTACCTGAGTATTCATTGAGGCATAAAAACCTTTCCAGGTACTCGATGAATACGATATGACCAGTGCTTCAGGGCTCAGACCTCCGAGCGAGATGTGTTTAGGGACATATGATCCAACACTATTCCTTTGTGCATTCCTACTTATGCTAGGGTGCTAAAGAAAACCTTTGTGGTTGAAAGTCCTTTGGATGAGAAGATACAGCCAGTGTATGTCAGTAGTGGGAAAGCAGGAAGCCGATGTCAGTCTCAGAGACTTGGACGTGTGAGACGTTCTGAGAAGAGGTCTCAAGACAGAGGATCTATAGCTAAGGGCTCATAGGGTGAGTCCAGTCATCCTAAAAATAAGTAAGGCTTTTCAAGAGATGGTAGGGGACATCTTGCTAGAGATTGTCCGGCCTATCGTGCTGACAGTGAAATGGTGGATGGGCACCGGGGCAGAGATAATGATAGGAACAAATTAATCTGCAGGGCGTCATACGTGGCAGAGGATCTGGGAGAGCAGCAAGAGGTGGTATACATTTCGGCATATTATAACCACCACTCCAATGTAAACCACACCAGGCTCAGGGAGTTGGAGGACAGGGAAAGGGGGTAGCTACATGCGGCCATCCTTACCCGCGTAGTAGTGGATGCTTTGAGTTTCTTTCCCTAAAGTGGTGGATGAGTACGGGGATGTCTTCCTAAAGGATGTTCCAGGACTACCTCCTCGTAGAGAGGTAAACTTCTATATTGATCTGTACCCCAGGACGACACCTATATCTACACCTGTATATCCGATGGCTCCCGCAGAGCTTCGGGATCTGAAGGTACAATTGGGGGACTTACAGAGGAAGGGGTTCGTAAGGCCCAACATTTCATCATGGGAAGCCCCAATGTTGTTTTCCAAGAAGGTAGATGGAAGCATGAGGTTATGCGTGGACTTCTGGCGCCTGAACCAGGTGACCGTGAAGAACAAGTATCCTCTACCAAGGATTGATGACCTCTTCGATTAGCTGAAGGGAGAGAGATGGTTCTCAAAGATAGACCTCAGATTATGCTATCACAAGCTTCGAGTGCGAGATGAGGACATCTCGAAGAAGGATTTTATATGTCTCTACGGCCACTACGATTACTTAGTGATGCTGTTTGGCATGAAAAATGCCCTAGCTGTGTTCATGGGGCTCATGAACATGATATTCCAGCCCTACCTAGAATGGTTTGTAGTGGTCTTCATTGATGACATCTTAGTGTATTCAGCATCAGAGGAGGAGCATGCGATACGCCTGAGGATGGTTCTAGACACACTCCGAGAGCACCAGATTTACGGTAATCTCTCAAAGTGTGAGTTTTGGATATGAAAGGTCCACTTCCTTGGACATGTCATATCAGAGGTTGGAGGTGTGGTGGATCCATCAAATATTGAGGTAGTGCTTGCTTGAGATCCACCCAAGAGTGTTACCGAGGTGCGGAGTTTCCTTGGGTTGGCTGGGTACTATCGGAGGTTTGTACCCAACTTTTCTAGGGTGGCAGAACCCATAACAACATTGAAGAAGAAGGGAAAACCCTTTGTGCAGATAGAAAGATTCCAACAGAGATTTCAACGGCTGAGGTAGAGCTTGAAGAGTGCTCCCATCATGAGGTTTCCAGATAAGGGCACCAACTACGTGGTGTTCTATGATGCATCAGGAACCAGGATTGGTTGTGTCCTGATGCATGGGAAAGCAATGATTTATTATATCTCATGACAGTTCAGACCACATGAGCATAACTATGCGACTCATGACCTTGATTTGGTAGTGGTATTCGTCGCACTGAATATGTGGCGACACTACCTTATGGGAGAATGATTCATCATCTACTCTGACCACAAGAGTCTCAAGTATATCTTTTCTCATAAGGATCTGAACCTAAGATAGCGACGTAGGATAGAGTTCCTCCAGGAATATGACTAAGAGATAGTCTATACTCCTGGGAAGGGGAACATGGTGGCAGATGCTCTCAGTAGAAGATCGAGTTCACAGTTACTGAACGAGGCCTCAGAGAAGTTGGAATCGCTTTAGATATCCTTTGTGGATAGAGATAAGGCATATTATCTTCAGTTGATGGTAGTTTCCCCTCCACTCTTGCAGTGAGTCAGGGAGGCGCAACTTGGAGATGCCAGTTGCGTGACTACACGTGCCCAGATGTCCTCAGGAAAATCCCTTAATGAATATTCTAAAGGTGGGGAGCACATCATCCTTTTTAGAGGATGCACCATAGTACCAATGGCATTGAAGGAGGAAGTGTTGGGGGAGTTCCATACATCCCCTTTGGTAGTACATCCAGGTGTGGTGAAGATGTACCAGGACCTCCGACATCAGTACTGGTGGCTGGGGATGAAGAAATCAGTGCCAGAGTTTGTCTCGAGATGCCTCACTTGTCAGCAAATGAAGGCTAAGCACCAAGTTCCAGCAGGTTTCACACAACCCATCAAGGTACCAGTGTGGAAGTGGAATGGGATATCAATGGACATTTTTATGGTCTTACCACGTACACCCAGGGGGCATGATACCATCTGAGTGATTATACACCGACTCACCAAGTTGGCCCACTTCCTATCCAATTAAGAGCAGGGTTCAATAGAGAGTTTGGGATGCCTCTTCATGCAGGAGATAGTCTAAATCCATGGAGTCCCATCTATGATAGTATTAGATCATGATGCACGCTTTACATCCTGGTTGTGGAAGGGATTATAGGAGGAATTTGAGACTTAGCTATGCTTGGACACAACCTTTCACCCATAGATATATGGTCAAACGGAGTATACCATACAGACCTTAAAGGACAAGCTTCATGCTTGATTCCTTGATTTTGGTCGCAGTTGGGAGGACCACCTACCACTGGTGGAGTTTGCGTACAAAAAAAGCTACCACTCCACCATCGGTATGACATTGTTCGAGGCACTGTACGAATGAACATGCATGTCACCATTATGCTGGACAGACCCAGGGGAGTCAACACTCATGGGTCCAGAGATGGTACAGGCAACCACTAAGAAGGTGCAGGTCATCCGAGAGTGGATGAAGACTGCACATAGCCGACAGAAGTCCTATTCTGATAGGCGACAGAGACCCTAGGAGTTCTAGGAGGGGGACAAGGTATTCCTATGAGTCTATCCTCGATGAGGGATATAGATATTTGGTCGGGGTAGCAAGTTATCTTTGAGGTTCATCAGACCTTTATTGATACTGCGTAGAGTGGGATAGGTGGCGTACCTCTTGGATTTACCACCACAGTTAGAGAGGGTGCATAATGTCTTCCACGTATCTCAATTGATGAGATATGTGCACGACCCTTATCACATCATCAACCACAGTGATATAGAGATTGACGATAGGGATACATTTGCGGAGTACCCAGTGGAGATAGAGGATCAACAAGAGATAATCCTTCATGGATAGTTGATTCCTCTGGTGTGTGTTCATTTGCGGAACAGGAATCTCCAAGATAGTATGTGGGAGTGGGAGGCTCATATTTTTGCGCAGTACCGCAATTTGTTTGATTATCCTTTGTTTTGGC
Source organism: Viscum album (assembly GCA_963277665.1). Classification (NCBI taxonomy): domain Eukaryota; kingdom Viridiplantae; phylum Streptophyta; class Magnoliopsida; order Santalales; family Viscaceae; genus Viscum; species Viscum album. Next base: position 888,043,747 of record OY728151.1, on the reverse strand, counting down.
TTACAAGGACGTAAATCCCTAAAAGGGGGGAGTAATGTAATACCCTGAAATTCCATGTATTTTTTTTTGAAAATTAAATGGAATTATTTCGAGACTATACTCTAATACGAAAGATAATTCCGAGTTTCGGAGTGGCCAGAATGTATTTTTGAACTATTTTTGAGGTTCATTAAATAATCGTGTGTGTGGGTTTTTTGAACTTTTAAACCAGTTCCCAGATAAAAAATAAAAGGGAACCATTGAACTCAGAGTGTCAGGATTGACCTAGAAAGGGCCTAACATTAGCTGGTGTGGGCCAACAGTGGAAGTTAGTTTTTGGCCATAAATAAAATAATTAAGTAACGATTATTTTATTATCAAATCCTTATAACTCCTAAATGGTAACTCAGATTAGAAATCCAAGAGTACCGTTGAGCTCGTGAGGGTGTTTTTCCCTTCGGTAGAGATTAAAATTGACCAGTGCGAGTCAAGGGTGAAAATAGTTTTTATACTTTTTTTAAGAAAAATTAAAATAAAATAAACTTGATTATTTTATTTTTATTTTGAACATTCGAAATTTTTGCAGAAAAACGGTGTTGTAACTCAATGAAACTGAAATGTTGTATTATAAATGAAACACCGTAACAAAATTGTAACATAATGGTAATGGAAAATCATTTCCTCTTTTAATGTTTTAATTGGGGGGTGCATCTTTGGAATGTTGGGATAAACACTTTGAATCTATGAATGATCGCCATTGATGAACGATGAACGATGATTGCCAATGACTTGAGCACTCCCCCTCCTCTTCGAGAGATCCATACCTCGACGACAGATCGAGGACCTTTGTAGACAGATCGCCTTTAGCGATGAATTATTCCTACGATTGAACTCTAACCAAGTAGGGTGTCTTGTGATTGACACTTGTTTCCCCATTCTTTCTTTCTAAATAACAAATGAGGAACAACCCACGAATAGGTTGATCTTCAGGTCATTTTTTCTTGCAGGGGGGTTGTTTTATCTTGGAGATTTCATTGGTGTTATTTTTGGATAGAATCTTAATCTCCTCTTCCCATGTTTCAAAAACTCTAATGTGGAGGAATCATACCGAAACAAACAAGACCCCAATTCCTCCTTCTTTGGGCATTCTTGTGATCTTCATGACCACACCTCCAAATCGGTGGAAAGGAAACCTTGAGGCTGTAACAAAGAATATGACGAACTGAGAAGTATGGGGGCACAAACAGCTTGAGAAATAGACCATAGGAGCAAACCCGGTGGTCTAAGGAAGATATCACCGGCACGTTGGCACCGGTGACGGTGGCCCGCAGCGGTGCAGTAGGGGCTGCCGACATGTAGGCGGTGGTTGGCAGGGACGGACGTGGCCACCCAGCCACGTCAGAGGAGCGACCCATGGCTGCGGGCTGTGGCGTGCACTGGTACACGATCTAGGGGCGGCCAACCTCAGATGGATGCATGAAGGCACAAGCTAGATGCCTCCTAGCGTCCGGGATAGAGGAGAGACGACCTGTAGAGCATGTTGGACTTGAATCCTAGTGAGCCGGACTAGGTCCGAACCTGACCTCCCCCTTTTCAGAAAAACAATCATAACTTTCAAATCATACACCCCGATTGATGAGCCGTTTGTGGTGCTGGAACCCTCGTAATGAGACAGTTCTTTTGGAATACTCTAAGGAGGATTTCATGGAAGTTGAAATTCGAAGAATGGATTGAGGAGTGGATTCTCCTGGAATCAAGCACACTACGTGTGGGATTCCTATGGCTGGATGAGACCCGAAGACTGTTGACGAGCGATTCTAAGTGACCCTACAGGCCTAGATGATAAGAGGCCCTGTGTGGACCAGCTAAAAGCGGCTCTATGTGAACCATCTACAAGCGGATTTATGTGAACCAACTATAAGCGGCCCTGTGTGGACCAGCTATAAGAGGCCCTATGTAGACCAGCTACGATGGCCTAAGCGGGGAGCAGATTTGTGTGACCCTATAGACCCATGACGGGGAGTGGCTTTGTGTGACCTAGCAGATCCATGATACTCATTAGGGATGAGTACCTCAGTAGTCCAAGGTGTTTAGTTCTACGACTGATAGTCTTGCTTTCCATACTTTAGATTATACATGTGTGAGCTGACAATACCTTGTGCATACTATCCTTTGTGGTATTTCCCTTGTGTTTTAGGGTCCTTACTGAGTATTGTGTTGCTCACACCTACACGGGCTTTGCCCACACGTGTTGTGTCTGGTGCAGACGACAGGCGCTTCGATAGAGACCTTGGTGGCCCGGGACTAGGCGGTGCCTAATAAGACATGACAAGCGAGACACACTTCTATATCTTCTGGTGACACTCCTTGCCTACCCTATCAGTGGGGTTCTTCTATCGATGGACTTTAAGAGATCTTATGTACTTTCCTGTTTTTAGTTTGTTTGTTTTGGTTTGTATTCTGGCCCATTTGACTTACAACTTGTACCTTTACTCAGTGGTTGTTTTAGTGGCATGAATGTTTTTCCTTTTCATCTTTTTTGGGACGTGGTTGTGTGTGTGCGCGCACAGGTACTTAGGAAAATGACTCACACTTGTGGGATAATGCTTTTGGTGCTAGTCGTCAGCCCCTGGCCTTTGGGAGGCGGACTTGGGTTAGTCACAACATGGGCCCCGAGGGATGGTCCGTGACAGGTGGGATATAAGGTTCATATTGATTATTGTAATCATAGAGTTTATTTTATCTCACTAGAAAAAAATGTATACACCTTCTAAAAAGACGAATATATTAATGCAATCCAAGAAGAATCCATTGTTCAAGATCTTATATCTTTATCATATCAAATGGATGGGTTAGTTATTAGAGTGATAGAGTCAAAGGACCAACAAATATTGTTAGCTATTATAAAGACCCAGATTTTCCATGTCTTTTTTAATTATATGGAACTATTTCGAGGCTGCGAAATCTGACAACATTTGATTCCGATGCCCGGTGTACCCGGAACAGAATTTTAAACTTTCTTAAGGTACGTTCAGTAAACGTGTGAGCGAGAAATCCTAACTTTTGAATCAGTGCTTGGAATTGAAATCTGAGGGCACCGTTGAACTCACAGCACCAAGATTCACTTAAGGGAGCCTTAACCTCAACCACAGTGGGTTGAGAGAGGAAGTTGGTTCTTATAGTTTTCATGGAGGATTAATAAAATAAATCTAATTTATTTTAAATATCCTCCACCTCTCTTCAGGTTTTGGTGGTGGGGATCATAAGGGGTGGTCGAGCATTTAATGCAGGACATTAAATGCCCGGTTACACAAAAATGTATAACCACCCAACATGAAATTAAGGAGGTTCATTAATTACACCAAATAATGAACCACTCTTAATTATGTGTTGTAAAGCTAATTCCCATGGTCTCTCTTTCTGAATTCGTTGGAAAAAGGAGAGGTGTTTTTGGGAGAGGAGGATTTTAGAGGAGCCTCTTGACGAAGAACAGATCCATAAAGAAAGAACTGGAGATCGTCGTTTGAGCGGCATCGTTGGAGGATTGCTTTGGGATCGACGAACACCGACCCATCTTTAAATGCGGGATACTCTCCAATGACTCATGAGTTAGGGTTTTGTCTTGTTTAAATTTCAAGAGTTGTTGAATCATTTTATCTTCTCCCTTTATAAGATGCTAACGCGGAGGGCACGTGCCAAACAAACAAGGCACGGTCCCTCCGCCTCTTGTTCAATCGTTGCGTTCTACATGAGTGAATTTTCAGGTTAGACAGAACCCAAATACTTGGGTCAATAAGCGAAGGAGACAACCCGGGAAGCCCGTTGGTGTGATCGGATGAAAAAACGGACCACCGGAGCTCACCCTGTGGCCCACGGAATACCACCGGTGCGACGACACTAGGGACCCCTGCTAGTAGGCGATGGAGGCGGCCAGCACCGGCCGACCGCGGTGGTGGTGGTGCGCCGTCGTGTGCCACAGGAGGAGGTCGTGGCAGTCAGCAGGCGGCCGGAACTGGCCGACCGCGGAGATGGCGGTGCACCATCGCATGCTATAGGAGGAGGAGGCTGCGTCTTTTCAGTCGCGACAGTTGAGCAAGGCGGCCGGCATCGACCAGACGCAGAGGCGGAGCGGCCCACCATCGCGCACCGCTGGAGGTGGCCGTGGCTCGAAGTCGCGACAGAGGAGGGACCCACTCCCTGTGGGTCCCATGGCGACCAGGCAGCGCCACGTGGAGTTGCTTCTCAAGTCCCGAACAACTTAACCTTTTGGGAGAAAGGGGGGAAACACCTCTCCCTGTGCCAACTAGGGCGGGCCTTGCGCCCTCCTACGGGTTGAGCTGCGCCCTCCTATGGGCTGAGCCGCGCTGGGCTGCGCTCTCCTGTAGGCAGGGCTGCGTCCTCTTGCAGGTCGGGCTGCGCCTCCCTGTGGGCTGGGCCGTGCCCCCTACAGGCCAGGCCGCGCCCCCTACGGGCCAGGCCGCACCCCATACGGGCCAGGCCGCGCCCTCCCAGTGGGCTGGGCTGGACCGCAACCCAACGGACCGAGCCCGCCATGGCCCAGCCCAACCGGGATAACCGAGGTCGGTTCGGGATGGTCTGGGTCGGACCCAGGCCAGGTCGGATCGAACCAAACCGGGTCAGGTTTGCCCAGACCAGGTCGGGCTGGGTCAGTCTGACCGGGTCGGACTGGACCCAGACCCATCCAGGCCCAATTTTTCTTAAAATGCCACAACTTGAAATCCAGACGTCTGTTTAACGAACTGTATACGGTGCTGAGATCCTTGGAGTGAGATGGACCTTTTGGTATACTCCACTCAAATTTTGGAGAAAGTGGAGTATGACCGGGTTGGATCAAACCCGAATCCAATCAGGCCCTCGGTATTAAAACACTTATAACTCACAGACTGGGCATCTGATTGATGTGTCATCTATTGTGTTGGAACCCTTACGACATGGAGATCCTTTGGGTTACACCTTTGTGGAGCTTAGTGGTGTTCGAGGTACGAATGATATCTCATGGAGTGGATTCTACGGAACTCGAGCGCACTGGGTGCGGGGAATCCTGTGGCTGACTGTCTTGGAAGTAGCGAACCTTTGTGGATCAGCATCATAGCACCCTATGTGGATCAGCATTGTAGCTACCCAATGAGGATTAGTTTTAGAGTGGCCCGTCAAGGATCAACAACTAGAGACCTTGTGTGGATCAGCATCTAGCGACCCTATGTGGATCAGTATCGAGCGACCCTGTGTGGATCAGTATTCTAGTGACCCTGTGTGGATCAGCATTCCAACGACCCTCTGTGGATCAGAATTCTGGCGACCCTATGTAGATCATCATTGTAGATACTTGATGAGGACCAGCCTTATAGTGGCTCGTCATGGAACAACGGCTTACATCCAATACTGGATCGATAATAGAACAAATTATTTGTGGATCAGTTATGGAACTTCTAAAATGGAATAAGATGATATAGATTAAGACTAATCATCTATATTCCTAATATTTGAGTTGTATACCTGGTTTTAGCTAATTATTGCTTCATGCTTTTTGATTGAGGTCTTTCTTTGTGGTTTTTCCTTTGTGGAACTCTGGGAGACCTTCAGGGGTCTCGGGGTCCCTACTGAGTATTTTTATACTCACCCCTACACGGGCTTTGCCCGCACCTTGTTGTGTCTTGTGAAAATGAAGGAAATCTTTGACCGAGGTTTGGGAGCTAGGACTGGACGATGCTCAGAGGTGGACCATTATACGTGACATGCCACATTGATGACCGATTGTGAGTTGTACCTACCCTTCAGGTAGGAGCCTTGGCAGACGATTCTGGGAGATATTTTTCTTTTGCTGTTATACTTTTCAGTTGGTCTTGTATTCTGCCCCCTTTTACTTACATTACTCACCCTTTTTTACTTTCAATACACATATTTTTACTACTACAGTTTTACTTTGTGGGTTGTGCTCATTGTATTCTAGGACTGTGTGTTTGTAGGTTTAAAGGAAATGCCTTCTGGTTTTTCAGGGATATTCATTTCAGTTCTAGTCGCTAACCCCTGGCCTATGGAAGGAGGGCTTGGGGTAGTCATGGCATAGGCCCCGGGGGATGGGTCATGACAGCTACGGTGAAGAGAGGTGTTAAATTTTTTAGAGTTGGTGTTCTAGAACCAATAGTTTTTACTTTGGATTACATGTATATTTGAAGATTTGAATATTAATAAAACATATTATTACATATTATTCATTACTTTACATGAATTTAATGTAATAATGTCCTAAAATATCCATTATATTGATATGGTCTATAAAGACCCAGAAATTTCAAGGAATTTTTTTTCTTAATTTCTTTGGGATTTTACAAGAACGCAGTTTCAGACGGCACCTGATTCCGAGACCCGGTGTGCCCGGAATCATTTTCCGAAGTTTAGCTCGGGTACGTTCAGTGAACGAACGAGCGGGTTTTTTTCTAACTTTTGAACCGGTGCTTGGAATCGAAATCTGAGGGCACCGATGAAACCAAAGTGCCGGTAATTTCTTAGGAACACCTATTCCAGAGTTGCGTTTGTGCGGGTGGACAAGTTAAATTTGTGGATTAAATGAGGAATGAATAAAATTGTAAAACAGCTTTTTTTTAAGTCTAAGGTGGTTTTATCCTACATGGGGATGTGGGGTGGCACCTAACTACCCATGTGAGGATAAATTTGAGGATAAATGTGAGGTGGGGCCCACATGAGCCCCAACCTTTCACATTCCCATAACTCTCATAAACTTCCCCTTTAAACTTGTTAAGTCCCTTTAATTAAGTAACTCTTCCACTTCCTTATTTAATTTGCCAACCTACCTCTTAATTAATTAAACAACTCATGGTTTAATTAATTAAGTGTATTGGATTTGAACTTTGTAAATGTGAATGCATGGAATGGGTAAATAAAATAAGGTGGAGCCTTATTTTATTTTGGTTGGAATTGATGTGTTAAGTGAAAGGGAAGAGAGCTCTTGAGTTTTGAAGAACGTTCTTGACGAAGAACAACGCCTCCGACGAAGAACGCCTCCGACGGAGAACGTGAAGTCACCGACGATGTGCCTTCTATTCTTCTTCCTCTGCATCAAGGGAGGAGACACCACCGTGGGGAACGTCGCCATCGACGACAGATCTTCCTCCGATGACAACAAAACTTCACCCCGCGATGCCGCTTTCCGCGACGCTCTTCGAACTTCATCTCGTTATCAAGGTAGGGGAATATTGGTATGATTCTTTTTATTTAAGAGGTTGAAGAGAATTATTTTGAGAGTGATATCTTTTTCCATGTATGTTCCCTTTTGAAAACAAAGAACATGGATCAACTCAAAATTAAGTTGATCCGCGAAGAATATGTTTGCGGGTTGGGAATTCTTGTTTGCGGGGAAAACTGTAGGGGTTTTTATATATGTTTGAATTCGTTTTATTGATTCTCCATATCCTAAATTCACGACGATGATGACCAAATGAACATGATCATCGTCCTGCACATAAACCATTCTCCTTTCTCTTTTTATTCTTCACGTGTTCTTCATGCGTTCTTCAATGTCCAAATATTTATTGACGCTGGAAACACGGAGTTTTGTTGAGCGCAATATATGGATGCGAAGCCCTCAACGCAAGGATCACAAATATGCGATCGTTTAATTTTTTGGGCTTGGAACGAAGCCGCAATGGCTCGCCGAAGGAGGAATCCAAATATTTATTGACACTGGAAACTCAATGTTTCCCTGAGCGCGACATACGGACGTGAAGATCTCGACCCGAGGATCAAGGATATGCGTTCATATCATTTTTTCCGAGTTAAATTGAAGTCGGAATGGACTGCGGAAGGATCTGGAGGCGCAGCTGGCAGGCAGCCAAAGGTGGTGGCCATGCGTAAAGAAGAGGAGGCGCTAGTTTGGGTGGTGAGTGGATTTTGGGTGTGTTAAGTTAATAATTAAATTAAATTAAAAATAATAATAATATAATAATGTTATTATTATTTTCGTTGGGAAAACCGTATTTTGACGATATCTTCTTCGTGCAACCTCGGTTTCACGAACCGTTAGTGGCAGTGCGACCCTGACTTCGAGACGGAATTTATGAGTCCAATATTGGATGTCCTTTTTTGGGTTTTTGGATCGGGTACCCGAAACGCTCGTACATAATAGATTTAATATTATTATTAAATCTTTGACCCGTCATAACTCATGCGTGCGACGTCCGATTGACTCGCCGTCAGCAGCGATGCGACTCTGTCTTTAAGACAGTCGATTCAAGTCTAATGTTGGATATTAAATTCTGGTTCGTGGCTCGGGCCCATGAAACACCGAATAATAATAATAATATTATTATTACAGGATCTTGTATCAGACATATCTCTCTCATACGGTGTCGGAATGACAAACCGTCTGCGACGTTGCGACCCTGGAATCACGACAAATGTTTCAAGACTAATTTTGGATATTTAAGTCAAGGTTGAGGCGTGGGCCCCACGAGGCCCGGTTCGCGCATGATGCGGTGAAATGAAACTTTTTCACTGGCTATCCGTTTGGGACCAATGGGTAGTCCATATCGTGTGTTTTTCCGTATGGATCGCAATGGTGTGCCCGGTTTGGTTAACCGGTGTAATTTGAAGTATGACTGGGTTGGATAGAACATGAATCCAACCGGGCCCTCAGAGCGGAAACGTTTATAACTTGAGCTCCGGACGTCTGATTGACGTGCCGTCGACTTTGTTGGATTCCTCTTGATGAGACAGAACTTTTGGTATACTTCGCTTGAGATTTGGACGCTGTTGGTATATGGCCGAGTTGGATTGTACCCGAAATCCAACCGGGCCCCTAGAACGGAAAAGCTGATAACTTTCAGACTGGATGTCCGTTTGACGAACCGTCAGCGGCGTCGGTGATCTTGTTGAGAAACAGTCCCTTTCAGTATACCCTATGAGAGTTAGGGGTACAGTTGAGATACGTCCGGGTTGGTTCGCACACGAAACCAACCGGGCCCCTAGGACGAAAAAGCTAATAACTCACAGACCAGGCATCTGATTGACGCGCCGTTTGTTGCGTTGAGACCCCTATGATGAGGCGGCCCTTTGAGATACTTCATAGTGGAACTTTGAGATACTTGGAGTATCGACCTGTAGCTCGTGGAGCGGACCCTCCTGGAGACGAGCGTTCAGAGTACGGAGACCGTGTAGCCAGCTGAGACCTGGCGACTGCTTGACCGACTCGACTTGGAGTGAGTTGACTAGCCCAGTGGACAGAGCACTACTTTGTTGGGTGCAGACCCGTGGTGGACGGAGCACTACCTGTGTGACAGTGCAGACCCGCGGTACTCGTCCGGAGAGTACCTCTGCAGGCTATTAGGGGGTGTGCACTACTGTGTTTGGGTGGCATACCCCGGCGGGAAGCACTAGTGTGTTTGGGTGGCTGGCCCGCGGTACTCGACAGGAGGAGTACCTCAGCAGTCTTAGGTTAGTGAGCAGTACCTCAGAGTCGTGAAAAGACCACTGTACACTCCAGAGACAGGACTCTTCAGCAGCTACGGCTTCGATAATGAAAATCCTGGTTTGAGCTGAGTCTATGACCTTTGTGTTTACCTCATGATTGAGATGGGTCACTTGATAACTTAGGTATATGTATGGGCATATACCTGGGTAGTGGTTATCCTTTGATTTCATAATCTTTGTGTTTCCTCATGATTGAGATGGGTTACTTGATAACTTGGGTATATGTATGGGCATATACCTAGGTAGAGGTTATCTATTGAGATCTTTTTTGTGGTTATCCTTGTTGGATTTAGTGAGACCTTGAGGGTCTCGGGGTCCCTACTGAGTATCGTTATACTCACCCCTACACGGGCTATGCCCGCACCTCGTTGTGTTGGTTGCAGACGACGGGCAGCGCAGACAGAGGCTGAGTGTTCGAGGATTGGACGGTACCTGGAGGTGGACCTCACGATGAGACAGTATCTGGTGGTGGACTTCACGACGAGACGACACTTGGAGGAGGTTGACGGGTGAGAGCGTTGTGGAGGCTATCTTTACCTACCCTTCAAGTAGGATCCATGGTGGACGATCCAGGAGCTACGCTATCTGTAACTACCCTTAATGTAGGATTCTTGGTGGACGATCCAGAAGCTGCTTGTCACCTTTCAGCTATTTTATCTTTTTCCTTGTACTTTACAGTTGGGCTTGTATTTCTGGCCCCTTTACTTTCAGCACAGCTTGTTTCAATTTTACTTAGTGTTTTACTTCCGCTTGTACTCTATGGTGTTTTGTTTACTTTTATAAAGGCAATGCCTTTCCCAGTTATCGGGATTTACACCTTTGGTACTAGTCGCCAGCCCCTGGCCTATGGAAGGCGAGCTTGGGGTAGTCATGGCACGGGTCCCGAGGACGGGTCGTGAAAAATTGGTATCAGAGGATTCGGTTCTACCACATGACTTATAACTCTGATATTTTCTTTTCTGTGAAGCAATAGTGTTAAGGGTACCGAGTGAGGTCTTCAGTTCAGGGAGCCCAGTATTGGTGCGGCGACCGACATATCCGTACACCAGGACCCTGACTACTGATTTCCGACTTTGTGCATGAAAACAATGATTGCGTGTGTGTTTCCAAAAGTTTTAAAGTCAGCTCAAACTAGGTCAACTCACCAGGTATAAGATGTTGACCGTGTCTCAATTGTTCAGGATGTATCCATGTAGACAGTCAGTTGGAGTTCCGAGAGAGTACTCGATGACGGATCACCGAGCGACGAGGCTCTGGTGTAGGGCCCTTTTTACTATGTTGGCACCCTCGGGTGGTGTACCAGTAGCACCACCACCTATTGGGAAGCAGATGCCAACAGCTATACTAGCGAACTGTGCACGCTGGCAGATCACGTTGCATGAGTTCCAACAGCAGAGGCCTCCGAGGTTACGAGGCGAAACAGATTCCCAGACAGCAGAGCACTGGCTGGAGGCGATTGCTAGAGTTATCCGCCTAACTGAGACATTAGGAGAGTGGATGGTGGACTTGGCCACTAGTTCTTTCTAGTGAATGACCATGAGGATGGTCCGCATAGTGATGAGTCTTCAGTATGTAGACCGATGCCTGAGATAGTGCCTTCGGGTAGTGTGTCAGCTATACATCACTACCTGTTGGTCAACAGTTACAACCGGCAGTACCGGTAGGTGAAACATGTAATCTTACTGCCTTAAACATGTTATAACATTAGATACTCTCAAGTTTCGAGGCGAACCTGATTCACAGGCGGCTGAGGACTGGCTTGAGGAGGTGGCTGAGAGTTTTCTAGAGCTTATACAACTTCGGCAGGATGACGTGTCAGTAACTGAGAATTCATCGAGGCGTACCGAACATTCTGGGTACTCTATGAATACGATTCGAGCCATTACTTTTTTCTCTATGCATTCCTACTCACGTTAGGGTGCTAGAGAGAACCTTGAGGTTTAATGTTCTTTGGATGAATGAATACAGCTAGAGAATGTTAGAAGTTGGAACACAGCAACCTGGTGCCAGTCTCAGAGACTTGGGCATGCGAATGTTTCAAGAAGAGGAAATGTTAAGGATAGATAAATCTGTAAAGCATCAGACATGGAGGCAGAGCTAGGAGAGCAGCATGAGGTGGTGTAAATTTCAACATATTACAACCACCCGCCTTTGTTGTCCCCTCCAAGCTCAGGGAGCTGGAGGGAAGGGGAAAAGAGTAGCTGCATGCGGTCAAGTAGTGCGACCGAAATGGCTCTAAGGATGATTCGAAGTGCGGACTTTGTCTTCTACTAGCTGCCGTAGCCACAGACATCGATACGAATCATCCCTTCCTTCCATGAATCTAGTCCCAGACCTAGAGTTTCCAGTTAAGCCGTTGACTTAACCCTCACATCTGGAGATACCTTTGGGAGGAAACTCGATAGTCACACTTACGCCGACGATGTGATCTGACCCTTGAGGCGAGAGTCTCGGTTGGGACCTCTTGGTGGCAGCATCGAGGCCTTACGACATTAGTTTGAGTATGGATTGGGCAATCACTACTCATACTCAAATTGACGGTATTAGGAAAACGTTAGGATGGGTTTTCCTTGGTCGGCAAAAAGGAAACCCCAGGAAGCACAGGTTAAACTCGTGCCTGGGAGGGTGTAGTCGATCATTCTTGGGTCGTCCAACCTTACCCTCATGAAAACAGGAGTTTGAGTTTCAGTTCTAATCAGGAAAGGGAGACCTCTAGAGTTTAAGGATGACAACCACGTTCTTATACGGGTCTCACCTCGATGAGGTTTACGGAGATGTAGCTGAGGTGGCGAGATATCTCCAAGGTTCAACAGACCTTTCTAGGTCCCCAGTAGGGTAGGCGAGGTGGTTTACCGCTTCAACTTTCCACCTCAGTTGCACCGGGTTCATGAAATCTTCCACGTACCTCGGCTGAGGAGATACGTGCTTGATCCTTCACACATCATCGACCTCAGGGAGTTAGACGTCGATGACAGGGCGACATGCACGGAGGTCCCAGAAGAGATTGAGGATCGATAGGAGCGGGTCCTACGAGGATGTTCAATTCCTCTTGTGTGTTTTCGTAGGCAGCACGGGAACCTCCAGGTGAGCACATGGGAGCGGAAGGCTCAGATGCGTGCTCAGTACCACTTTTGTATCCCTAGTTTTTGTTAAAGATTTACGGGGACGTAAAGCCCTGAGGTGGTAGTAATGTAAAGACCCGAAAATTTCAAGGAAATTTTTTTCTTAATTTCTTTGGGATTTTACAAGAACGTAGTTTTAGACGGCACCTGATTCCGAGGCCCGGTGTGCCCTGAATCATTTTCCGAAGTTTAGCTCGGGTACGTTCAGTGAACGAACGAGTGGGTTTTTTCTAACTTTTGAACCGGTGCTCGGAATTGAAATATGAGGGCACCGATGAAACCAAAACGCCGGTAATTTCTTAGGAACACCTATTCCGGAGTTGCGTTTGTGCGGGTGGACAAGTTAAATTTGTGGATTAAACGAGGAATGAATAAAATTGTAAAACAACTTTTTTTAAGTCTAAGGTGGTTTTATCCTACATGGGGATGTTAGGGTGGCACCTAACTACCCATGTGAGGATAAATTTGAGGATAAATGTGAGGTGGGGCCCACACGAGCCCCAACCTTTCACATTCTCATAACTCTCATAAACTTCCCCTTTAAACTTGTTAACTCCCTTTAATTAAGTAACTCTTCCACTTCCTTATTTAATTTTCCAACCTACCTCTTAATTAATTAAACGACTCATTGTTTAATTAATTAAGTGTATTGGATTTGAATTTTGTAAATTTGAATGCATGGCATGGGTAAATAAAATAAGGTGGAGCCTTAGTTTATTTTGGTTGGAATTGATGTGTTAAGTGAAAGGGAAGAGAGCTCTTGAGTTTTGAAGAACGTTCTTGACGAAGAACAACGCCTCCGACGAAGAACGCCTCCGATGGAGAACGCGAAGTCACCGACGATGTGCCTTCTATTATTCTTCCTCTGCATCAAGGGAGGAGACACCACCGCAGGGAACGTCGCCATTGACGACGACTCTTCCTCCGATGACAACGGAACTTCACCCTGCGACGCCGCTTTCCGCGACGTTCTTCGAACTTCATCTCGTTATCAAGGTAGGGGAATATTGGTATGATTCTTTTTATTTAAGAGGTTAAAGGGAATTATTTTGAGAGTGATATCTTTTTTCCATGAATGTTCCCTTTTGAAAACAAAGAACACGAATCAACTCAATATTAAGTTGATCCGCGAAGAATATGTTTGCGGGTTGGGAATTCTTGTTTGCGGGGAAAACTGTAGGGGTTTTTATATATGTTTGAATTCGTTTTATTGGTTCTTCATATCCAAAATTCATGATGATGATGACCAAATGAACATGATCATCGTCCTGCACATAAACCATTCTCCATTCTCTTTTTATTCTTTACATGTTATTCGTGCGTTCTTCAATGTCCAAATATTTATTGATGCTGGAAACACAGAGTTTTGTTGAGCGCAATATATAGATGTGAAGCCCTCGACGCAAGGATCACAAATATGCGATCGTTTATTTTTTCGGGCTTGGAACGAAGCCACAATGGCTCGCGGAAGGAGGCATCCAAATATTTATTGACGTTGGAAACTCAATGTTTCCCTGAGCGCGACATACGGACGCGAAGATCTCGACCCGAGGATCAAGGATATGCATTCGTATCATTTTTTCCGAGTTAAATTGAAGTCAGAATGGACTGCGGAAGGATCTGGAGGCGCAGCTGGCAGACAACCAAAGGTGGTGGCCATGCGTAAAGAAGAGGAGGCGCTAGTTTGGGTGGTGCGTGGCTTTTGGGTGTGTTAAGTTAAGAATTAAATTAAATTAAAAATAATAATAATATAATAATGTTATTATTATTTTCGTTGGGAAAACCGTATTTTTACGGTATCTTCTTCGTGCGACCTCAGTTTCACGAACCGTTAGTGGCAGTGCGACCCTGACTTCGAGACGGAAGTTATGAGTCAAATATTGGATGTCCTTTTTGGGTTTTTGGATTGGGTACCTGAAACGCTCGTACATAATAAATTTAATATTATTATTAAATCTTTGACCCGCCATAACTCATGCGTGCGACGTCCGATTGACTCGCCGTTAGCGGCGATGTGACTCTGTCTTTAAGACGGTCAATTCAAGTCTAATGTTGGATATTAAATTCTGGTTCGTGGCTCGGGCCCACGAAACACCGAATAATAATAATATTATTATTATTACGGGATCTTGTATCGAACATATCTCTCTCATACGGTGTCGGAATGACGAACCGTCTGCGACGTTGTGACCCTGGAATTACGACAGATGTTTCAAGACTAATTTTGGATATTTAAGTCGAGGTTGAGGCGTGGGCCCCACGAGGCCCGGTTCGCACATGATGCGATGAAATGAAACTTTTTCACTGGCTATCCGTTTGGGACCAATGGGTAGTCCATCTCGTGTGTTTTTCCGTATGGATCGCAATGGTGTGCCCGGTTTGGTTAACCGGTGTCATTTGAAGTACGACTGGGTTGGATCAAACATGAATCCAATCGGGCCCTCGGAGCGGAAACGTTTATAACTTGAGCTCTGGATGTCCGATTGACGTGCCGTCGACTTTGTTGGATTCCTCTTGATGAGACGGAACTTTTGGTATACTTCTCCTGAGGTTTGGACGCTGTTGGAATATGGACGGGTTGGATTGTACCCGAAATCCAACCGGGCCCCTGGAACGGAAAAGCTGATAACTTTTAGACTGGATGTCCGTTTGACGAACCGTCAGCGGCGTTGGTGATCTTGTTGAGAAACGGTCCCTTTGAGTATACCGTATGAGAGTTCGGGGTACAGTTGAGATACGGCCGGGTTGGTTTGCACACGAAACCAACCGGGCCCCTAGGACAAAAAGGCTAATAACTCACAGACCAGGCGTCCGATTGACGCACCGTCTGTTGCGTTGAGACCCCTATGAAGAGGCGGACCTTTGAGATACTTCTTCGTGGGACTTTGAGATACTTGGAGTATCGACCTGTAGCTCGTGGAGTGGACCCTCCCGGAGATGAGCGTTCAGAGTACGGAGACCGTGTAGCCGGCTGAGACCTGACGACTGCTTGACCGACTCAAATTGGAGTGAGTCGACTAGCCTAGTGGACGGAGCACTAATTTGTTGGGTGCAGACCAATGGAGGACGAAGCACTACCTGTGTGACAGTGCAGACCCGCGGTACTCGTCCGGAGAGTACCTCTGCAGGCTATTAGGGGGTGTGCACTACTGTGTTTGGGTGGCATACCCCGACGGGAAGCACTACTGTGTTTGGGTGGCTGGCCCGCGGTACTCGACAGGAGGAGTACCTCAGCAGTCTTAGGTTAGTGAGCAGTACCTCGGAGTCGTGACAGGACCACTGTACACTCCAGAGACGGGACTCTTCAGCAGTTACAATTTCGATAATAAAAATCCTAGTTTGAGCTGAGTCTATGACCTTTGTGTTTACCTCATGATTGAGATGGGTCACTTGATAACTTAGGTATATGTATGGGCATATACCTGGGTAGTGGTTATCCATTGATTTCATAATCTTTGTGTTTCCTCATGATTGAGATGGGTTACTTGATAACTTGGGTATATGTATGGGAATATACCTAGGTAGAGGTTATCTGTTGAGATATTCTTTGTGGTTATCCTTGTTGGATTTAGTGAGACCTTGAGGGTCTCAGGGTCCCTACTGAGTATCGTTATACTCACCCCTGCACGGGCTATTCCCGCACCTCGTTGTGTTGGTTGCAGACGACGGGCAATGCAGATAGAGGCTGAGTGTTCTAGGACTGGACGGTACCCGGAGGTGGACCTCACGAAGAGACAATATCTGGTGGTGGAATTCACGACGAGACGACACTTGGAGGAGGTTGACGGGTGAGAGCGTTTTGGAGGCTATCTGTACCTACCCTTCAGGTAGGATCCGTGGTGGACGATCCAGGAGCTGCGCTATCTGTAACTACCCTTTAGGTAGGATTCTTGGTGGACGATCCAGGAGCTTCTTGTCACCTTTTGACTATTTTATCTTTTTTCCTTGTACTTTATAGTTGGACTTGTATTTCCGGCCCCTTTACTTTCAGCACAACTTGTTTCAGTTTTACTTAGTGTTTTACTTCCGCTTGTACTCTGTGGTGTTTTGTTTACTTTTATAAAGGAAATGCCTTCCCAGTTATCGGGATTTACGCCTTTGGTGCTAGTCGCCAGCCCCTGGACTATGGAAGGCGGGCTTGGGGTAGTCACAGCACGGGCCCCGAGGACGGGTCATGACATGGTCATAGCGGTTCCCTACTATAATGATAACCTTGAAATGCCCTAAAAATATTCTTAAATTTAGTTCTTTAGTAGGATAACATTCTATGGTGGGGAACATAGCATGAAACAGTTGTGAGTACTCATAAGTGGATGAGACTACATCTCATGGAGTTCGCACTTGGTAATAACCAAAATGAGAGATTATGAGAATATTCCCACCAGTGGGAATTCTGTATGTTTGTATTTCATTGAATATTATTATTTGTGAGCATGTGTGGTGATCCTTAAACTTTAATATTATTATTAATGTATTCCTGACTCGTGTACTTAAATATATTACCATAAACCATGATGATAATAGTTCATGGAAAAGTTGGATATATTGGGTGCGCCTTGAATGACATGTTATTAATGGATAAGTCGAGGAAGGATTTGTCCCTTCCATATTTATAGAAGTTGATATATTAACCCTTGATTTAAATGAAACTGTTACATTAAATTTTGCGATCATGGTGTAACGACGTGTTTATTTCAAATAGTCAAAGAAATATGTATCAAGCATAGGTTGATGATGCGTGTGTGCAATTTTCTTGATGAGATATTGTGACAAAGAGATTATATTACTTAGTAATCCTTCGTGTGTTATTGTCAAAGTTACGACATTAATTTCTTTCTATTGGGTGCTTTGACCCATTGCTAGGTAGTAATCATGGACTTTAGACAAATCCATCTAATGCCAACGATAAATGAGCATATAGGGTCACACACTAAGTGTTTTCATTGATCTTAATTAAATTCTATTTGAATTTAATTATTTAAATAAATATAAATTATCAAGAACAATAAATAATTTTATTCAGGATTTATTGATCACAAATATTAAATAAATATTCATACACAAGATTGTGAATAAAAATATTTATTTTACTGTATATTAAATACATATTAATTCATTAGACTATGAATAAAATATTTATTTATGAATAAAATATTTATTTATGAATAAAATATTTAATTAAATATTTATTTGGGTATTCAATAAATGTCGAGGAGGATGAGTGGACCAAGATGACAAAATAATATTTATCATTGCGCCAGTTAGCAAACACCATAAAATAATAATAATAATATTATTATTATATGACATGGGGTTTTATAAGGTTTATTATATTATTTATGGGTCATTGTGCAATTAAATAACATTTTAACCTAGACCCTAACTCTATAAATAAATTTTTATGTCTATTGTGTAGGGTAATCGAGAATTGAGAATCGTTGTGCACAACAAATTTCTATCTCAGATTCCTCCTCTCTTCCTCTCAAGAATGAGAAGCACAAGAGAAATTCCTTCAAACCTAAAGGAAATAGAAGCAATCAAGATGTACAACACAAGATGATAAATCCTTCATGCTAGCACCTGATGTTCCATCGATGTTTCTCAGAGATCAAAGGAGCATGTGTGGATCACCTCTAGATGGATTCTACACATGGATCCTTCTAGCGCAATAATGGTAATCTGAAAAGGGATTTTTGGATGATCAATACACATTTAAAGAAATATCATAAGATGAGGTATCATTTATTTATATCTAAATTAAATTAATTATAAATTTAACATGCAAAAGATCCTCTCTCTGGGTTCTAGGATTTTCTATCTTCATATTCGATGGAAAATATTCATTGGTCATAAAGTTTACATCTTACAAAATTTTCATATGATCCATCGAATCTAAATAAAACTTAATTATTATTTTACCTCTAGGAATTTCCATTTAATATGGAACCTTCATGTGGAAATAGAGTGGTCACATTTTAAATTTATAATAATTTATTTTATTTTTGACCGACTATTTACAATAATGGTTTGATCTTTCATTTCTAGATTATTATTTCTTTAATCTGATATTTATTTAACATGCTTTCAAAATTTTAATTACTTTGTTCAAGATTCATATTTTCTTAAAGGACTAAGAATATAAGAAGGTTGACTGGAGATTTCATCGAGAAGTGGCAAAGATTCTGGTCGGTGAGACTGGTTAACACGATGTGTAACTGAAGTACACATTGTGTACCCAAATGCACTTTACCTAGACGTGTCACATGCTAAATGACACACCAAGCAGTTATTACATGTGGTGAATTTATTGTACATTTAATGTAGACCGGTCCAACCTAGAACATGTATTTTTGGATTATACAGTGTGTAGATGGCATACATGTCGTGTAGTCTACACAATTTAGCAGTGGAATTCACACTAAAAATGTGGTAAATACATGATTTCATCCCATGTGGGACTAAAAACCTATGTAATTAATGAAACACATAGCATGTATTTGACATACAAAATGTTTAATTTATTACTTTTGGCATCCGGAGAACACACCAAGTCATTCGATATGTTATGTGGACACACGACTAGCAGAACACATGGTGTGTAATCGGAGTACAAGTTGTGTGGTCCTGCATCCGATGAACATGCATAGTATTTAGATGGGTTGAATAGATACATAGAAAGCGTGATACGTGGCATGCACCTGGTTGGTACACACTATGTAATCCAACCTAAATACATGCCAAAGGACCAAGTGTTTATCATGGATACACTAAAAATGAGGAAAACATCGTGTAGCTTGTAAGTACACATCATATAGTCTCCTAATAAAAGACAAAATTAAATTAATTTAAAACAATTAATTACCACATTAAAACCTAATTACACTGATTGGAACCTAATGTGTTTGACAATGTAATAAAGGTTTTAAATATTGTTTTAAAATAATTAATTATTTTCTTGAAATTATATATAATTATTGGTTATGCCATTTATTTTCCATGAATTCATTAATGATGAGTATATCAAGGAGAATTTGGATGGTCATTATGTTAAAAGGGAATTAATTAATTCAAGAACATTTATCTTAATAATAATGAACAAATATAAGTAAATGTTAACCAATGCACTTTTGTGTATTCGTTGCATGTGTATGATCATTCACAAACTTGAACAAGACATGTGTATGCATTTGTTTTATTTAATTTATTTTATTGCATGTTTTTTCAATTTTTAATTATTAAATATGGTGGATTGAGATTCATCCCTCCCTCCTTTATTATGTAGGACTTGTGTGTCCAATGTGATTTATGTAATTCCCATTAACCAATCCTTGGGTTCCCCTCTCCTACGAGTGAGTTATAAATACATGTAATAAAAGGATTATCCCAAGGCATGTGAACGTGGTTCAAGATGGAACTGATACAATGCCAACCTAGGTGATACACATGCAGATAGAAGGAATGCTGCAACTCATTGCAAAAATATCACAATAAGTTTTCCCCTAGGTCATATGTTGATTTATCATCTGCTCATTAAATCAACCTTTAGATAAGATCATGATCGGGTCATCTATGTATTTATTTATTTCTATCGAATGCATTATTTATTTTATGGATTCATGACCATGATCAAATAAATAAATGGATTAATATGAAAATATAGAATTTAAATAAATGGATTATGTGTAAATGTTTTACCAAAACATGGTTAATCACTTAATTAAAATACGTTTAATACTAAAAAGACATGTAAAGGATAAAACAAGAAAAATTTATGCATAATGAAACAAAATCCCTCAAGTTAATATTAAGTCTTTATTCCTACCATCATCTGAATTAAGATGAACCCATAATTGAAGCATTGGTTCAACCAATGTTGGGGGAACTTTTAATTGTCAAGAAGTCTTAACTAAGATAGTTGATTAAATTAATCAAATATATATTGGGTTTAATGAATTAGGTATGTCCAATAAAAAATTAGAGGCAAGTGTTGAGGAAATCCTAGTTAGGATTTCTAGATTGGGGAGTCCACTCAAAAGACCAAGGAACTACATGCCCACAGTTAGCAAGAGCACCTACCTAAACACTTTCTTATAATTTTCATGGCCTACATTTTAATTATAAGAAATGAAATATGGATCCTTGCCACTAGAATGTCTTATGTGATGAGACATTTTGAGTTCAATGGTGAGGTATGTTGAGACTTGATCAAATATCAAGATGCTTAATAAAATTAAATTCATTATGTCTCACATAAATTGTAATCAAGTGAAGTACTAATAATATTCTCTATTGTAATTTTAGACGAATAGAAAATTATTCATCCACATTATCCCTGCAATCAATATATGATAAAGACCATATCTTTACTAGAAATTACTTAAAGGAATGGTTTAGATACCTATGGGTTGTGTTCCACTATGAATTAAAATATTATGTTCTATAATCTTCACTACCCGATCTTTCTATTAAATAGGTGAGTGATAAAGAGTTATATATCTATGATAAACAATTGAGTAACATAGTCAATATCTGGTGTTTAATGCTTTCATACATGTCTAGTGAACTCAGGGAGTCTCATGAAGACATGTATGCTTATAGAATGCTCGATCATCTCCATGGTATATATCAGAAGAGTGATATAAATTTAAAATTTAAGATATACAATGAACTATTTCAGAGAAATATTAGATAATGTGCACCATCTAGGCCTCACATAGTCAAACTCATTAGCTACACTGAGAACCTAGAGGTTCTATAATTTAAAATTCCTAAAGAACTACACACTAATATTATTCTTTCATAACTCCCTCAGAGATTCTCTAAGTTTATTATAAATTTTAATATGAACAAAATAGAGAAGTCTCTTCTAGATCTTCTCAAACTTCTTCACCAAGTTGATAAGGAAACAACACATGAAAATCTTTATATCCTTATGGTGAATAAAAGGAAAGGTCAAGCGAAGAGAACTAAAACCAAATATTCTTCGCAATACCCTTTAAAGAAGAGAAATATGAAGGGGAAATAAAAGGATCCAGATTCTATTTGTTTCACATGTATCAAA
The DNA here is from genome assembly GCA_963277665.1 of Viscum album. Lineage (NCBI taxonomy): Eukaryota > Viridiplantae > Streptophyta > Magnoliopsida > Santalales > Viscaceae > Viscum > Viscum album. The sequence continues at coordinate 888,022,078 of OY728151.1, read as the reverse complement.
AAGAGACACTGGAAGAAAAAATGCACTCAAACAAAGAATAAAGGGGAAGCTTCAAGTGCGTTTGTTATCGAGTGAAATTTATCCATTTATAAAAATTGAGTATTATATATAGAATGTGGTGATCACACATATATTCAAATATATGAATAGAGTAAATTAAATAATATTGACTGATGGGAGGTAGATCTATGAATAGCCAGTAAATCCAGACTTGATGTTGTTGCCATCGGGGACTATCACCTCACATTGTGGATAAGAATGATATTGGTTTTAAAAGGTTTTAATTATGTGCCATCTATTACCAAAAACATTATTTCTATATCTAAACTTGATATATATGGATTTATTTTCAAATTTAGGGATAAATGGTTCTTCTTTTATAAGGATAACATTTTTATGGTAAGTCATATTTAAATAACAGTATTTTTGTGTGTGTTGGATTACATGAACTAAGTAATGGAAATCAATAATAAAACTATTTCACATGAATCATACCAAAAATAACTTTTCCATAACCGGCTAGGTTATGTAAATTAAAATAATTTGACTAAATTACATCAAGATAGATATTTATATTCCTTTGAACTAAAACCACTTGGTGTATGTCACACATGTGTACAATGAAAAATGAATAAATCACAATTTAGTGGGAAAGGTGAAAGGGCCAAATCGATTCTTGAATTAGTTCATACCGATGTGTGTGTACCATTTCCTGTTGAATTAAGGGGTGGGTAATCATAATTTATAACTTTTAATGATGATTTAATTATATATCGATATGTCTACTTGATGAGGTATAAGTCGGATTCCATTGACAGATTCAAAGAATACTAGAATGAAGTTGGGAACCAACTTGGTAAGAATATTAAGAAACTCCACTCAAAACATAGTGTAAAATATCTTAATCACGAATTTATTGATTATTTATAGGAGTTTGGGATTTTATCCCAACTCACTCCACCTAATACACAATAATGGAATGGTGTAAGTGAGAGGAGGAACCAAAAATTGTTAGACATGATGATGTCAATGATGAGTCATGTGAGTCTTACATTATATTTTTGGGGATACATGATAGAACATCAGTATACATACTAAACTGAGTGATAACTAAAGTGGAAGATATTATTCTATACCAATTATGGAGTGGAAAGAAACCCAAGTTACTGTATGAACATGTGTGGGGATGTGATTCATTTGTTAAGGCCTTTTTAGGTAATAAAGTTTCACCCCAAGGAACAAAATGTTTCTTTATAGGATTTTCCAAGGAAACAAGGAGATATTACTTGAAAATCCCTCTAGATAAAAAATTTGAAGTTAACAGACATCCCACATTCCTTGAGAAGGATCATATCTCTAAAAGAGATAGTGGAAGGGAGATAGACTTTGATGTAGTCCAAGATCAAGATACACAAGAGTTGGAATAAGAACGAATTCCACAAATCCCCGTGGAAGAAGTTAGAGAGACAAAAGTACTATGCATAAGTACAAGAGAGGTTAGATAATTAGAATGATATGGTTTTCTAGTCACCAAGGATGGTGACTCATTATTAATTGATAATAATGACCCTATAACCTATAAGTAAAGAAGAAGTGGAATAGATGATTCCAAGTGGAAAGAAGATATGAATTTTTAAATTAATTCCATATACCAAAACCAAGTTTGGATTTTAGTAGATCCTCCAATGGATGTAAAGACCATTCACTATAAATGGGTATTCAAGAAGAAAATGGAAATGGATGGAAAAGTTAGTTCTTATAAGGCTCGAATGGTTACAAAAGGGTTCAAACAACGTCAATTCATTGACTGTAATGGAACCTTTTCAATAGTTTATATAGAAAAATACATTATAATTATACTTTCCATTGCAGATTCCCATGACAATTAGATTTGTAAAATGGATTTCAAAATATCCCTCCTTAATGGGAACCTTTAGGAAGATGTCTATATGACACAACCCGAAGGGTTTGTGGCTCCAAAGGATGCCAAAAAGGTATAAAAATTGAAAAGATACGTTTATAGTTTAAGAAATAATCCATGTCATGGAACATTTAGTTTCATAAAGAATTATTATGATAATTTTGTCTATAAATAGTTTAGTGGGAGTGTACTCATTCTCTTAACAGTTTATGGAAATGACATACTACTTATTAAAAATAAGATACCCATATTATAGTATGTTAAATCCTGGATGAATACATGCTTCTCCATTAAGGAATTAGGTGAATTATAATATATTCTTGGGATTAATATCCATCATGATAGATCCAAGAGGCTTCTTGGACTAAGTCATAGTACATATATTAACAAGATATTGAAGAGATTTAGTATGAAACAATTCAATAAGGGATTTTCGCTAATGTCACATGCTATTCATCTTTTTAAGAAAATGTGTCTTTATATACATGAATAAAGTTATATGATGACAAGGATTCTATACATATTGGTGATTGGGTCAGTCATGTATGATATACTATGTACTAGGATAGATGTCTCCTATACCTTAAGTGTGGTAGGAAGATATCAGTCCGATTTAGATGATTTCCAATAAATAATAGTCAAGACCATCCTTAGGTATTTGAGGTTTACTAAGGATATGTTCCTAGTCTATGGAGGATATGAGGAACTAATCATCAAAGGATATGTATATGTTAGTTTCCAAACAAATCAAGAATTTCTGAAATCGTAGACGAGATACATATTCACTATCAATAAAGGTACAATGAGTTAGAAGAGCTCAAAGAAAGTTGTGGTCATAGATTCTATAATAGGTTATGAGTATATTTTGGAATCTAAGGAAACTAAATAAGTAGTTTGGATATGAAACTTCATCCAAGATCTTGACATGGTACCTAAAAGTAAAGATACTATAACACTCTATTGTGATAATACTACATCGGTGCCCCTTGTAAAGGAGTGAAGATCACATCAATGGATGAACTATATACTTTAGAAGTATCATATTTTGATGGATTTTTCTAATATAGGTGATGTCACAATGAGAAAAAAATCCATGGAATACAGTGTGGTGGACACACTGACTAAAGCCTTAATTCGGTAAAAACATGATCATCATGTAAGGTCTAGAAGAATAAAAGTTGTAGGCAGTTGTCTCTAGTACAAGTGGGAGTTTTTTGAAGTTGATTTTCTAGAACCAATTCTTTGTACTTTAGATTAAATGTACATTAAAATATTTTAATATTAATAAAACATATTATTATATATTGTTCATTATTCTAAATGAATTTAATGTAAAAATTTCCTAGAGTATATGTCTCATTAATAAGGTCATAGTAGTTTCCTACTATGATTAGATCCTTTAAATTCAATGAAAAATATTCTTAAATTTAGTTTTACAGTTGGATAAAATTATATAATGGGGCACATAGTATGTAAAATATCAAGTGAAAATAATCGTAAGCATATGAGACTTCATATCATGGAGTTTTCACTTAGTAATCTCAAATATGGGAGATTATGAGAATAGACCCACTGGTAGGAATTCCACATGTATATGTGTCATTAGATATTCCCATCTACGAGCATGTTTAATGTTCCTTAGACTTTAATATTATTATTAATTCATGTTATGACTCACATAATTTGATTTATTTATTTAAAATATGACGGTAATAATTCATGGTGAAGTTGAGTGCATTGGGTGAGTCATGAATGACATGATATTAATGGATAAGTTGAGGAAGGATTTGTTACTTCCATATTTATGGAAGTTTATATCTCAATCCTTTGATTAAAATTTGAACCATCACATTAAATTCTATGTCTATGGTATAACGACATGTTTATTTCATAAAGTCAAAGAAAGACGTATCAAGAACATAGGTTGATGACACACGTGTGAAACTTGTTTCATGAGATATTGTGACAAATATATTATATTATATAGTAAGAGTTCCTATGTATTTTTTGATGTTGTGAAATTAACTTCTTTTTATTGGGTGCCCTGACTCATTGCTAGATAGTAATCTTGAACTTTAATCAGGACCTCCTAATGCCAATGAGAAAGAATACCATAGGGTTACACATTAAGTATTTCCATTGATCTCAATTAAATTCTATTTGAATTTAAATATTAGGATAAATATTATTATTAAGACTGAGGAATAATCTTTTTTAGGATTTATTGATTTTAAAAACTTTATAAATATTTATTCACTAGATTGTGAATAAAAACATGTATTTTATTGAATATTAAATAAATATTTATTCACCATACTGTGAATATAATATTTATTTATGAATAAAATATTTAATTAATTATTTATTCAGGTATTCAATAAATGAATAGGTGGACGAGCGGACTAAGATAATGTCTGGTGATAAATATTAATTTGAAAGAAAGAAAAATAATATTTATCTTTGTGTCAGTTAGTGCAAACTATAAAATAATAATAATAATAATAAAATTATTATTATATGGAATGGGGTTTGATAAGGTTTATTATATTATTTATGGGTTTTTATGCAATTAAATAATATTTTAAAAATAAACCCTAACTCTATAAATATATAGTTATGTCTATTATGCAGGGTTAATCAAGAATTGAAAAACGTTGCACACAAAAAATTTCTCTCTCAAATTCCACCTTCTCCCTTCCTCTGAATAATGAGAAGCACAAGAGAGATTCTTTCAATTCTAAAGGAACTATAAGTGATCAAGACAAAAAATACAAGATGATAGGTCCACTGCACTAGCACCTAACATTCCATCAGCGTTTCTCAGAGATCAAAGGAGCATGCATGGATCACCACTAGAGAGATCATACTCTTGGATCATATCAGTTTAATGACTATAATACAAAGGGATTTTCAGATGATCAAAAACACCTTTGAAGAAAGATCCTAAGGTGAAGTTTCATTTCTTTAGATCTAAATTAAATTAAATATAAATTCTACATGCATAAGATCAACTCTATGGGTTCCAAGATTTTCTATATTAATATTTGGTGGAAAAATTTCTTTTGTCATGACATTTACGTCATGAAAAATTGGTGAATAATCCATCGAATCTAATAAAACCTTAATGGTTATTTTCCCACCAGGTTCTTCCACTGCATCCAGAACCTTCATAATTTTCTATTACCTTGGTTCATAGTAAAAATCCAAATTCAATACCATATTATTTCATGAATCAAGTGGAATTATAAGAATTTAAAGTGTGGTTTGATGACTTGAAGAATAAGGGATTCATTTGATGGAGTATTTTTCCATAGGCAACACCAATTCTGTTTTCCTAGAATATTGATGTATGCCCACACTTTTGAAATTATTATTGAAATTTGAACTAATTAAACACCAAAAATAAATATCTTTCTCTTATATCACTATAGGAAAAAATCATTTAGAGGTGGGTTTTTAATGGTGATTTCAAATCCATCATAAAATTTTTATTTTTTATTTTTTAGTGATGGTTTTCCAAAACCATCGCTAAATATAAATTTTTAATTTTTAAAATTATTTATTTAATTTTAGTATTGGTTTTTTAAAATCCACCACTAAAATAATTTTTGTTCTAAGAGAATTCAAAAATCGGACTTCAACATCTAACTTTTGATTCAGATGTCCATTTATGCTCCAAGATTTATCAAATCAAAGGTTACAAAAATAACTATAATTATATTAGATACTAATTTGGTAATAACTATTAATAAATAATTTATTACTATTATAAGAGAAGTTTAAAATCGACATTAATTAAAACAACCATAACTTTTGATCTGATAGTCTGTTTGGGCTCTTTGACCTATCAAATCAAAGCGTACAACATCAATTTGGACCAAGATATATTACTTCCTTAGACTGGAAGTGATAAATCCTTTCTTGACCATTTAACCAATTTCATAACTCCAATGACACACCCAACAGAATCTACCTTGCCACTATTTCATTATCATGGTTTTTAGATTGCATCAAAGTATGCAATTAAATGGCACACATTGGAAATGATCTCAAGTTAGGAGACCATTACACATGTACATAGATAGGAACATCAAATGACACCCAAAACATGTGGTGTTCCTATTGGAAGGTATTTCCTCATGATCTCACTACTAGAAACCACCAAGTGATAACTTTATGAGAAGAAGTATCAATTCTTATGAGCCCCCAACACCTGATAGTAAAAAATATACCATGTCTGGTTAGTAAGATGTATCTAGACCATATGACATATGTTTAAGATTAATTTAATAATATCTTGAGGTTCTCATTATAGTCTGGTATCTACTATAACCTTTTTGATACGACAATTAATCTATAAAAATTACCATTAAATAATGGACTCATAAATGTATACGCAATAATAGTAAATGGACACCATGTATATCTAACTGTATACATGATATGATAATAAAAAATACTGCATAGTTGGGTCTAGGGAACTCAATGTTACAACACTCCCACTTGCACTAGAGCCAACTTTCTAACCAAACTTGTTATCTATAACATTATTAAGATCATGTTTCCACTGAGTCATGGCTTTAGTTTCTGGGTCCACTATGATTCCAGCACGTAGAAATTCTTCTATTTGCGACCTCATTGGCTTGAGAAAAACTTCTCAAGTGATGGTGTCCTCTAGTATATCTCTTTTGTACACTATAATAAATTGAAATGTTGGCTAGTAAGAATATTATAATTATGATAACACTTTACTTACTAGGTTTGATTCCAAGAACTGGAATAAATAATTGCATTTAAATTCTTCTTAGCTACCTCAGAAGCTGAAACATACTTGGTATTTTTAGGTATGGCTACCACTATCTTATACGATCTTGTCTCTCTCATCACCTTAGCCTTACTGTGATATTAGATTACATGAATCTAAGGAATACTAGTTTATTTTCCCTTAAAACTAGTATCTTTTCTTCTCCAATTACTAGGTACATATCTTTTTTATTTTCCGAAGTACAAATGGATAGTTCTAACAGCTTCCCTTGAAGTTCTCCTATATAAAATTGATATTTTCCTACTATAAAGTATATCATGGAAATATAAATTATTGTATATATCATGGAATACGTGATTGATCCATCGCTAAAGCATATGGAATTTAACTCACCATGTTAATCTCCTCTAATGTCCCATAAATGTCAACCCGAAGAGATAATATTCCATGTGACACTGGCAACAATTCTAACTCAAATTGTTCCAACTTGTATTTTTCCATACCATGCCACTATATATATGATTGAATTGGTCCAAGAAACCATTATATCTACCTCATTATTTCTTGTTACCTAAAACTTAGGTTGCTACTTTAATTCAATCACTGGAGAATAGATTATTTCATTTTGGTCTTAACTAACATGAAGACCAATAGACATTTTCCATATATTGCTGAACATATTTCACTTAGAAAACAATGGTTCTCCCACTAACCTCTGGTTGACACATGGTAATGATTCATTCCAAATTAATATTCCATGGTCCTATTTATTACTTCAATCATAAACTGGATTTTAATAACTTGAAACCTTTATTAGCATTCTATGATGTGACCATCCCTTTCTGGTTGCTTTGTATTGACACCTTCCATGATTAGTGGTCATGACATCCAATGTTCAATATAATGATCATAAAAATTCACTATGAAAAGTAAAATTCTAATGGAGTTAGGAAAAATGAATTGGTATAACCAATCGAGCCTTATTGGTACCATGCTTGTACCATCCATGTATCATTTCACTTGAATACCTACCATAATATTCAATATTATAAGCCCCCTTTAAATTTGATACATGGAATACATTATTGAATTTTAATTAGCCTCATCAATCTTAGCTAATTTTAATATATTGCTTACTTGTAGAAATTATTATTCTTACTGAATAATGTATCACCAACCACAATGACTAAAAAAACCATCACCATGGTTTTATCCTTCCTATACAGTATGTGTATCTAGAACATTCCTGTTCCACATAAACTTGTGGAACTAGTTCCTATGCCAACTACATGTGCGTCTTAGGCATTGAATAAACTCAAGTCAATCCGGATCCCACTATCTCAAGATAGATGTTAACCCTTTTATAGAAATATAGTCTATCACTTTACTACTACCTTTTTATATTAGATATTTATGTAATATCATAAGCAATCATTAGGATAATATATGCACAATGTGTTTGTTTTTTATGCAAGTTTTTATGTCCTAACAAACTCTTTTCATCCAAACACATGTCCTTATAACATAATGGATTTTAATCATACTATGACTCATATGATATCCATTTATCATTATATCTAGAATATGGTTATGGGATATCACCGTTATTTGTGAAGTACATCATGAAATATAATGGAAGTTTTTGCAAGTTGATACATTGATACTCCTTGAATCATAACTTTGATGTCTAAAATGTGCATTTAGAAATTTCTCCATGCTACATTTTATTGATCAATGTTAACATGTAAGACTTCATTATTAATCCTCATTAACATCAATGTCGTGATGTAGATAAGGTAATATTAATTTAGGAATTTCTCCATGCTGCATTATATTGATCGATGAATGCTTGGTTAAGACATTCTTCGGCATGCCAACTCGAAGCAACTCATATCTTCTAACCATGCATATATCATACTTCACTTTTACATTCCTTAATGACATAAAGGAATCTAATGAAGTATATTCACCACTATCTTACCATTGGAATAGTTAACACTCTATTGTTGAAATAATTCCATAATATTTGAGGATTTCCTTTATTTCTAAAGGTTCCTTTTCCAAAACTAAGTATATACGTCAATAATACCTAAGGTGTTTAGCTTGAATGAGTCTAAATAAAAAATTAGGTATATCCCTGATGTATAATTTTAGTTTTTCTTAATAAATATTGTATTTCCACAACTAGGTAAATAAGTCTTACATTTTATATTCATCTAGTATTGCCTATGATTCTTGTATCATTGAACTATTAGTTGAGTATTAAACACCAGAAATAAATTGTTTTCCTGAACCTAGAATAATTTCTCCTTGTGTTCATAGGAAACATGAGATAAATGATTTTGGTTTTACTCAACAATAGTTTTACAATAATCATTCACTTGGAAATACAGAAGTTGTGTAGCTATCACCGATTACTTAGAAACCACCCTTTCTTAGCTACTTGGAGAATATACCCAACTTTTAGTAACATTTATATACTTACTTGGTTACTGTTTTAAATAAAAACATGTGAAAGGAATACTATAATTAATACCCAAGAAGTATTAGCAAAACATTACATTTTATATTGATGATTATACTTGAAGAATAAGTGATAACTTGATTCTTTAATTTAAATTATTGCGATTAAACTTCCATGAATTTATTTCATGATATGAAAAGAAAATAACCCCCTGTTTATTAACCAACCTCATTGCATTGAAGGACATTGTGGATGTTCTTCTGGCATTACTTTCTATTATCCTTTTCTCATTTGCTTTCAATTTTTTTGCCATAATAATTAAAGATCAATATGTCTTTTATATTCTTATTTACTTGGAGAACCTTACCTAAATAGGTAATGAAGAGTTTACTCAATACTGTTCATTTTGCAACCTAAAAAAACTAGAGTAATTGGGTAAAAATGATATGAGAATGTGATCCATAGAAATATCATGAACCATATTTCAATTTACACATGTCTAGTGTAATCATTTCCTATTCATATCCATGATTCACTTTCTCCTCGCAAACTTCTTGAAGATGAGACTTCATGTTATATCATTAATGTCCTAAAGTATTGACCACAACTAGCATTATAAATTTATGATAACATAAAGAAATAACCATCATATACACTGTACATTAGTCTCCTATAAGAATATTTCTCACCCTCACTTCTTGTGGCGGTTCAACATTTAAGGGGACACCAACACCTTGAATTTCCTATAATGTAGTATTGTGCGCAATTGCTTGTACTACACTCAGAAACTCATACCAATGTGTACATTTAATTTGTCTATTATTTATCATACTATTTATTATGGTATAACTTTCCATTTCTACAAAAATAGAATCCTAGAAGATCAATACTTTTTAACTTGATTACCGATTTAGACATTGTTGATAGATTAATTAAATCCTTAAATGTATCCCACTATTTTATCAAATTATAGGAATCCTTTGTGATAGAATTAGAATACTCTATAACTTGAGTATTCTAGTGTAAAGGATCCCTAAAACTCCCCTCATAGTCTACAATCTTTGGCTACGCCACTACTTGGAGGGTTCAAGGTAGGTGTTTGGATGACCAACCACATTAACTCGTAGTTCCTTGATCTGTTGAGTGAAGTCCCAACTTATAAAATCATAAATTGGTTTACTAAGTGATTTTCTATAAAATTATAGAAAGTTATATTTGGATAATAATTAATACAAATTTAGTTAAGTCAACTCACCACTCTCATAAGAACTCCCCGGTAGTAAGAGGCACCCTCACATTTGGCTGACGAGCACCCAAAACACCTAGTTTTGTCAAAATTTGAATGATGGAAGGAAGTTACGACTTAATATTTATTTGAGTGTTTTATTATTTTAACTGATGAAAGAAATAATTTTATATTTCATAATCATGTACTATGTGATCGCACTCACAAATGATCATGCAATAGAAAATATCCATCACATCACATGTTCATTTTATCTGTGTATGCTTGTTTATTATTCTACGTGATTGTGCATAAACTAGACATTGAGAAAATAATAAACCATGCAAGAATAAAATGACGACATGATCATGAAATGATACTAATGGTTGATCCATTATTTGAATAATGAATTAATCTAGTATCTAGGGGTAATACCTTGAATCGCGTCACTTGTGACTCAAGTTGCACCACCCACCCGTCCAATGCATCAAACTCTTATATGGTGTGTCTCCATAACATGGTGAAAAATGTATCATTTCTCATCTCATCATTATAAAATAATAATCACTCGCAAGTGAGGGGGTCTCAGGAGTATAAAATACAATTGATAAATGGACAAACATACCCTTATAAATTTAATAACAAAGATGACTCGTAGATTTCCATTTATTGAACTACTTGTTACAAATAATCAATGAAATAATAAATTAAATAAATAAAACAAACACTAGACATGCATTGGTCGGTCTTAGACTCATGATCGGTCTAATAAAAATTAAACTCACATATTAAAATAAATGATGAAATAAAATTGAACTCTCATTAAATTATACTCAACACCATTTTTATTAAATAAAAATTCTCTCATATTTTAATTCAATATTTATGTCATTCAGTCCCATTAATTAATTTAATTTTAAAACCAAAAATTAAATTATTTAAATTAATTTAATCCACAGTACTAATTTTAAGACAAAAATTAATATTTCATTAATTTAATTTAAAACCAAAATTAAATTAATTACTTAAATTAGTTTTTTATTATAAAATTAGTAGGATCTCAAAAAGCCTGAGCAAGGCCTTTGAAGGTTTGGATGAACCCACAAATTCCCATTATGATCCTTGCATACCCCCATGCATGGGAATTCTGAGCCAAGAAAATCTGACCAGACCCGTTTCGAGTCGGACAGTCCTACCTCATCCAATTTTGAGGTGGTTTAGGTCTAACATAACTCATTATAGGGGTGACCGTGTTGTCGTGACATGTCAAATTGATTATATTTTTAAGATTGATTTATAGTCTAGGGTAAACCCTAGGTCGTCTCTCAAGGAGCGTTGGTAGGTTTAGAGTGTGTATTTTTGATAAAAATGTCTAAGAGAGGGGTGGTTTTGAAAACAGCTTAAAACAATGACTTAATTGAAATAGCTTAAAAGATGAGTGACCAAATGGATTTTGAGAAATATGAGATAAAAGGGTCGATGTGATTTCACTACACACATATCAAGTTCATTGTTCATAGAGATTCATCTTGGGTTTAGAGTAATCCTTTGGTTGGAGTTAATTGGAATCCCGATTAATTCCTAAGCTTTTATTTCAATACTTTACGGACCAAACCTTGACGTAACAATCGTATTGTCAAGGTCCAATACTTATGCATAGAATAAGATCTTCCAAAGCATATTGAAATCTCAATAAGGTGGGTATGAAAAGGATTCTTGTGATGTCCAATCGGAACAACACAAGTCACGCACTCAAAACCTCACACCGATCGGTTAGAAATTAAGAGCATAACACTCACATGCATCAAATCAAGAATTCAAATCTGAAATAAAATAAGATACATGGAATGAAATGTTTAAACACCCAAATTACTCCAAACCAGTAGCTAATTTATGCATCGGAACTCCCTTGGCATGTGTGTAGCTCCCTCACAACGAACACCCAACTTTTAGCTCGACATCGGGAGGAGGAGGAAGCTCGGGTGGAACTCCTTCTTCATTGTTGATCTCCCTATGAGGATAGGGGCCTCCAGAACCTCCAAGGTGATTAGGAGACTCTTCTAGGACTCCAAATTGGCAGCACTTCACTCCTTGGCCGAACTTGCAAATGAGGAGCCCAAGGTGCCCTTTTATAGGAAATGTGGGAGGTGGTTTTGTGAACACAGATTTCATCAATCCACTTGCAGGACGCGTTTCGGCATTCAGACAGTCTTATCTCTCTTTGGAGAAAATAGAAAAGTTGTAGCCCTACCTCTTGACTGTCTCCACCGAAAGTTTGGCACCGTTTAGACAAATAATTCTCGAGATATTGATAAAATACAGAACACCGAATTTGACTTGGTCCAAATTCGGTGGCTCGGACAGATCAGTTCGTATGGGCCCCATGAAATCCGAATAAGGATTGGGTTCCTTAATAGGAAATGTAGAATATTGAATTTTGGACAGGCCCACAAAATTTCAGCCCATTTGGATGCACGTATTTTGTGTAATATTCAAAACAGTGGACAGATGTCCATGGATCCATGCAATTTTGGCCCAGTTTTCTTTCACTTCATCAAGAGCCCTCCAAATCACCTCCACCTACATTGTAATTTTCAAAACAAGTATCATTGCCCTATTTAATAGTGATAAACCCTAAATTATTGAATCAAACATGAAGTACAATTTGATAATATTTTTATAATTTTTAATACAAAATATGTTTAGCACAGCGGTGTAAGGGTGAAAATGAAACAGTGAATCGTGGTACGATCACACCCCCACACCTAAACATTTGCACTCCTGGGAAAAGTCACATATTCAAATACAATGATTCATATATATATATATATATCCAACATCATAAAGATTTATCATTTGAGTAAATTTTATTTAAAGTAAAGTGATCAATGCACGAACCACACCAAGGAGTTCTTCCTAGTGAAAATAGAAAAAGATGTCTCATAAATCATATCATAGTGAAATTCAAAAAGATTCATGATACCCAATTGAGAAAGGAATTCAGAAGTAAACCATGACACTAAATATCCATGTGTGTGTGTGAAAACCATTCCATGCTATTCTTTCCACTTGATATCTAATAAATATATGTTATTTTAACATTTTTCAGCTTAAATGATTTTCTCACCGAACCTGTCCTACATCCTTTGCAATCATATTTCAAGACCCACTCATTTAAGCATTCCCAGAAGTCAAACCATAAGCTCCCGACCTAGATATCCCCATATGTTGCACATTTCATCACTCCCCTCATTTTTTTTTGAAGTTGCAATTGGAACAAATCTCACACTCATCTCTCAACCCTTGTTTGATCTCCTCACGACACTAATTGCAATAGTTATAACAAGATCAAAGGTTGAGGAGGAGTGGTTTTTGACCTGCCCAAGACACAACATTTTTTTTTTGAGGGCGTACAACAGTCGGACATTAGGTACACACGCATAGGTCAATCTGGTACAGTAATGAAACAGATCGGATAAGGAACGAACGTATGGAAATATCATTTAAAGCTGAAAAATATTAACCCAACATATATTTACCTTATATTAAGTAAGAAATAATCACACTTTGTGGTTTGGTGCAATATTTTTTTTTGAATATATTAGCGACATAGTTTTCTCAAAAACTACTCACACAATAGGCATCAATCATCTCAAAGGTTTCACATAGATACGACCATTTATATCATTGACAGAAAACCAATTCACTAAAAATCACTCCCTGATGTTAAATTCATACAAATATTCTTTTTAGCCTTCGTTATGGTATTTTTACATTCCCCATTTTATGGTCGCCACATCATGGAATTTCGAAATTGTTGATGGGGAAAAATAAAAATACCATAAAGAAGGCCAAAAAGAGAAAACAAAAGGAGAAAATGGTGAAAAATCCTAACTAACCCAGGAATGTATCCACCCCCCCACACCTAGAGAATGCAGTGTCCTCACTGCAATAAAAGAGACTGTGTGAAGGAAGGATAAAACCTGGTGAGTGTTATTCATAGACCGCTTCTTGAACATGGAGTTCCTCTATTGGGGACTCCGGAATGGCTTCATGGAAGTGCTTCAGCCGCTGCCCATTGACAGTGAAGGTTTGCTTGGTGTCTTCATTTTGAACCTGGACAACACCAAATGGAGAGACATTAGTAACAATGTAAGGTCCAAACCAACGGGAACGAAGCTTACCAGGGTGCAACTTCAGCCTTGCATTGTAGAGGAGGACCTTCTGCCCAATTTGGAATTGACGATGAAGGATGAGACGGTCGTGGGCAGCCTTGGTTCTCTCTTTATAAATTCGGGAGTTCTCATATGAATCTCTTCTCATTTCCTCCAACTCCTGAATCTGTAACTTCCTTTGAATACCTGCACCAGAAAGATTAGAATTGCATTGTTTAATGGCCCAGTAGGCCCGGTGCTCTACCTCAACAGGGAGGTGACAACTCTTCCCAAAAACTAGCCGATATGGTGACATGCCAATTGGAGTTTTGAATGCAGTACGGTAAGCCCATAACGAATCATCGAGTCTAAGACTCCAGTCTTTTCTGTTTGGCTGAACCGTTTTCTCAAGAATCTGTTTTACCTCTCTATTTGATACTTCAGCTTGACCATTTGTTTGTGGGTGATAAGCAGTAGACACTCGATGCCCAACCCCGTACCTGCGCAAAAGAGATTGCATTGTGCGGTTGCAGAAATGAGAACCCTGATCACTGATGATAAACCTAGGTAATCCAAACCTACAGAATATTTGGGTTCTCAAAAATTCCACAACTGTCTTGGAATCATCTGTCCTCGTGGCTCGTGCCTCTACCCACTTTGAAACATAATCCACTGCCAGAAGAATGTAAAGGTTCCCAAATGAATTGGGGAATGGTCCCATAAAGTCAATGCCCCAAACATCAAAAATGTCATGGAAGAGTAAGGGTTGTTGGGGCATCTCATTTCTTTTAGAGACATTCCCCATTCTTTGACAGCGAGGACAAGATTTACAGAATTCGTGGGCATCCCTAAACAATGTGGGCCAAAAGAGACCAGAATCTAAGACCTTGCGAGCGGTCCGTTGGGGACCAAAGTGGCCCCCACAAGCAAGTGTGTGGCAGAACCTAAGGACAGATTGAAACTCACTATCGGGAACACAACGCCTAATAACTTGATCACTACATGTGCGCCAGAGGTAGGGGTCATCCCAAATGTACCAACGAGACTCATGTTTTAGACGGTCGGCCTGGTTTTTGGTGAAATCAGCAGGAATGCAAGACGCTACCAAATAATTTACAATTTTGGCATACCAAGGAATAACATCTTGCACTCAGTACAATTTCTCATCAGGAAACAATTCATTTATGGGAATACAGGGGGATGAGTCAATGTCCGAGGGTGGGAGAATCCTACTGATATGGTCAGCAACCACATTCTCTGCTCCTTTTTTATCCCTAATTTCTAGATCAAATTCTTGAAGGAGGAGCATCCAGCGAATGAGACGTGGTTTGGCTTCTGGTTTCTTTAGGAGATATCGGAGGGCTGCATGGTCTGAGAACACAACGACTTTGGACCCTATAAGGTATGGCCTGAATTTACCCAAGGCAAACACAATGGAAAGAAATTCTTTTTCAGTGGTGGTGTAGTTTGCTTGGGCAGGGTCCAAAGTACGTGAGGCATAGGCAATGACATGTGGAGCTCGATCGACCCTCTGTGACAAGACTGCCCCAACTGCATAGTTAGAGGCGTCACACATTAGCTCAAATGGTAAATCCCACCGAGGTGGTTGGATTATCGGGGGTGACGTGAGACTCCATTTTAACTTATTGAAAGCTTCCTCACATTTTTTATCAAAATCAAATTCTTTTTCTTTTTGGAGTAATCGGGAGAGGGGGAGTGCAATTTTACTAAAGTCACGAATGAAACGACGATAAAATCCAGCATGACCCAGGAAAGACCGCACATCCCGAACATTTTTAGGGAATGGTAGGGAGGAAATGATATCTACTTTTGATTTGTCCACTTGGATTCCTTCCCCAGAAATGACATGTCCCAAAACTATGCCTTGTCGCACCATGAAATGGCATTTCTCATAATTTAATACAAGATTCTTTTCAATACAGCGATGTAGGACAGAACCAAGACTACTTAAACATTCATCAAAAGAGGATCCATAAACAGTAAAATCATCCATAAAAACCTCCATGCAATTCTCCAGGTAATCCGAAAAAATACTAACCATACATCGTTGGAAAGTACCTGGAGCATTGCACAGACCAAATGGCATCCTTCTATAAGCAAATGTACCAAAGGGGCAAGTAAAGGTTGTCTTTTCCTGATCCTCAGGGGCAATATGGATCTGAAAGTATCCAGAATACCCATCAAGGAAACAGTAATGGGACTTCCCTGCTAGCCTCTCTAGCATCTGGTCAATGAATGGCAATGGGAAATGGTCCTTCCTAGTGTGTTGGTTTAGTCGGCGATAGTCTATACAGACACGCCAACTATTCTGCACACGAGTTGGAACCAATTCATTATTTTCATTTTTAACTACAGTAAGGCCAGTTTTTTTAGGAACTACTTGAACAGGACTGACCCATTGGCTGTCAGAGATAGGGTAAATGATTCCATCAGCCAACAATTTTGTTACTTCTTTTTTAACAACATCAAGTAGGTTTGGGTTCAGTCGTCGTTGTGACTGCCTCACTGGTTTAGCATCATCATTTAATAAAATATGATGTGTACAAATTGATGGGCTAATGCCAGGAATGTCAGCAAGTGTCCATCCCAAATCTTGTTTATACTTCCTCAAAAGATCAAGCAGTCGCAATTCATGCTCAGGAGGGAGTGAACTAGCAATGATGACGGGCAACTTGTTTCCATTCTCAAGATATGAGTATTTTAAATCTTGAGGCAGTTGTTTTAGTTCCAATTCTGGGGGATTTTGGATTGACAGAAGTGTGTGTGAAAGTGAGAAGTCACTGATCTCATCTAACTGCTCAATGGTAACATCCTCAGATGAGGAATGAGCTTTTACAAGCTTAGCAGTATTATCGATGGTCATGTGATCCTCTGTGTTCAAGAAATCATCAATTAACAAACATGCATGACATTTCTCTAAACCGCTACAAAAATCAATGCATGATTCATTACCTAACATTTCAATCAATGAAGAAAACTCAGAAAGGGGATCAGGTGAATGAAAATAAGTTGTTTCAGGGGAAGGGAGAACATCAATTGAATTGACAAAGAGAGAGGAGTGTTCTTCTGAGGGGTGCTTCATGGCATCAAGGATATTGAAGTGGACAATATTACCACCAAACTCCATAGATAATGTACCATTATGGACATTAATTATGGTTTTGGCGGTTTTCAAGAAAGGTCTCCCCAATATAATTGGGGCATGTCCATTCATCCTATCATCTTCCATTTTAAGCACGTAAAAATCAGCAGGAAAAATTAAATTTTGCACCCTCACAAGAACATCCTCTAGCACACCAGAGGGGTGTGCCGTACCCCGATTTGCTAGCTGAACGACAATACCAGTGGGCTTCAGTTCACCGACCTGCAATGAAGAGTAAATAGAGTGAGGCATCACATTAATAGAAGCACCCAAATCAAGCATAGCATTGGAACACGAATACTCCCCTATGGTGCATGGAATCGAGAATGTCCCAGGATCATTGCACTTGGTAGGAAGTGATGACTCTATCAATGCTGAAACATTCCTCCCCAGGCTCACCTTCTCATCACCACGAAGCCTCCTTCGGTGTGTACACATCTCCTTCAGAAACTTGGCATATCTTGGAATTTGCTTCACAGCATCAATCAAAGGAATGTTAACCTGTACTTTCTTGAAAGTTTCCAAGATTTCTTTATCAAGTTCGGTTTCTTTTTGTTTTCTAGGTTGGGCAGCCCTTTGAGGAAATGGAAGAGGAATGGTTGGGATAGGTGGTTCATCAACAACCACAGTCTTTCCTTTGGAAGGGCTTCTCTCAGGAAAAGGGTTTTCTTCTCTTGGACCATTTTCAGCAGTTGGGATGGTGGTTTCCTTTGGATGGGAGGACTCTAATGGAGGGGTCATTTGGCTTTTGAGTTGTGTCCCACTCCTAAGGGTGATTGCACTAACATTTCCTTTATCCCTAGGGTTTACTACTGGTTGAGATGGTAGTTTACCCGACCCATGACTTTGGATTTCCCCCACCGAGTTGGCAAGTTGTCCTAGTTGGGTCTTTAGGTCTTGTATGGCTGCTTGGGTGGTTTGTTGGAATTGGAGATTATTGGCAGCCATTTGTTTCATCATATCTTCTAGGCTAGGATCGGTTTTTGGAGGGGGTGGTTGGAATGGCCTTTGAGGTGGTTGAGGATTTCTGGGTGGTGGTGGATGACTACTCTGACCTTGTTGGTTCCATTGCTGTTGAGGTTGGTTTGAATACCCCCCTTTCCTATAGGCTTGGTTGTCCTTCCAACCTTGGTTGGATGGATAGTATGGTTCTTGCCTAAAGGGTTGGTTAAAGGGGCGTCCTGGAAATATTGCCTCACAACTTTCAGAAGTTTCTCTCAATTGGGGGCATTGGTCAGAATAGTGGGTGTCAGAAGAGCAGATTCCACAATGGATGGGAGGAGGAGATTGATATTTCCCTTGGGAGAGAGCTAGTTGTCGCAGAAGGGTACTTACCTCTTCGAACTTCGTGTCCACCTTCTTCTCAAACTCAGTACTTTGCACCTCATGGACACCTCGAATGGGAACACTGGACCGTGTACCGAATTGTTGAGTGTTCTGTGCCATGTTCTCAATGAGGGTTCTTGCAGCGATTGGGGTCTTATCTACCAATGCACCACCTGCAGCAGCATCAATCATATTTCGATCAATAGGAATCAAACCTTCATAAAAATATTGAATTAAAAGTTGATCACTTATTTGGTGGTGTGGGCAACTTGAACATAACCTTTTAAAGTGTTCCCAATATTCATGTAATGTTTCCCCCTGAGATTGTCTTATACCACATATTTCTTTCCTTATAGTTGCAGTTCGAGAGGCTGGGAAGTATTTTTCAAGAAAAAGGCGTTTCATGTCTGCCCAACCCCTAATTGGTGAATTGACATAGTATAACCAATCTTTTGCAGTGTCTTCTAATGAAAATGGGAATGCCCTAAGCTTCACTTGTTCTTCATCCACATTAGCAGGTTTTAAGGTTGAACACACAGTATGAAATTCTTTTAAATGCTTATGTGGATCTTCTCCTGGCAGTCCATGAAATCTTGGTAATAAATGAATTAAACCAGATTTTAGTTCAAAATTGGGTGCCTCACCTTGTAATTGAATGTAAGTGGGTTGGATATCAACATCAGGTGAGGTTAGTTCTTTTAGTGTTCTATTATTTTCAGCCATGTTATACAAGTTATGTTCAATTTTAACTTTGGTTTCAGAAGAAGAAGAAGGATCAAGAAGAATTTTAAGATTTGATGTCTCCTCCTTCAAAGTGTGGTCTTGTATGTCTCGGTTTCGTTGATGTAGGATCCTCTCCGGTTCGGGTTCAAAAGTTTGTATGTCTCCCGGAGTAGAACGCGTCATACAAAGAACCTACACAATAAATAAATTAGAACACAAAAACAAATTCAAAGGTAGAAGATAAAACAAACAAATATTCACAAAAATTACAAAAAAAAAAATTATCAAAAACACGCACAAAAAACCAAAGCGCTCCCCGGCAACGGCGCCAAAATTTGACCGTGTTGTCGTGACACGTCAAATTGATTATATTTTTAAGATTGATTTATAGTCTAGGGTAAACCCTAGGTCGTCTCTCAAGGAGCGTTGGTAGGTTTAGAGTGTGTATTTTTGATAAAAATGTCTAAGAGAGGGGTGGTTTTGAAAACAGCTTAAAACAATGACTTAATTGAAATAGCTTAAAAGATGAGTGACCAAATGGATTTTGAGAAATATGAGATAAAAGGGTCGATGTGATTTCACTACACACATATCAAGTTCATTGTTCATAGAGATTCATCTTGGGTTTAGAGTAATCCTTTGGTTGGAGTTAATTGGAATCCCGATTAATTCCTAAGCTTTTATTTCAATACTTTACGGACCAAACCTTGACGTAACAATCGTATTGTCAAGGTCCAATACTTATGCATAGAATAAGAGCTTCCAAAGCATATTGAAATCTCAATAAGGTGGGTATGAAAAGGATTCTTGTGATGTCCAATCGGAACAACACAAGTCACGCACTCAAAACCTCACACCGATCGGTTAGAAATTAAGAGCATAACACTCACATGCATCAAATCAAGAATTCAAATCTGAAATAAAATAAGATACATGGAATGAAATGTTTAAACACCCAAATTACTCCAAACCAGTAGCTAATTTATGCATCGGAACTCCCTTGGAATGTGTGTAGCTCCCTCACAACGAACACCCAACTTTTAGCTCGACATCGGGAGGAGGAGGAAGCTCGGGTGGAACTCCTTCTTCATTGTTGATCTCCCTATGAGGATAGGGGCCTCCAGAACCTCCAAGGTGATTAGGAGACTCTTCTAGGACTCCAAATTGGCAGCACTTCACTCCTTGGCCGAACTTGCAAATGAGGAGCCCAAGGTGCCCTTTTATAGGAAATGTGGGAGGTGGTTTTGGGAACACAGATTTCATCAATCCACTTGCAGGACGCGTTTCGGCATTCAGACAGTCTTATCTCGCTTTGGAGAAAATAGAAAAGTTGTAGCCCTACCTCTTGACTGTCTCCACCGAAAGTTTGGAACCGTTTAGACAAATAATTCTCGAGATATTGATAAAATACAGAACACCGAATTTGACTTGGTCCAAATTCGGTGGCTCGGACAGATCAGTTCGTATGGGCCCCATGCAATCCGAATCAGGATTTGGTTCCTTAATAGGAAATGTAGAATATTGAATTTTGGACAGGCCCACAAAATTTCAGCCCATTTGGATGCACGGATTTTGTGTACTATTCAAAACAGTGGACATATGTCCATGGATCCATGCAATTTTGGCCCAGTTTTCTTTCACTTCATCAAGAGCCCTCCAAATCACCTCCACCTACATTGTAATTTTCAAAACAAGTATCATTGCCCTATTTAATAGTGATAAAAACTAAATTATTGAATCAAACATGAAGTACAATTTGATAATATTTTTATAATTTTTAATACAAAATATGTTTAGCACAGCGGTGTAAGGGTGAAAATGAAACAGTGAATCGTGGTACGATCAAGGGGTTACCTCATGCTTCTGACAAACTGAAGTATGCCGGGTAGCCAGCTCGCCGGAAGTGGAAAAGGGGAACCGCCAGTATCGAGGAAGGCTGCAACAACTGGAGTCACTGACTTAGAATGGTATCTCAAGGGCGACCGTAATGACGAGGCCAAAATCCAGGTGGTGCTCAGTTGGTGACACCCAAGAAGGAAACTCCATGAATGGACGAGAGATGTGATCTAGTGGCGAGGGTGATACTAGGGGCACTAGGAGAAGGAGATCCTACTAGATCTGCAGGAGGGTCTTGGTGGAGTGACTGGAGAAGTGGTGATAATGGATGGATGCATGGGATTTGAGCGGGACATCAGTGGGAGATGGGTTGCGGTGTACGAGGTTCCTCACATAGAAGGAGGACCGATGCTCGAGGGAGAACGCTGATAGGGGCACACCCACGACTGGGAAGCGGGAGGCAGGGAGGAGGGATGTTGACTCAGGGGGAGGCTATATGTAAGCGGGCCGCCACAGGGATTGTAGGTGGCTGACAGAGGTAGCTCTCCATCCTGGAGGGAGGAAGGCAATGCGTAAGGGCTCTGTTGAGGGGAGGAGGGGACTAGGGTGGTCCCAGTCATGGAAAACCCATGGTTTTTTTATAAATGAGTTTTTTGAAAAAAAAAATTATCCAAAAGAGATAGGTTTACAGGTATTTTTTAAAATGGGTTTGGAGATACGTAAACCCCGTTCACGCGTCACTGATCCTGGGAAGATGCATGAACGGGGTTCATGCATCATAAGCACGCTAAAAGATGCTTGAACCCCGTTCATGTATCCTTCATGAAGTTGATGAAGGATCTGTGAACGAGGTTCACACATCCTACATAAACTTTTATTTTTTTACTATTTTTTTTAAATTTTATTTTTATTTTTGTTTTGTTTTGTTTATATATATATATATATATATAAACAAAACAAAAAATTTCAATAGAATTTATCTTCTATTTAATATCCAGCAGTACTACCATTACAACAGTTTGGATTCTGACAGAAACCCTCACCTAGAGCTCCCTTTTATAAGAGAGAAAGCCCAGGAAATCATTCTACATTTCCGATGTGGGATTCAGGTTCTCCCTTTCCTGCGCAGAACATTCTTCATTTCCGATGTGGGATTCTGTTTCAAGTATGTGTCTTTGAAAGACTATAAAATACAAACTATATGCCCAATATAAATAAAACTTAAAATATGGACTACGCATATAATAAATAGTTCAAAATAAAAAGAATTTCGTAAAAAGGGTTGATGAATAATAATTTATAAGCTTTCAAAACCACCAACTTGAAACTTAAAAATGTTTCAAGTACGTGTCTTTGAAAGACTATAAAATATAAACTATAAGACCAATATGAATGAAACTTAAAATATGGATTAAACATATAAGAAATAGTCGAAAATAAAAAGAATTTCGTAAAAAATGTTGATGGAAAATAATTTATAAGCTTTCAAATCCACCAACTTGAAACTTAAAAACGTTTAAAGTACGTGGCTTTGAAAGCCTGTAAAATAAAAACTGCAAGACCAATATAAATGACAATTAAAACATGGATTAAACATATAAGAAATAGTTAATAATTAATTAGTTAATTAGTAATATAATTATTAATTATATAATTATTATTTAATTAGTAATATCTATATTAATTATATAATAATTAATTAGTAATATAATAATTAATTATATAATAATTAATTAGTCAATTAGTAATATAATTATTAATTATATAATAATTAATTAGTTAATTAGTAATTTAATTATTAATTATATACTAATTAAGAATTTAATTAGTAATATAATTAGTAAATATATAATAATTCATTAGTCAATTAGTAAATTAGTAAAATAATAAATAATTATAATTATTCATTATAATTATTAGTTATTAATTATTAATAATTAATTATATAATAATTAATTAGTTAATTTGTAATATAATTATTAATTATAAAATAATTAATTAGTTAATTAGTAATATAATTTTTAATTATAATTATAATTTTTAATTATATAATTAATAATTATATTACTAATTAACTAATTAATTATTAACTAGTTAATAATTAATAATTATATTTAATAATTATATTACTAATTAGCTAATTAATCATTATATAATTAATTTTTAATAATTAATAATTATATTGGTAATTAACTAATTAATTATTATATAATTAATAATTAATAATTATAATTAATAATTATACTACCAATTAACTAATTATTTATTATATAATTAATAATTATATTACTAATTAACTAATCAATTATTATATAATTAATAATTAATAATTAAAAATTATAATGAATAATTATAATGAATAATTATATTACCAATTAACTAATTAATTATTATATAATTAATAATTACTAATTATAATTAATAATTATATTAATAATTATAATTAAAAATTATATTACTTATTAACTAATTAATTAGTATATAATTAATAATTAATAAATATAATTAATAATTATAATTAATAAATATATTATTAATTAATTATTGTACAATTAATACTTATATTACCAATTAACTAATTAATTATTATATAATTTTATTACTAATAAACTAATTAATTATTATATTTTACTTATTAATAATTATAATTAATAATTATATTACTAATTAACTAATTAATTTTTATATAATTAATAATTAATAATTATAATTAATAATCACATTACCAATTATAATTAATAATGATATTACTACTTAATTAATTAATTATTATATAATTAATAATTATATTACTAATTAAATATTTAATTATTATATAATTAATAATTAATAATTAATAATTATAATGAATAATTATAATTACTAATTATATTATTAATTAATATTTTTTTTATTTTATAATTAATAATTATATTACAAATTAACTAATTAATTATTATGTAATAAATAATAAATAATTATAATTAATAATTATATTACTAATTAACTGATTAATTATTATATAATTAATAATTAATAATTATATTACTAATTAACTAATTAATTATTATATAATTAATAATTAATAATTATAATTAATAATTATATTACTAATTAACTAAGTAATTATTAATTAATAATTATATTACTAATTAACTAATTAATTATTATATAATTATATTCCTAATTAACTAATTAATTATTGCATATTAGTAATTAAAAATTAAAAATTATATTAATTGTTAACTAATTAATAATTATATTACTAATTAACTAATTAATTATTAACTATTTCTTATATGTTTAATCCATGTTTTAATTTTCATTTATATTGGTTTTATAGTTAGTATTTTATAGGCTTTCAAAGCCACGTAAACATTTTTAAGTTTCAATTTGGTGGTTTTGAAAGCTTATAAACTATTTTTCATCAATATTTTTTATGATTTTTTTTATTTTCATTTATTTCTTATATGTTTAATCTATATTTTAAGTTTCATTCATATTGGTCTTATAGTTTTTGTTTTATAGTCTTTCAAAGACACGTACTTGAAACATTTTTAAGTTTCAAGTTGGTGGTTTTGAAAGCTTATAAATTATTTTCATCAACATTTTTTATGAAATTATTTTTATTTTCAACTATTTCTTGTATGTTTAATCCATCTTTTAAGTTTCATTTATATTTCTCTTATAGTTTGTATTTTATAATCTTTCAAAGCCACATACTTGAAACATTTTTAAGTTTCAAGTTGGTGGTTTTGAAAGCTTATAAATTATTATTCATCAAATTTTTTTACAAAATTATCATTATTTTCAACTATTTCTTATATATTTAATTGATGTTTTAAGTTTCATTTATATTGGTCTTATAGTTTGTATTTTATAGTCTTTCAAAGTCAGGTACTTGAAAAAGAATCCCACATCGGAAATGCAGAATGTTCTGCGAAGGAAAGGGAGAACCTGAATCCCACATCGGAAATGCAGAATGATTTCCAGGGCAAGCCCTCTTATAAAAGAGAGCCCTGGGTGAGGGTTTTGGTCAGAATCCAGACTTTTGTAATGATAGTACTGCTGGATATTAAATAGAAGACAAATTATGCTATTTTTTTGTTATATATATATAAACAAAACAAAATAAAAAACAAAAAATTTAAAAATAAAACAAAAAATAAAAAAATAAAATCTTTCTGTAGGATATGCGATGAGGTTCACATATCCTTCCTTAAGTTTACAAAGGATGCGTGAACCCCGTTCATGCTTCCTGGCAAGGGCAGATGCGTGAATGGGGTTCACACATCTTTTATCACATCTGTGAAGGATGCGCGAACCCCATTCACGCATCTCTCTGTGCTGAAGATGAGTGAATGAGGTTCACACATCTCCGAACCCATTTTAAAAAATAGTTGAAACCTGATCCCTTTTCTATAATTTTTTTTCAAAAACCCATTTAAATAAAAACCCTTTAGGATATGTTTTTTATGTCCACCTAACAAAACACAATAGTGTGACCCTTTTTTAAACAAAATTCATTCACGCCTCATTTTTTGTTTGATATGTGGAATTATCCACATATCCAAATGATTACAATTATAATAATTTTATAATAATATTATTATAAAATTATATAATTGATAGTCTGGTGGAATATACGGTTGGCCAAAAATTACTATTCCAGCCACTGTCTCTCACCGGAAAATGTAAAGTGGTGGATGAAAATAAGAAGGTCACCAAAACTTCCCCCATCGATGGTTTTGGATAGAAGATATATTTAAAACTTTTAAAATTAAAACCCATAGTGGGGAAATTAATCCGTAATTAAAATTTCAGATGACCGTAATTTGGACAACCGATGTTGGATTTACTCATCATCTGCAGCGTTGGGATCAGAACAATACCCTCTTTTATATTTAAGGAAAATTTAATTTTTTCTTGGATTAACATAATCATGCATCACTTTGATACCAATTAAATGTACCAAGCACGCCACAGAAGCCCCAAAAAATGTGATTTTAAATTTTTTCCACCAATGATCGACATGAGCTCATCACCGTCGGTGCAGTGCTGTACGATTAACACCGGAGGATCCTGCGTGAGGAATTTTAAGCACAAAATTATAAACCATAAACACCTGGTAAGATCTGAAGTTGTGCTCGATGTCTACTCGTCATCAATGATTGCTGCTTGAAGAATCCAAAGTTTAATTCCTCTAGATCTTCCACACGCGCTTCAAGAAACCATGGGAGCGTCGATCATCGAATTCCAAGTGCTAGCGTGAAGATCCATTGATGCCTTTGATGCTATAACAATCATTACATCACCTTATTTACAATGCATGAGAGAGTGATCAATACGAAGTCTTGGATCTAGAGCCTCTCTCTCTAGAATATGAGAGAGAAGAAGAGAGATAGAGAGAGAGGTAGTGAATAGTTATTGGTGCGAGTATCTCTTATTCTATATATAGTGTGTTTATAAATTACCAAGAAATGGTACCCTGATCCAAAATAATTTTACACACCATAAATGATATTATGACTACTATACTGAGCCATAAATACCATTTATATTATTATCACTTTTTGGTAATATAAATAAACATATTATGTGATAATAACTGAGGTGTTAACTCAACTCATAATTCCTGTAAATATTAAACCTTGAATATTTTAAACTAATATTCATTCAAATAATATTTCCATATATTTACTTTAAAACTTTTAAATACTTTTAATAAATAAATTCAACGCATATTATTCTTAACTTGAATAATATGAAATTATTTATTAATTTGGTGATTGTATCTCTTTAGAAAAATCCTAGATCCTAGTGGTGGGGCCCACAATGTCCAAAATACCTATGTAACTGAATATGGTATATTCTTGAATATGCTATTGTGTGTGACCCTCTAGACCCTTATCTTAATAGCAGTGAATACTATTCACAGACCAAGAATGAGATCTAGCAACCCATCATGACCTCGAAAGAGATAAGGATAATCATAGAAACGACAACTAACCTACGAAAACACATTGTGTAATATAATATCTTTATATTTAATATCTCATAAAGCAAGACACACATCCATGCCATCACCCTTTTCTTACTTTATTATTTGTTGATCTAACTGGATGGATTTACCATCGACTACCATGGCCATGGTCTTATAAAGATACTTTCATCCTGATCAACTTGGCCTGATATATATTACTTCCTTAACCTGGAAGTGAAAAATACTTTCTTGACCATTCAACAAATGTCATACCACCAATGATGCACCCAACACAAGCTACCTCACCACAATTTCATTATGATGTCTTTTTTACTTGCATCAAAGTATGCAATCAAATGATACACATTGGAAATGATCTCAAGTTAGGAGACAATTACACATGTCTATAAATAAGAACATCCAATGACACAAAAAACACATGGTGTTCCTATTGTTGGGTCTATACTCATGATATCACTACTAGAGATCACCAAGTTCGAACTTCATGAGAAGAAGTCTCAATTATTATGAGCCCCCATCACTTGATAGTTAAAAATTTATTATATCCATTCAGTAAGATGTATCTAAACCACATGACATATGTTTATGATTAATTTCATAATATCTCAAGGTTTTTATTATAGCATAGGATTTGCTATAACCTTTTTGATAAGATAATTAATATATGGACATTACCATTAAATAATGTATACAAAAATTTCTACACTATAATGGTAAATGGACATCATGTATATCTAACTATACACATGATATGGTAATAAAAAATACTGCATAGTTGGGTCTAGGGAACCCACTATTACAATAGAACAAATGAATCTAATGCTTGAAATGATCACTATTTATCATAACCGAATACTCCAAGGGAGAAGAGATTTACTTTGGTGGAGGAGTAGAATTGCTCTAAGTTCTTTAGAGCATTCTAGGGGAGATATATCTAGTTATTGAGAGAATCCTCTCTAGAACTCATTGTGCACAATGAAATAATATGGATCTAACATTTGGAGAATGTCATAACTTGGTTTAAATAATTATAGGGTTAGAAAATAATAATTACACCAAGGGACCTTATTATTTTTTAATCTCACGTGAACCCCATGTCTAATAAAAATATAATTTTTACAATTTACTTGACATGTGATAAAATAACGAATAAAATAAATATTATTTTTATTGAATAAATATATTAATTTATATTAAAGTTATATTTAATATGAAATTTCTCACTGGCCCATTATACTCATTCCACTAATCCTCCTAAAATTCACCGGGTTTTGAATATGAATATTTAATTAACTAAATAAATATCACTGTATTATTCACCAATAAATATATAAATACTATATCCACCAAATTAGTCAATAGATGTTTACTAAATATTCACATAACTAAATAAATAAATATATTTTTTACCTTGTGAATAAACTATAAGAAATAAATATTTTATATTCATGTAATTAAATAAATAATTACTTGGTTAATAAATATTTATTAAATATTCAACTCAAATATATATTCTCTAAAATTAATATTGATTAAATATTTGTGTTCAAACCAATATGAATAATTATTAAACCACATATAGGAATAATATTTATCCAATATGTTGAATTCATATGGAATTTAACCGAGGTTTTGAATACACTTAGTGTGTGACCCTCTGGGCCCCTTTCTTAGTAGCATTAGGCCACACTGCCTAAATTCCAATGTTAGTGTCTAACAACATGATAAGATCCCATTGAGAAAATTTAATGTTGCAATGATATGTAACCTCCTAGGAACATAAACTATAATATCATATCTTTATATCAATTTATTTAATCAAGTAGGTTGAATATTGGTTTCATAAACTTATATGCTCAATGTCTCTTTCTTTTAATGTTTGAAAATGAACTTACTGACAACACTATGATGGCCATGGAAATAACTGGGTATTTCAATTCCCATCAATGTGACTAAGATATAAACTTCCATTAAAGAAAATAAGGGATAAATTATTTCTAACATTATTCATTTATACAACATCACTCATGACACACTCAATGTATCATACTTTTTCATAAGCATATGTCATCATAACTTTCATTAATACATCAAAGTACGTGACTCATGAAATTTATTAATAATAATATTAAAGTATATGGATCGTCACACATGTTATAATATTTTAATATCTAATGAAACATATAAATGTGTATTTCCAATTTGTGGGTCATGTTCTCATAATCTTCTACACCGAAGATTACCAAGGGAGTGCACCAAAATCATATGAGTCTCCACCCCTGACAACCCATATCATTTATATCCCATAAAATTATATCATATAACTATATAACTTATATTTAAGAATACAATTGTGGTGCTTCTAGGTTCTCATCATAGTGGGGAATTTCTATGACATTTTAGTGTGACAAGTACCCTTAGAACATTATCACATACTTCATCACAAAGAATAAGAATCATGATGTGATAAAAAATTATTAATATTAAAATTCATGAATAAAAGTAATTAGAAATCAATTAAAAGTTGGTTTTAGGGTTCCAACTCCAATATACACCCACTTTCACTAGAGATAACTATTAATAAACTTTAGTCCACTAGATCTCAACTGATGTTCATTATTTTTCTGAGTTAAGACTTTAGTCAAGGGGTTCACCACAATTTCTTTATTAGAAATCTTCTCATAGTAACTTCAACCCTTTGATAAAAATACCTCAAGAGTTGATATTTGTAGAGTATGTGATTATTCTATTGATGTGACCTTGAATCCTTTGAGAGTTCCATCGTTTCAGTATTATCATAATACAATGTCATATGATCTCCACTGATAGGTACTACATTAAGATCTTATATGAATTTTTGAATCCAAACATCTTCTTTGGCTACATCAGAAGCTACTATATACTTAGACTTCACTATAGAATCAACGAAAATTGTCTATATTGAAATCTACCAGCTCACATATCCTCTATTGAGACCGAAGACATATCCTAACCATGACTTCATATCATTATGATATGTTTAGAAACTAGAATCAGTATATCATTTGATGACTAGTTCCTTATCTAATTCATTTACGAGAAACATATCCTTAGTATGCCTCATATACTTAATGATAACCTTAACAATATACCAATGTTGTTATTATTAGTGTAAATGTCCTAGAACCAAATATTTTAACTTTATATTACATACAAATATATTCAAATAAATGAATGTTAATTAATATATCTTATTATATATCTTCATAGTTCTGTATGAATTTAATGTAATAAATTCCCATAGTATTTTTCACATTGAAAAGGGAATAACATTTTCCCGCTATGATTAGAACCATTAAATGATGTTATGATATTATTTAACCTTTTTATATGGTCATATAACATTCTATGATGGGAATATAGTATTTTTACTATCTAGTGTGAGTACTCGTAAGCATATGTGACTTTATTTCATGAAGTTTTCACTTGGTAATCTCCAAGGTGGGAGATTATGAGAACAAAACCACCTATAAAAAATCCATATATTTTTATGTCATTATATTTTCCTATATACAAGCATTTTTAATGATTCTTATACTTTAAGATTATTATTAATGCATAACATGACTCACACACTTTGATGCATTTCCGTAAACCATGACGAGACAATTCATGGAGAAGTTGGGTATGTTGGGTGCATCATGAATGATATGTTATTAATGAATAAGTCAAGGAAGGATTTATACCTTCCAAATTTATAGAAGTTGATATATTATCCATTTTATTTAAATGGAACCATCACATTAAATTACATGGATATGGTGTAACGATGAGTTTATTTTAGGTAGTCAAAGAATGACATATCAAGAATATTAGTTGATGACATAGGTGTACAAACTGCTTGATAAGGTATCATGACAAAGATATTATATTGTACAGTGATCATTCATATGTGTTTTTTCCATTATTACATATATTTTTCCTCTATGGGTGCCTTGACTTGTTGCTAAATAGTAATCTTAGACTTGAGGAAAACTCATTTAATGCCATTAAGGAAGAGGCATAGAGGGTCACACACAAATTATTTCCTTTAATCTCTATTAAATATTATTTATATTTAAAAATTAGAATAAATATTATTCCTCAAACCAATAAATAAAATTTATTCAAGATTTATTAAATGATCACAAATATTAAATAAATATTTATCCATATGGTAATTGTTAAATTACATGAATGTATAATATTTATTTGTCTCTTGTTATTCAAACCATAATAAATAATTTTTTTATTTATGTGAATATTAAATAAATATTTATCCTCCAGTATGTGAATATAATATTTATTTATTTACTAAATTAATAAATGTTTAATAACAATATTTATTAAGGTATTTGATAAATTCAAATGGGGATGAGTGGACTGAGATTATGTAATATGATAAATATTAATTTGTAAAGCTGTAAAATAATATTTATCATTGGTCCAGTTTTCACATTCCATTGAATAAAATAATAATATTATTTTATTACATGGGTTGGGGTTTCTTGAGATTTAATATTTTATTAAAGGGACCTTATGAAATTAATTAAATATTAAACCCTAACCCTAGGTCTATACACATATTATTATCTCATTCTTGAGAAATTTAATCATTATGCTCAATGGATTCCTCTATAGATATTCCTCCTCCTCTCATCCTCTCAAGAATGAAAAGAACAAGCGAGATTCCTTCAATCCCAAAGGAATGTGAAGAGGTCAAAGGTGAATAACACAAGATGACCAATTGGATGTGCTATCACCCAATGATTCATCAGTGTTGTTCAGAGATCAAAGAAGCACATGTGGATCACCACTAGAGGGGCTCTACTTTGGGTCCTCACAATGCAACAATGATACACAAATCGATAAGAATGATCAACATCCTCAAATAATAAAGATCTCAAGACCAATATATTCTTTCTTATTATGATTAAATTAATTATAAAATTTATGTTAAAATATCTTCTCTTGGTTTCGGTGCTTTATTTATCAATATTCTTTAGAAAAAATTTCATTGGTTATGAAGTTTATGTCTTGTACATTGAAAACAATCCATCAAATCTAAAAAAATATGAGTTGTCCATTGGCCTAAACATGCGATTATACTACAATAGGAATCATAAAATTGTATCAGATCCAGGTTACATTCAAATTTATAATTATTTATTTTATTTTTGATCATTACACTTTTAAAATCTAAATTTCAATTCAAATATTTTTTCATTCTTTATCCAATCATCAAGATTCATTCTTCCTCTTTATTTATTCCTTAAATAACCATGATCAGTTAAAAATTAATGAATACCACATATGAAGAACCTATATGGAGGTACCAAGAACTATGACTAGATAACATAGGGTTACATGGAATAAACTACTTTGTTACATGTCGTGTATCCTTGTTCATTACACTAGAACACCCATGTGGACTCTGATTCATTGTGTGATGAATAAACACCATGTGTAATCAATACACAATGTGTTGACTAGCCAGGGTGGCACAATTTTTTCCTATACTACACGTTGTGTAGATTACCTACACACTGTGTAATCCTGGGGCTTTTTGTGGCTGAAAACACGGGGTCAAGATGTGTCATGTAATTACTACACTATGTGTTTTTAATACATGATGTGTACAAACTAAAAGGAGTGAAAATTTAAGTACATGATGTGTGTCCTTGTTACACATCGTGTACCTCATAAATGGCTACGAGTGTGTACTATGGACATTCAGAAAAGAAAAGTACACACCATGTGGCCATATTACACACACTATGTACTTTACCTATTTATTCAAAAATATTAAATTTAATTAATTAATCCTTTAAACCTCATCGACTAAAGTTTCACGAGTCATTAAATTGACAGCACACATCGGCTGTTAGGTTTTATATTATATTAAATTTCTAATTAATTATGTGTAATATTCTAAATGACAAGTCATGTATGGTTATTTAATACTAAAGACTCATCATTCATTAAATCATGCAAGAAACATAATTTTCATGTTTTTCATGTGTCATTAATTTGGTAGCACACATCGTGAAATTATTACTCATGTCATGTACACAATTTTAGTGTGAGTGCATTGTATACAACAAGAACCATATTGAGTAGTTTGGACAATTACTTGTTGAGTAACTTCCAAGTACAAATATGTGTAACATTTTATTAAATTTTAAATAAAATAAAACAATTTATTTTATTTAAAATCACATTGGATGAGAACATATTGGAAAATTGGATGGAATAAGATAAAATGAATTAATTTATTAATATGATAATTAATCAGATTATTTTTTTCATGTTTTATCTTATCAAGGAATGAATTGAAATGAATACTAGCTAGTTGTTTTAAATGCATAGTCATTGCACGTGCATGACTAATCATGATCTTTGACTAGACATATATAGGTGTTGATTTAATTTAATTTAATTTATTTTATATATTTTTGATTATTTATTATAAAATTAAATTTGATGGCCTGCGTGTCATCCCTCTCTCTTTTATTATGTAGGACCTATGTGTCCAAAGTTATTTTATGTAATTCCCATTAACCAATTTTTGGTTTCCCTCACCTACATATGAGTTATAAAACATATGTAATAAAATGAGTATCTGATGGCATATGGAGTTAGTTCAAGGCGGAACTGAGATAAAGTTAGTTCAAGATGGAACTAAGATGAAACCATCTCGGGTGATATAAAGGTGAACAAGTGGAATGTTCACTAGTACAAAAACCTTTTTTTACGTCACCCTTTTTCACGTCGGTTATTATATAACCGACGTAAAAATACATTTTCGCTGTTTTTTTACGTCAGTTATATAAGAACCAACATGAAAAATCCATTTTATCTGATTTTTCATGTCGGTTATTTAATAACCAATGTGAAAAATCCATTTCTATAAAAATATATTAAAATTTTCGTATATTTTTCACGTCGGTTATTAAATAACCGACGTGAAAAATCGATTTTTATGACTTTTTCACGTCGGTTATTTAATAACCGACGTTAAAATAGATTTTTCACGTTGGTTATTTGATAACTGACGTTAAAAAATTTACAGAAATTTAGTTCATTTTCCAAGATTTAATTTGACAGGTCACGGAGCTCAAACGGAGTTACGGATTAAAAGTTATGGCCTTTAGAAGTTGGCCTTCCTTAAGACATCGTTTAGAGATGACCAACTTCGGAAGGCCATAACTTTTAATCCGTAACTCCGTTTGAGCTCCGTGAGCTGTCAAATTAAAGCACTAGAAATGAACTACATCTTTGTAATTTTTTTTCACGTTGTTTATTAAATAAACGATGTGAAAAATTGATTTTAACGTCGGTTATTAAATAACCGACGTGAAAAAGTCATAAAAATCTATTTTTCACGTCGGTTATTTAATAACCGACGTGAAAAAGTGAAGAATATAGATTTTTCACGTAGGTTATTAAATAACCGACGTGAAAAATAAGTGTAAATTTTAATATCTATTCAAGTCGGGTATCGTGAAACTGACGTGACATATAATTTTAGTATCCCGCGTATGCGAAATTTCAATTTTTTTACATCGCGGGATCAAAATTTTGAATTGCTGCCTAAAATTTTTAATACCACGTTTTCTATTAGCATCACAATTATATGTTTCCATTATACACATATCATAATTTAACTATCATTTATTTCAACCATTATCGTTCCCCCAAATTGACTCGTTTGATCTTCAACGTGAATCAATTATTTCTTCTTTCCGCGATCTCGTCAAGGTATGTTTAATCATATATCGACGATTTGGGGTTTTTATGATTTGTTTTCTTAATTAATATAACATTTTATGATCATTTAATTCAACCAACATCGTTTCACCGAATCAAATTGTTTTATATTCCACTTGAATCAACGATTTCTTTTTTCCGCGTCCTCGTCATGGTATTTGTAATTATTTTCCCATGATTTATATTTTCTATGAGTAATTTCCTTGATTGATATAACATTAATTTAACGATTATTAATTTATTATAATGACGGATGATTGTTTATATCATGGTAAAACTAAAAATCCCCCTACGGATTCAAAAATTATTTCTAAGATGAAGCTACGGTTGCCTCATTCAATCTATCCTCGAAAAAAATATCAAATTTCTGATGGTCATAACTTTGGATCCGTAACTCCGTTTAAGATCTATGACCTGTCAAATGAAAGCTTAGTAAATTTTCTACAAGATGGTAAATTTTTTTTATGTCGGTTATTTAATAACCGACGTTAAAAACACCTTTTAACGTCGGTTATTAAATAACCGACGTAAAAAATGGGGTTTTAACGTCGGTTTTTTTATAAACTGATGTAAAAAATGGCTTCTTAAGGACATTTCCAGAATGTATTTCACGTCGGTTTTTTAAAAACCGATGTTAAAAACCATAAAACCCCATTTTTTACGTTGGTTATTAAATAATCGACGTAAAAAATTATATTTTTAACGTCGCTCGCAATAACGTCGCCTAAAAACCGACGTAAAAAAAGGTTTTTGTACTAGTGGTTGTAACTTGTGCTAAGACTGGCACAATTATTTTTCCCTTAGGACCACATTTTGATTTATTTTCCACTCAATAATTCAACTATTAAATAAGATCATGATCATGTTATTATTTTTTTTTGTCTATAGATGATTTATTTTATGGATACAAGGTTGTTATCACATAAATAAATAGTTTTATGTGAAAATATGGAATTAAAATAAAAGTATTATGCATAAAATTTTTATCAGTACATAATTAATCACATAAGTAAAACCCACTTAATATAAACAAGACATGTAAAAGATAAAATAAGAAAATTTATACACAATAAACAAAATCCCTCAAGATAATATGTAGTATTTATACCTTTTACTATCTAAATTAAGACAAAAAATTGTTAAAGTGTTGGTTTAGGACATAATCATGGGTGTTGGTTGGAGTGAGTGACTCCGGGGGGGGGGGGGTGAATTGAGTACCAAATAAGCAAGTTTAAATAAAATCCCTTAATTTAAAAAAATTATCCCAGTTAATCAAAGGAGTAGTTTGATATAAGTTTGATCTTTTAAAATATTTATAAAAGCTTGATTAGGGATAAGTTAAAACAATTTTGGAAATTACATTAACTTTTGAAATCAATTTACTCAAACAAATCCTATATAAACACTATTTAAGACTGACTATCAAATTATAATTTTTTTATATAGATTAAAACCAAATATATTTTAAATATTTGAAATCAAGAAAACAAAACTAAATCATCTAATGGAAAAAATGATTTCAGTCTCAAGTTGAGACCTAATCCCCTCCACTTGGAAATCACCTGCTGCCAAGAAAATTATATGACAATAATCTGATCCACAACCTAGATCGGGTATATAAACAACGACTTACAAGATGTTTGGGATGAATGTATATTCCACAGTTATAAATGGGAATAAAAACAACTTAGTACACATAGGGGCCTCTTCCATAATAACTGTGAAAAAAAGAGATAGAAGAGAATATCATGTATTCTCTAGTTTTGGAGTCGGGGTCAGTGTGTGCTAATAAATAGAGAAAAAAACACTACTTGAAAGGTACAACAAAAAAACATAAAAAATAAATATAGATAAATAAATTAAGATCTAATTTATTTTAATGCTCCAAATTCTCATGAGTCCTCGAGTTTGTCTTAGTGAGGAGCTCGAACTGTTTCTCTAAAAATTATAGTAAAAAAGAGTGTCGTGAAGTTCTCTTTTTCTATTTATAAGAAAGGTTCTAGTTGTTTAGTGTACTGCACTATTTCAAAGTTGAATAGAAGTAAGAATTAAACATGTAGTTTCTTGAGTGATGATTCTTCCAGTATTCAACAATTCTTTCCCTACTTGATCATCCACACATGATAAAGTCTTCTGAAATATAAAACATGACATGCCCACATTGAAGAATAATCATCGAGATATTATAGATTCTTATACTGAATCTGAATTTTTCTTTAATATTTCCATACAATGAATAATAAAAATAATCATAAATTAAACCTCTGCATTAATTTCATTAATATAGTCATTAGGAGTATTTAATTCAAATCAGACAGAACAGTGACAAAATCTCTTTTTGCGGTGATTCAATTATGTCGGTGACTCATGTCTAGTAGTGACTCATGTCTGGAAGTGACTTAGTCTGGTGGTGACTCATATCTAGTGATGACTTAGACAATTAGTGACTCATGTCTGGCGGTGAATCATTCTGGTAGTGAGTCAGTCTAGCGGTGAGTCATTTGAACTAATGGTGACTCAAGTCTGGAAGTCAGTTAGTTTGGTGATGATTCATTTGAACTAACGATGACTCAAGTTTGGATGTGAGTCATCCGGTGGTAACTCATATTTTGTGGTGATTCATATCTAGTAGTGAGTCATTTTAACTAGTGGTGAATCAAGTCTAGTAGTGAGTCATGTGTGGCGGTGACTCATTCCAACACTTAGACAAATTTTCATCAAATTGACTTACAAAAAAATGCCATCATCAAATAGTAATATCATTAGAAAATAATAAACATGATTTTTTAGAATTAAAATAAAAAGGTTCCAATAATTTCCCCATTTTGATGATAAAAAATCATAGAATTTTAATAAACCATGTATAAAATAAAAGAAGTTATAAATAGATGAACTTAAAGGATAACAGTCTTCTAAAAATTTCAAATGTAAAATGTGAGATATATAGAAATGTGGTATCAAAGATAAGTGTAATTAAGGTTTTAAAAGGTAAAGTAAATCAAATACAAATAATTATAGTATCAATGGAGGAGTCCAAACAATCTATGTAACGAAGGAGGGGTATTAAATTCAAATTCAGTATCAAAGATAACTTATCAAAATAGTAAGAAAGATTGATATCAATGAGTAATATAACAAGGAATATTCCATAACTATTCTCCCCATTTTGAGATTATCCAAAAGTTAAAATAAGAAATAGTAAATACAAATATATGAATAATAATAGAGAGACATTTCATTAAGCATAAAAGTCCTGATATTACATACCAAAAAGAGATACAGGGAAAAATACAACAAAATCCCTATCAGAGACTATGGATAATATGAATCACTATCATCTTGGGAGATAGGAGAAGCATGTCCCTTTACCTTGTTAGAGTTAGGAGGCACGAATGTAGAAGCTGAGGTTATTGTGGTAGGGGATGAAGGTATTGAAGCAGGCTGAGGTAGCTCTCTAATGATCATTGGTTTGAGATACCAAACAACTTCCATGTGAGATATGTAGAATGGTTGGTACTGAGGAGGTAAAGGGTCCTAGGAAGGAGGAGTGGTGAAGGAAGACATGTGAATCACCTTAGGAGAAACCAATACCATACTAGAGACATATAGGAAAAGACTCATAAGGTTTATAAAATCCATAATATTATTTCCCCCTCTCTCTATAGGAGTAAAAAATATTTCTTATCCTCCATAAATAACTTGACCAGAGGTTCCAAAACCTTTATCTAGCCTACATATTCCTTAAATTACCTAGTAAGATGGAAATCATTAAATTCTCAACCAAAAACCTGAAATGGGAATTCAAATCATGTTTGGAATATACCTTTTAAAGGTAATATTTGATGACCTTGGTTATGGTTTCCCTACCACTTTGGGAATCATTTAAACATTCCTTTATTGGTTTATATATGTTATCACTATACTTTCGAATCTACCTCAGTTTCTCCTGAGGAGTAGTATGAATATATACCATAATATATTGTAGATCCTCTCTGACTATAGACTGGATCAAATCAGCATAAAATGAGGATGAGGGAGGTGGATCAGAAGATGTAGAATCCACTCTAAGTAAACACTATGACCTCTCTATCATATAATACTAACTTGAAGAAAATGAGGATCTCATTTCCTACATAACCAATATCATGTACTCTATTTCACTCTCCAAACTTCGGTTCTCAATTTCCACTTCCTTAATATGAAAATTTATCTTTGGATAGATATGAAAAACAACTAGCTCAAAGATGTTTCAAGCATCAAATCCACTGAGCTTTGTAACAGGAGTTTCCCGAGATCTCAAAAATCCTACTAAAATCAGCAAGGAGTATCCCTATGAAGTAATCTAAATATTCCCTAGAAATAGAATCTGAAGGAAATAGATTAGTATGTCTCATAACACTAGTAATAACAACCTCTTTAGGATCTGGTCAAGAAACAGGTTCATTTAAAGGGAAGGCCTGAAGCTTAAAAATATGGCCAATCTTCTCAACTAAAGATCCCTTAAGATCTATCCCGAATCCAATTGAGATAGCAGGTACACTATACTTTGGTAGAGTACTGTGGTCATAACCTCTCCCATCATCATTTGAATTATCATAAGATATCCCTAAAAGTCTGGAACCAAGGGAAAGATCCCCCTTAGATGATAATTTTTCCTCTACCAAAACATAATTATCTTGTGCATCTCTATGATCTCCAACATCTTCCTCAACATCCTTGGACTATAAATTTTCCAAATCAATCTAGACACATCCTGGTAATTTCTCTCACTCATCATGAGCATCCACAACAACTCTTGAAGTAGTTACATTAACAGAGTCAACTCTGAAAGAACTAAGGGATTTCTCCCCCTCAGTAGATACTCTGGTCTCTCCTCTAGCAGATGCAACATCACCAATAGGTTTCTCTGGTAATGATCTATAAAAAGACTTATATATGATCAAACCAAGTCTCTCTATAGACCTAGTTGAGGCAACATAACTAGTAGGGTATGTATGAAGTAATTGAATCCTCTCAACATTATCACCATCATCATGACCAAGTCCTCCACCATCACTAAACTCATCATCATATCCATTATTTCCATTAACATAATCACCATTATTATCATCATTATAACCATTTAATACCTATACTAATTCCTTAGAATATTTAGAAGAACTCATGATCTTCTCATATCTAGAGACCTCAGTCTCCTCCTCCTCCTCATCTCTTTCACTTAGAGACTCTCTCTGGAAGGTAGAGAAATTGGAGGACTAGTAGCTCCAAAAGTCATGGAAAGGCTCTTTGGAATATTAGGGTCACTGCCCACCTCAAATGAGGTATATACCTCCTCATCAAAAGCTACAACAACCTCCTCCTCTTTTTCCTCATTAGAGTATTCCACTATCTTATCTGGCTCCAGGCCAGGGTTCACTAAGTTATTGGGTCTTTTATGATGATCTATAAGATTAAAATTCTCATAGATATTATCATTATATCTAACCCAATTTTTCATCCAAGGGTTATAACTCACTCTCATCCTTTTACAGATAAACATAGTTAGGAAGAAACCACCACATTTCACTTCATCTTCCTCCTCATCTATCACAAACTTGGTTTCCGACATGGCCGAAATTAAATTAGGGTAAATGAGAGAATTGGATATGGAGGATGACTTACACATATCCATCATGTTTACCATGAGGTATCTAAAAAGGTTAATTGTATACCCTTGTTTCATAAGGAATATAAGTTACACATCCTGATATCTCATAGTATTGAAGTCACCTTTTTGGTACATAACAAATGTTAGATAAACTTAAAAATAAGTTTGCATTCTCCATATAATTTAGTAGTAGTAGTCCTTCTTATATTACTATCACCGGTTGGCTCCAACAAAACATTTTCATAGATGAATAATTCACTATAACTGGGTATTATACCTCTATAATCTTCAAAAACTCCACAATGAGGTACATTTATCCACTTTTCCAATTATTTTGAAGAAAAGGTAAATTTCATACCATCTATCATGCTGTGAATCAAATATTTATTCTTTAAAAAACTAAACTCTACATAATAATAAAATTGATGAACCAACATAGTATAGAATGTTATATCATTTATAGAGAACCAATCTACCCATCCTTGGTCCTGGATCACCCTGAGTTCTAAAGAATTACTAGAAAGCAACCATTCAACATACACTTCCTTTTAAGTAATAACCACATGATTCTCAATTTGTGGGTTCCTCGGATCGATAAAAGCTCAAATAGATTCTCATCTTGACTTCTTCATAGGCCTTAATTAATAAAGAGATGAATCATAAGCTCATTTTACTCTTAACATTGAAGTGAAATGAAGACTGAAGTAAGGGTGAAAGAAGGCTAAAGTTTAGGAAAGAAAGGGAAGCCGAAACAGCTCTAAGGCAGCAGGCGCGAGCAAGAGTGACTCAAATTCAAACTTTAAGCCCAATTTATCATTTAGGGATTTGAAATCATAAAATATAATAAAATAATAAATAATAAATCAAATAAAAATCAATATCCAAAATTAGTAATGGTGGAAATACATGAAACATACACCGATAGAAAAATAAAGATCAATGACTTATCCAACAACGACTTGCCAATGGTGACTTTCCAATGGAAACTTAAAAATGGTGACTAGAAAACAATGGATTGACAATGGTGACTTTATAATAGTGACTTACCATTGGATACTCATCAATGGTGACCCACCAATGGTGACTCATCAATGGTGAATTTCCAATGGTGACTTTCCAATGGTGACTTTCCAACATTGAATTTCCAATGGTGGCTCATCCAACTTTAGCTTGTCTAATGGTGGATCATCCAACATTAAAGACTAAAAAAAATTTAACATTAATAATTCATGTTTGATATAGTTTATTCTCTCATAATTAAATGGGTTTTAAAGAAAAATCATCAAGATGATGTTCAGTCCCTATGAATTCAAGAGTTATATCACCCTTTTGAAAATGATCCCTAAGAAAGTGATTTACTACTTCAATATGTTTTTTCCTAGAATGAGACAAAATATTATTAGAAATATTTATCACACTTGTGTTGTCATTATTTATAGGTACATGTCTAAATTGATATCTATAGTCTATTAATGCGTGTTTCATACACAAAATTTGTGCACAACAACTCCCTACAACTATATATTCAATTTCAACAATAGAAAGTGAGATTGTTTTCACTACACCAAGATACGAGTGGCTTTCCAAAAAGATGAAATGTTCCTAAGGTAATTTTTCTATCTAGATTATAA
Source organism: Viscum album (assembly GCA_963277665.1). Lineage (NCBI taxonomy): Eukaryota > Viridiplantae > Streptophyta > Magnoliopsida > Santalales > Viscaceae > Viscum > Viscum album. The sequence continues at coordinate 887,979,452 of OY728151.1, read as the reverse complement.
CCACCAAAATCAGCATCTAAATAAATCAAAAAGTCAAATGTCTATCTTATAGGATAGAACAATCCAAAATTGGTTGTATATTTGAGGTATTTGAAAATACTTTTAATAGAAATTAAATGAGAATCTTTAGGATTTTATTGAAATTAGGGAAAAATACACACACTAAACATAATACGTGTTCGGATAGCATTTAATTATAGATTTCTTCCAATAATTCCTCTATAACTAGTTTGATCTGCTATATTTTCAGCTTCATCATGATCCAGTTTACAAGTGGTACTCATGGGAGTGTCACTAATTTTAGTTCTATACAAACCAAAACATTTTAAAAGGAATTTATTATAATTAATTTGATTTAAAATAATTCCATATTTATTTTAAAAAATTTGAAAACCACGAAAGAATTTTAGTTCACCCATTAAACTCATTTCAAATTCATTTTTCATCATTTTAAAAAAATCAGTACTCAAAGAATTTTTAGAATATCTAAAAATAATACCATCAACATAAATTTGAACTACTAAAACATATTTTGAAATTATTTTTATAAAAAGAGTAGGATCAACTATACATTTTAAAAAACCTTCATAAATTAGTAAATAGTTGATCATATCTTACCAAACTCTAGGAACTTATTTTACACCATATAAAGATTTTTTTAATTTAAAAACATGATTTGGAAAATGGGGATTTTGAAATCCAAGGGGTTGTTTAATAAAAACATCCTCAAATATATAAAAATTTAAGAATTCAATTTTGACATCCATTTTATATAGTTTAAAATCCAAACGTGCTACATAGGAAAGAAATATTCTTATGAATTAGAGTCTAGTCACTGTTGTAAAGGTTTCATCATAGTCAATACCCTCTTATTGAATATATAATTGTGCAACCAACCTATATTTATTTATTATTATAGTGCCTAGATCATAGACTTTGTTTCTAAAAACCCACTTAGTGCCAATAGTGAGAGTGTCTTTAGGTCTAACTACAAGTTCCAAAAAAATATTTATTTAAAACTGATTAAGTTCTTCTTGCATTTACATCATCTATAATTCATAATTAATTGCATTATTGATGTTCTTAGGTTCAATATATGACAAGAATGTTTGATGTTCAACCTGATCTGTAAGAGAAGATATAGTCTGTGTACCTCTATGTAGGTCTCCAACTAAAACATATAGATGATGGTATTTAAGGGTCCTAACAACTCTAGGAAAATAAGGGTTGGATATATCATGGTATTCTATAGATTCAGATTCAGGTTTAGGATGCACCTCAGAACTGGATGATTTTTCTTCTTGTTTTACAGAATTGTCAAAAGGGTTGACATTTATGTTCAGAATTGACAGATCAACCTCAAGGTTTTCTAAAGGGGTATTAGGATCATGTGGATCTGTATCATCAAATTTTACAAGGACATACTCTTCTATAGTCTTGGTTCTTTTATTAATCACTCAATAAGATTTAATAGAGGTTGAATAACCAATGAAAATTACTTTATAACTATTGGAAGAAAATTCATCAAGATTATCCTTAGTGTTAAGAATAAATACTTTGAAACCAAACACTCTAAAATAATTAACCTTTGGATTTATACTATTCCATAATTAATAAGGGATTTTCTTTAAGATAATCCTAATTAAAAATATATTGATTATATAACAAGATTTATTCACAACCTATTCCAAAAAATAAATAGGAATGTCATACTCATTAAGCATAGTCTAGGAAATTTCTTAAAGGTTCGTATTTCTTCTTTCTATAACACCATTCTACTTTGGTGTCCTAAGAGCATAAAATATATGATTATAGTCATTTTTTGAGAAAAAATATTCAAAGTCTTGATTTTCAAACTCACATCCATGATCACTTTATAAGGTATTAATCCTAAGTCCACTAATATTTTCTATAGATATAGAATACTTGGTAAAATAAGAGTAGGTTTCACTTTTGTGAGCTAGAAATAATACCCAAGTATACCTAGAAAATTTATCTATAAGGACATAAACATAGTGCTTCCCTTTTAAACTATAAACTCTAGATGACCCAAAAAAATCCATGTGAACCAACTATAGGGGTTGAGAAGTTAAAACTTATTTCTTTGATTTGAAATATATCCCGTGCTATTTCCCTTTTTGACATGGGTTATAGACTTTATCATTTGGGAATTATATCTTAGGTAGATATATGACTAAACCTTTTCTAGTTATATTTATAAGCGAGTGAATATTGAAATGGACTAGTATCTTATTCCAAAGACAAGATTCTTTATGAATGTCACTTAGACATGAAATTTATTGAGAAAATAAAGAATCTAAATTAATAATATAAACATTTTCATTTATCAAGGAAGTAAAAACTAAAACATTTTTAGAATAAAAAACATTGCAAGCATTATTTTCAAATTTCACCTGAAAACCATCATCACATAACTATGAGATACTAATCCAATTTTATTTTAAACTATATAAAAATAGTACTTTGGAAATTAAAACAATATTATAATTACCTATTTAGAAATGGTGAATGATTTTCCCTTTGGCATTGTCACAAAAAGTGACATGAACAACATAAAAATTTATCAAATTCTTAAAATTTGAATAATCACTAGTCCTATGTATTGAAAAACCACTATCCAGGTACTATAGGTTCATACTAGAGCTTTTCAAGTAGGCTCCCTATAAATTTTTTTTACACCAAAGATGACTTTGGTAACCAAATATTCTTGGGTCTAGAAATGCTAGTAATTAAGGATTTAGGAACCCATATATTCTTAACAGTTTTCCTGTAAGAATATTTTAAACTTTTGTAAATAAATACTTTGTTGCATCCAAATTAATAAAAACTAATAGTATAACTAGAACTAGGAATGAAACCATTCTCAACAATTCTCCTTTTTCTAGGTTGATACCCTAAACTAGTAATGTCTTCAGGTGCTGTCTTATTTCTAAGTATCTGAGGAAGAGTATTTATCCTATTGGTAAATATTTATAAATTGTTATTTAATTTATCATTTGAAAATTTTAATTCATTATTATATTTTAGAATTTTATCATTTTTCTCTTTGTCAACACCAAGGTCAGACTTAAAAGTAGCAGTTAAAGCATTTTGTTTCTTTTGAAGTTTATTTTTGTCCTTAAGTTCATTGAATGTGTATTCTAACATGTTATGGTACTGAAATATCTCTTCATTGGAAAAATTTTCGTCAATTTATTCATCTTGATAATGATTTGAAATATGTTCATGAGAAGCAGGAAATATATTGGATACCTCATATAGTTTTTTCCGTAAAACACATACATGTTACTCTATCATGATTTTCTTCTTGTTTAGTGTCTAAATCACTTGATCTGTCTTGAAAATCACTCCAAGTTTATTTAATTGATTTCTTATATCACTTAAACTTTTCATCATATTTATTTTTGTATTTAATCTTAGGAATCTCAGCTTTAACATGCCCTTTTCTTTTACAATCATAGTACATGATCTCATTTAAAGCATAATCTATCTTCTAATCCTTCCTCCAATTTCCTATATTTTCATATTTAACTTTATAGTTTTGTTTCCTAAAGAAATTATTTCTCTTGTAAATATTCTTAAATCTTCTGGCCAGATTGTCCATCTCTTTATCACTGTGAGTAGGTGATTCTTCATCACTTGAAATTTCATTTTGAACTTTGTCCTTTTGTTTTGAAGTAGTAGATTTGAAGTCTACAAATTTTATATTTGGTTCATCCTTCTCTTGGTTAACTTTAAGTTCTTCCACATGCATCATCAAATTTTTAATAATCTCCTTAATATGTAGATTATTTACGTCACATGATACTCTGATTGAGACTAAGGTTCCTCTCCATCTATCTAGAAGAAACCTTAACAATCACATCACTTGGAATTTATCAGAAATAGGATTCCCTAGTGAATGTATTGTATTTAAGATATCATTGGACCTGAGTTACATGTTAGAAACATGCTCATCAGTTTTCATTTTAAAAGTGTAATATTTAATAGTATAGGTATTTAAAAACATTTATTTAACATTATATGATCCCCCCATGAGAAGCAGATAAAGTGACCCAAATCTAAAAAGAAATTTTACATGAAAATATTCTATTAAAATATTCATCACCCAAAGAACATTACAAAGAATTCATGGATTTACAATTATTATTACAAGCTTATTTAATAGCATCACACCAAGTAACTCTAGAAGTTTGAGGTAATTCATATTGATCTTCTATTAATGTCTAGATATTAAAACCCATGCTCTCAAGATGAATTTTCATTTTAATTTTACATTGAGCATAGTTAGTGCCATTAAATTAATAAGTTATGTTAATAGTAGAAACTTCTTGTATATTATCTACAAAGAACTAAATTTAGATAAAGAAAAAATTATACCTTTTTAAAACAAAAATAAAATCATAGTTGAAAATATATTTGAAAGCCTTCAATATCAAATATTATTTGGAGTGAGTAACTCAAGAGTGGAGTGAATTGAGTACCCAATAAAAATTTATGTTAAAAAAAGTTCAAATAAAATACCCCAATTTAAAAAAATTCATAGTTAATCAAAATAGTATTTTCATATAAGTTTTATCTTTTAAAATATTTCTCATGGCTTGATTAGGGCCTAGTTAAAACAATACTAGAAATTAATTTAGCTTTTGAAATCAATTTACTCAAAAAAATCCTTATATAAACACTATTTAAGACTAACCGTCAAAGTATCAGTTTTTTATAGATTAAAAAAAATTAAATATTTTAAATGAAGTAAACAAAACTAAATCACACAAAAGAAAAAATAGGTTCAATATCATGTTGAGACCTAATCCACTCCACTTGAAAATCACCCACTACCAAGTAGATTATATAAAAATAATTTGATCCACAACCTGGATCAGGTATACAAACAAGAGATTAAAATATATCTAGGATGAAAGACTATTGTATCGTTATATGTGGGAATAAAAAACAACTCAGGACACACAGGGACCTCTTCCACAATAACCATGGGTAAGTAGATGAAAATATATAGAATATAATATCGAGTATTCTCTAGTTTTGGGGTAGGAGTCAATGTGTTCTCATAAACATAGAAAACAACACACTGCTTGAAAGGTACAACAAAACAAACATATGAAATAAATATAGATAAATAAATGAAGAATTTTTCAATTTTTAATTCTACATATGCTCGTGAATCCTCAGGTTTGGATTGGTGAGGAGCTCGAACTGTTTCTCTGAAAATTGAAGTAAAACAAAGTGTCATGAAGTTATATTTTATATCTATAGGAAAGGTTCTATATACTTAGTGTAATATACTATTTCAAAGTTAAATTCAAGTAATAATGAAACATTTAAGTTCTTGAGTGATGATCCTTCTAGTATTAAACAATTATTTCACTACTTGATCATCTGATCATGAGGGAGTCTTCTAAAATATAAACCATTGCATGAACCCATTGAAGAATAATCATCGAGATCTTCTAGATCCTTATACTGATTCTAACTTTATCTATAATGAATCCCTATAATGGTTAAGAAAAATAATCATAAAATAACCCTCTTTATTAATTTCATTATCCATTTGGATCATTTAATTCAAATCATGAAGAATTGTGAAAAAAGATCTTATGGCGGTGACTCATTTTGGTGGTGACTTATGACAGGTGATGATTCATTTTTGTGGTGACTTATGTCTGGTGATGACTCAATCTAGAGGTGACTCATGTTTGTCAGTGACTGAGTATGGCGGCGAGTTAGTTTGGCGACGAGTCACTTGAACTAATGGTGACTCAAGTTTGGCAGTGAGTCATTTCAAACAATGGTGAATTTAGTTTGGCAGTGATTCAGTATGGCGGTAACTCATATCTGGCAGTGATTTATATCTACCAGTGAGTCATTTCAACTAATGGTGACTCAATTTTTGGGAGTGAGTCATGCACTGCAGTGACTCATTCTAACACTTAGCCAAATTTTTAATCAAATTTCCTTATAAAATAAGATGCTATCATAAAATAGTAATATCATTAACATGATTTGTTAGAATTAAAGTAATGAGGTTCCAACAAGTGGAACTTTTAATTATAAAGGAGTCTTAACTAAGATGATGGATCAACCTAACTAAACCTGAATAATTTCCATAGTATGTTCAATGAAAATTTGGAGGTTAATGTTGAAGAAATATGAGTCAAGATTTTAGGATTGGGTAGTCCACTCAAGATAATATGGATTTGCAAGACCACAGTTTGAAATACCACCTAGAAACACACCTTCTTATGGTTTTCATGGCCATAGTCTATATAATAGAGGGAAATATGGATTCTTACCATTATAATTTCTAAAGTGATGGGAAATTTTGGGTTCAATGAGGGTCATTAAGTCTTGATAAATTAGTGGGGGAATTATTAAAATTAAAATTATTATTATTATGTCTCAAATAAAATGAAATAAAGATAAGTACTAATAATATGATCTATTATTGTAGAATAATGAAAAATTCATCGAACAACTTAAATCTATGATCAATTCTAGATAAATACCATCTCTTAAACAACAATAAATTTGAGAAATATTTTATATTCCTACGAGTTTTTCTGTTCCATGAACATAAATACTATGTGCTAGAATCCCCACTCCTTGATCTACCTACTAAGGAGGTGATTGATGTGTATTTCACTGTCTATGAAAAACACTTGAATGATTCACTAGATGTTTAGTGTTTTGTTCTATCATCCATGTCTAAGAAACTCCTAAAGTCACATGAGAACATTTATTCCTATAGCATGCTCCAATATCTCTGTGATCTTTATCAAGAGAGAGAAATATAGGAACAATTTATGAACTCCAAGGCACTATTCACGAGAAATATTGGATAAAGTACACCATATGGACCACACATAGTCAAAATTATTGGATACATTGACCACTTAGTGGTTCTATGGTTTAAGATTCCTGAAGAATCGCACACCAATCTCATTGTTTTATTACTCCCTTATAGCTTCTCCAATTTTGTTTTCAATTTCAATATAAACAACATGGAGAAGTTTATCCTAGATTTTATCACTATGCTTAACCAATTTGACATGAATATTATATTGAATAAAAGGAAAGGCCATGAAAATAGCTCCAAGACTAATTACAAGTCTAAATATTCTTCACAATACCATTCTAAGAAGTGGATGATCAAGGTAAAAGTAATGGAACAAGACACTATCTATTTTTCATGTGGAAAGAAGGGACATTGGAAGAAAAACTAAACCTAGATTGAGTGGTAAGGAGAAGATTTAGGTGCATTAATCATCAAGTTAAATCTACATATTTATACAAAATTGGGTATTAGATATAGAATATGGTGCTCGCATATGTAATCAAATACAAGAACCAAGTATATTCTGGAAGATTACTTGAGGTGAGGTAGATCTAGGAGTATCCAACAGAGCTAGAATTACTTCTATGGCTATTAGGGAATAACACCTCACATTACTGAATGGAATGATCTTGGTTCCAAAATATTTTTATTACGTGAAATAAGTTACCAAACACATTATTTATGTATTGAGACTTAATGCAGATGGATTTATTTTTAAATTTGGAAAAAAGTGTTTTTTATTTTACAAAGAAAGCATTTTTTATGGTATGGAATATTTAAATTGTAGTCTTTATGTGTTGGATTACACAAACTAAGTAATGAAAATATATAATGAATAAATTTCACATGCCTCATACCACACCCAATTATGGAATCAACAACTAGGTCATGTAAATGAAAAATGTTTGACCATATTACACTAAGATTGACATTTGGATTCATTTAAACTAAAACCACTTGGTGTTTTTATTGCATGTTTATAAAGAAAAATAACCTAATCCCCATTTGGTGGAATAGGTGAAAGGGACACTAATATTCTTGAGTTGGTTAATACTGATGTGTGTGGGAAATTTATAGTTGAATCCAAGGGTGGGTACTCATACTTTATGAATTTTATGGATAACATTAGTAGATATGTATATGTATATTTAATGAGGTATTAGTCAGATTCCTTTGACAGATTCAAGGAATATAATAATTAATTTGAGAACCATCTTGGTTATAAGATTAAGAAACTCCACTCAGACCATGTTGTAGAATATCTTAATCAAGTATTTATTGATTATTTATAGATTTTTTTTGATTTTATCCAACTCAATACTATTTATAAACTACAATAGAATGGTGAAAGTGAAAGGAGGAACCACACCATGTTATATATGGTATGATCAATGATTAGTCATATGAGTCTTCCATTATCCTTTTGGGGATATGCATTGTAGACAAAAACATATATGAAAAATTGAGTTCCAACTAAATCAATAACAAATATTCCATTTCAACTTTGGTATAAAAATAAACCCAATTTTTCATATATAAAAGTGTGGGGTTGTGAAGCATATGTTAAGGTTATTTCTAGAAACAAACATACACCTTGATGCACTGGGTGTATCTTTATAGTGTATCCTAAGTAAACTAAAGAGTATCACTTATACGATCCTTCAAATAAAAAATTTGTGGTTAACATATTTTTTACCTTTCTTAAAATGGATCACATATCAAAAGGAGATAGTGGAAGTGATATATAATTCACTCAATATACAAAAGAGTTGGAACAAGAATAGATTCCACAAAGCCCCATGGAAGAGGACATTCTAGATACACAAGTAATACATAGGAGTTTGAGAGAGGTTAGATAATTAGAACGATATGATTTTCTAGTCACTAAGGATGTGGAATAATTATTAGTTGATAATAATGAACCTATAACCGATAAGGAATATGTATGTGGATAAGAAGATACCAAATGAAAAAAATCTATGAATTTTGAAATTGATTTGATTTACCAGAACCAATTATGAGTTTTGATAGATCCTCCTGTGGATGTAAATCCTGTTGGTTGTAGATGGGTATTCAAGAAGAAACTAGACATGGATGGAAAAGTCAGTACCTATAAGGCACAAATGGTTGTAAAAGGGTCTATACAACATCAATGTATAAACTATTACGAAACATTCTCAATAACTTCTAAGATAGAATCAATCAGAATTCTACTTTACATAATATCTTACCATGGATTTGATATTTAGAAGATGGATTTCAAAAAAAAAATTACTTAATGGGAAACTTCAAGAATATGTCTATATGACACAATATAAAGGGTTTGGGACTCCAAAGGATGAAAAAAAATATGGAAGTTGTAGAGATCCATTTATGTAATAACAAAAGAATCAAGTTCATGGAACAATAGATTTGATCAAGTTATAAGGAAAATTGTTTTCAAAAATAATTAACGTGATCATTGTGTCTATTATAGGTTTATTAGGAGTGTGGACGTTTTACTAATAGTTTATGTTAATGACATACCACCCATTGGAAATGAAATTCTGATCTTACAGTCAGTTAAATCCTGGTTTAATGCATGCTTATCCATGAAGGAATTTTGTGAAGAAGTGTATATTCCCAGGATCATGATCCATCATGATAGATCTAAAAGGCTTCTTGGACTAAGTAAAAGTATATACATTGACAAGATACTAAAGATATTTAGTATGAAGTAATCCAAAAGGGGATTGTTACCTATGTCACAAGACATTGATCTTTTCAAGAAAATGTTTCCTTCAACACATGAGGAAAGAAAAAGGATGGTAAGGACTCCATAAACCTTAGAGACTATGTCATTTATGTGTGTTACACTATGTACAAGGATAGATGTTACCTATGACTTAATCATTGTTGGAAGATATCAAAGCAATCCATGATTACTAATTCTATAATGGAGTCTGAGTATATTGTGGCTTTTGAGTTAGTTAAAGAAGTATCTTGGAAATGTAACTTCATCCAAGAGCTTGACATGGTTTCTAAAGGCCCCATCACACTCTATTATGAAAATATTATAGCGGTGGACCTTACAAAGGATCCAAGGTCACATCAATGGAAAAATAGCATGATTTGGAAATATCATATCTTGATGTATTTTTCATAGATAGGATACATCACTATGAGAAGACTTTATATGGAAGAAAACATGGAGAACCCCTTAGCTAAAGCCTTAAATCAGCAGAAACACAATCATCTTGAAAGATCTTGTAGACTGGAAGTCATTGGAAGTTGGATCTAGTCTAAGTGGGAGTCTGTTAGAGTATGTGTCCTATAAACAACTATTTTTTACTTTAGACTGTATTTATATTCAGAGAAATGAATATTAATTAAAATATCTTATTACATATCATTCATAGTTCTATGTGAATTTAATGTAAGAATGTCCCAGAGTATCGGTTACATTGAAAAGGGAATAAAAGTTCTCCACTATGATGAGAAACTTGAAATTCCATGATTATATTATTAAAACTTGTTCTATGATCAGATAAAATTTAATGATGGTAACATAGTATATTGATTTTCAGGTGTGAGTACTCATAAGAAGATGAGACTTCATCTCATGAAGTTTTCAATTGATAATATTCAAGGTGGGAGATTATGATAACATACCCACCTGTAGGAAATCCACATATTTATGTGTCATTAGATTTTCCTATATACGAGCATGTGTGATCATCCTTAGACTTTAAGATTATTATTAATTCATACAATGGATTTCACACTTTGATGTATTACCATAAAATATGATGAGACAATTCATGATGAAGTTGGGTATGTTGGGTACATCACAAATGATATGTTATTAATGAATAAGTTGATTAAGGATTTTACATTCCATATTTATGGAATTTTATATATTTACCCTTTAATTGAAATATAATTGTTGCATTAAATTCCATATCCGTGGTGTAATAATGAGTTTTAGGTATTCAAAAAAAGGTGTATCAAGTATATAGGTTGATGAAACGTGTGTGTAACCTATTTGATTAGGTATCATGATAAAGTTATTTTATTAAATAGTGAGCATTCATATGTGGTTTTATCATTACGGAATATCATCACCCTCTATGTGTGCCATGACCCATTGCTAGATAATAATCTTGGACATTAGGCAAGTCCGCCTAATGCCACTGAGGAAGAGGCGTAGATGGTCACACACAAAGTGTTTCCTTTAATCACAGTTAAATATCATTTATATTTAAAAATTGAAATAAATATTATTCTCTAGACTGAGAATTAATATTTATTCAAGATTTATTAAATAATGGAAAATATTAAATAAATATTTATTCATAGGTTAATTTTTTAATTAAAAGAACATATAATATTCATTTATCTCTTGCTATTCATGTCGTAATAAATAATTATTTATTTATTAAATAAATATTTTATTTAGTTATGAAAATATTAAATAAATATTAATTCACCAGTTTTTGAATAAAATATTTATTTATTTATCAAATGAATAAATATTAAATAACAATATTTATTTAGGTATTTGATAAATACCAAGAAGGATGAGTATAATAAGATTAGGTCCAGTGATAAATATTAATTTTCAAGGTTGTAAAATAATATTTATAGTTTCACCAGTTAACCCATGCCATTGAATAAAATATTATTATTATTTTATTAAATTTCATGAGGTTTCTTGAGATTTAATATTTTATTAATTGAACCTTGTAATTAATTAAATCTTAAACCCTAATCCTAGGTCTATAAATAGATTGTTATCACATTATTGAAAAGGTTAATAATTTTCATAATGAACTCCTCACTAGATCTTTCTCCTCATCTCATCCTCTCAAGAATGATAAGAATATAAGAGATTACTTTAAGCTCAAAGGAATGTGAAGTGATCAAAGGTGAATAATGCAAGATGATCAATCAGACGTACTAGCACCCAAAAATCCATCAATGTTGTTCAAAGATCAAAGGAGCACATATGGATCACCACTAAATGGGAACTAATTTGGGTTCTACCAATGAAAGGACACTACACCAATTGGGTTATAACTATCAACATCCTCAATGAATAAAATATCAACACCGAGGTAATATTTATTCTTGTGCTTAAATTAACTATAAAATTAACATGAAAATATATTCTCTTGGTTACATTATTTTATTTATTATTATTATTTGGAAAAAATTTCACTGGCCATGAAGTTTATATCTTGTATATTGTGAATCATATGTCAAATATGACAAAAGTTGAGTTGGTTATTGGCCTAAACACACACTTCCTGTATGCTCAAAACCATCAGCTCTCATGGATAAACTTGATATATACCCACCATGATTAATTAATAGGAAACATCAAACCTAATACATAACATAACATACATGATAGTCCCTATCACAGATGCATATAAGGTCATGCTCATTTTCTCTCTCCCCTATTGTGTACGAGGACACATTTTCTTAGAGATATGTATAGCATGTGACACTGGAACCAATCCTCTCTTAGATTGTTCCATAAAAAATCTCATTAGTATCTAGTCAATATATATAATTTGAATTATTCCACGCAGACTTTTGGATCTATCACAAATGATCTTGATTCCAAGGGTATATGTTTCTTTACCTATTTCTTTCTTGAAGAAACACTTGTTTAACTAGTGCTTAACTGACTGTAAGACTGGTATTTCATTTATAATAAGTAATACATCATCATCATATACTACTATAAATATGACCACAATCCCACTAAACTGCTTGTAAAAAAATTGACCACATTCGTTCTTTATGAAACCAAAATCTCTTATGGATTCTTTGAACTGAATGTTCCACGACCAAGATTCCCACTTTAACCCATAAATGGATTTTTGGAACTTTTATAACTTATTGTATTTTCTTAGAGTCACATACCCATTTATGTTGTGTCATATAGACATCTTCCTGAAGGATTCCATTATGGAAAGCTATTTTGACATCCATATGCCAAATCTCATAGTTATAGAAAGCTACTATGAAAAATAGAATTCCAATGAATTTAAACATGGAAAATAAATAAAAAGTTTCATAATAGTCAGAACGTTGATGTTTTATAAACCCTTTAGACACTATCCTTGCTTTATTGGTGCTCACTTTACCATCCATGCCTAGTTTTCTCTTTAATACTCATTCTCACCCAATAGGCTTTCAATAAAAAAATAATGATTTTCTGTGATGGATTTCCATTGTAAAAGTTTATATGAAATGAAAATACATTGTAAATAACATTTTATAGAAAATAGCATAAAAATACTATTATTTGTGATAGACCATCGTGATTAAGATGAGAGTGATACTATTTATGATGAAATTGAAATTCTACCACAAATAATTTTTTATGAAGGAATTAAAATCCTATTTCAAATAAGGTTAAATATATATAAAAATAAAATAAAATAAATAAATTATAAATTATTATTTATTAATTTAATAATTAAATTAAAATAATAATTATTTTTATGATAATAATTCCATCATAAAAAATATATATTAAACTATTAACTATTTAAAAATAGATTTAAAAATTTACACTACATTAAAATATAATTAAATTGTTTAAAAAATATCAAATTAATAAATATAAAAAATAAAACCTTTTAAAAATAAAAATATTTGAGAGTTTTGAGAGTGTTTGTAGTGGGGAAAATAGAGATAGAGTGAAGTGGGGGGTGCAACTATATTTATAGTAGATTTTTTTCATGACGAACTTTTTACGTCAAACTATTATATTAGAATAAGTCCCTCATTTGAAATATATGTGATAAATATTTCTGAAAAAATGAGTATTTTTCAATGAGTATTTTCAATAGAATTACTATATTTCATAAAAAGTAGCCACCAAAAATATTTTTACCACTTATTTAAAAAAAGTCTTTCTTATTCGAAAAATTATTTGCAATGAACCCTTAAATATATTTAAAATAATTATTTTATACCTAGTTATTTACAATATAATTATAATTCTATCACAAATAACCCTCTAAAAAAATTATTTATGATAAAATCAAATGTATAGGGAAAATAACTCTTTCCCAAAAATAATAATTTTTTTGCAATGAAAATCCATTTTAAATAATCTATCACAAAAAAGTAGATGTCATAATTTTTTTATAGATTATTCAAAAAGTATTTTCATATTAATCTGAAAATTATTTTTAATATAATCTTAAATCTATCTTAAATAATCAAGGTTATTTGCAAGTTATTTATCATTTCATCACAAATAACTCCAAAAAAAGTGATTATTTGTGACAGATTTAAGTGTCCATCATAAAAAATCATCTCCCACCCCAACACACACATTTTTTCCAAACATATTATAAAAAGATTCTAATTCCATCACAAATTTTTGTCACTACAGATAATATTTGTGACATAATTTGAATCTCATCATAAGAAAACTATTTTAAAAAACTATTAGCAATAAACTCCTAGTCCATAGAAAATACTCTTTTGTAAAAAATTGAATTTCCTATAGTGTTTATATAAATTGGTGGATAGAATAGAACCCAAAATTGATTAGGATATATGGAATCCAACTTATAATTCATGGTTTATTTACATATTTTAAATTTTAATCTCTCTACTTCCTTTTTATAGGAAATAGGACCATTACTTTCAACCAATAATTAGTCACCATCTTTACTGACTATAAAAGCATATCTTTCTGGTTCTCTAACCTATTTTGTGTTTATACATGTTACTTGTGATTTAGGAACAAAAACTTCTATGGGGAACAATGGAACCTATTCCTTTACCAACTCTTGTGTATCTTGAGCAACAACTTCATCGAAGTCAATCTTACTCCTTGGTTGCGCCCAAATTTACCCAAGTTGTATGGTGTAAGAGGTCATTGTAGTATGGCTTGGGTTATCGATCCTCAGAGACCTAAGAATAAACCTAAGAAACATTCATTCTAAGAAGGTGATTTGATGGTGTTGATTTGGCTATGAAGTGTCCAACTTTGGTTTTAATTGATTGGATTATTTGATATTTTAAAGACTTAAGTGAATTAAATTTAAAATCATGATTTAATCCTTTGTTATTTCATGGGGTGTATTAAATGAATTTCTTTTTAAATTATTTCAATGTCTTAAATTCGAGTGTTTCCTTTAATGAAATACAACCATCCCAAATCACTCACCAATTTTGAGTTTTCACTATCCTAAGGATAATCACCTATACACTTGGAGGATCATATTGATGAGCACTCCACGGTAGAGGATTTTTTTAGCACTCAGGATGTGTATCCTTAAAATTGGTGAGTTTAAAGGATAACGTAAATCATTTAATTAAAATATCAAAAATAGAATTGATTAAATTAAGAAATAACATCTAATTCACCCCTTACAACTCCCTTGGATCAACCCATTATAGTATTATCCCTCTATTGATGCTATTATATCAATAAAAGTGGGTAGTAGAATTATGATGGTAGAATTGGAGAAGAAGAAAAAAATAACAATCACTCCACCGTTGTGTGAAGAGTTTCACAAAAGATAATGTGAATAAACTCACTCCCTAAGGCAACGGTATCAAAATGATATGGAAAAAGAAATAAGAAATTAAGAATAAGAATATGATGATGATATTTTATTAATTAAATGAAGGTGAAGAAAAAAATTACTTGGGAGAAATTGGAAAAGTGGTTACAAAATAAAAGCATGACAATACAATTGAAAGAAAATAAAAACTTCCATTCCAAAAAAATATATTCGATGATTATTCCCTTTACCATAAGCTCCTTATATAGGAATATTTTAAGACTTAGATACACCCCCAAAAATAAATTATATATCCATTAATTGGGAGAGTTAAAAGGAGGGTGAGAAAATCAAAGGAATTTAACGTTTTGACATTGACCTGGAAATTCATCCAGATTCATCCACCGTTTTGAAATGTGAATTTTTATTTGAAGAAGGCCGAATACGGAGGGTTTGTAGAAGAGAAATATTCTCTTCCATCTTTCCTCTATGAGATTTAAAAATATCAGGAACGTTGGAATAGCCGTTTGGAAGTTATGGTCGAAATGGTGGGACGACTTTATGTGCATTCATATTGGGCCCACCATTTAAATCTCAACTTCAGATCCCTTTATCATCATGAAAACTTCAGAATTAGCTCCGTCCACAGTTGAATAAAATTATCCACATATATTTTATCTTTTTAATGTAAAAATTTGAGCTTAATTGGGCTTGGTTTTTGGGCCCCACATTTGTTTGATGGGACTTAGGCCCATTATGCATTCTCCAGAAAAGTTCTGCATTCATCCCCAAAAATATCCATCTTCCATTGGGATTCATACATCGATCCTAAAAGAAAAAGTGTTCCAAAAAAATCGATAAATCATATCCAGAAATATCAAATTCAGAAAATGAATATAATGTTGTCCACAAATAGATGAATGATTGGGCCCAAATTTTCATTTTAAACATTAATTGCATTTAAGATGAGAAATGAAGTTATATTTATGTAATGCACTAAAAACAATGTTTATGGACTTTGGAACAATGAATATAAAGATATTAAAAATGAATATTATCCACTTTTAGTGACTAATAAAACCCCCAACATGAGTTTTTCTAGTCTCGAGAAAAATATATTACAAATATGAAATTCGAATCCCCTTTTCCAAAAACATTTTAATGCACATTGCTCACCCAAAGACCTCATACCAAAAAAAATTATGAAACCCATCAAAATCATTTAAAACAAGCTAGTTCCATAAGAATATCCCAAGCCTAAGAACATTCCTTTGTTCAAATTCATCACCACATTTTATCCAATTTCAATTAAGCATGATAAAGTGTTGTGCATCACAAAAGACATGGGGACCATTTTATTATTCAAGGGAAAAAATGGAAGCGCTAGGTGGGAATCACATTAAACATTAAAATGAGTATCCAATTTTGTTTTGATTTTTTTGTTTGTTTGTTTTTATTTTTTTAACCACAATAGATATGAAAAGACTAACTCTGGGAAAGACAACTATGGAGTCATGATCCCCAAGTGCCAAATGCCACACATTTGGATAAAACATTTCTCTATGTATTCATTATTTTTTCTCAATTTTTTTTTGTTTTTTTTGAATACTCAAATTAAACTAAAAGTGACCCCAGAACCCTATTCTATAATGAAAGGGACCCAATAACTCAAATTTACACCCAATATCCAGTAGACGTGCATTGTGGAATTTTTATTTAGAGGATGAAAATGTAAAATTTGAAATATCACATCAGAAAACTGCACTTTCCAAAAACTATGATCATGAACTTAAACTTGAATTAAAATCAGAATGAAGGCATGAAAAATTATTTAATATCCAATTTCATAGTTTGAAATGTGTGTTATCATGTTCAAGGTTAATGTAATTTTTCTTTCCATGCATGTTCTTATTCACCAAAAAAAATCATTTTTTATTTCATCTCCCCCCATCATAGAATAACACTGTCCCCAGTGTTTAAAGAAAAACATAGAAGGGGGAATGAGAGAGGTGTTCAAAGAGGGAATTGAAAATGATAATCATGGAATGATGTCACCTGGTGGTTGATGATGAAAGCTCATGCCATATTCTCCCTTCAATCTTGGGTTTGAGTATCAGCGGCTTGGACAGTTGTGACGAGCTTTTACCCATGACCTACGACGTTTCCTTTTAATTTTTTTTTATTTTTTATTTTTAACCTATAAAAACAATAAAATAAAACAAAATAAACTGATGATACATTGTCTTATTTTTAAATTTATGGGTAAGGTATTACTCAGAGATCACGCCACGTGACACAGATGAATATGGATCTCCATTTTCATACCCATCCATACTCATAATATAAGAATAGGTCAATAGTCCAAGGTACTATCATATTCATATTTTTTTAAATCTACAAAAAGAAAATACACTGATGATACATTGTATTCCTTTTAAATTTCTGGGTAAGGTATTACTCAGGGATCATGCCACGTGACATAGATGAATACAGAGCTCCCCTTTCATACCCATCCTTACTCATAAAAGTAGAATGGTCAACAGCCTATGATAATTTTTTAAATGAAAAAAATGATTCACAATGATTGGAACTATGAAAACTATGAGTTGCCTCCCATGCAGCGCTTTTGTTTAACATTGTTAGCTCGACTTGGACACTTCATTGTTTATGTTTTTTCCTTATTGAAGGATGGTTCACACAAGTCTTCCTCAAATTTTTGTTTTTTTAATGGTTCAATGTATGGTTTGACTCTATGACCATTAACTTTAAAATTTTGACCATTGGTGGGATCTTGAATTTCTATAGCCCCATAGGGGTATACCTTATGCACTATGTATGGACCTGACCATCTAGATCTCAACTTTCCTGGGTGTAAATGAAGTTTAGAACTACACAAAAGAATAGGTTTACCCGGTACAATATGTTTTGATTTAAGATTTAGAGATTGGTAGGATTTTACTTTAGCTTTATTGATCCTTGAATTTTCATAAGCCTCATCTTAAGTTCCTCAAGTTCATTGAGATCTAGTTTCCTTTTTGTTTCGGCCAATGAGAGGTCATAATTAATTTTATTAATTACCCAAAAGGATTTATGTTCAATATCCACTGTAAAATAAAATTCTTTACAATAAACCAACCTATATGGGGACATTCCTAAAATGGTTTTATATGCAGTTCGATAGGCCCATAGAGCATCTAAGAAGAAACCTAAGAAACATGCATTCTAAGAAAGTGATTTGATGGTGTTGATTTAACTATGAAGTGGCAAAATTTGGTTTGAATTGATTGGATTATTTGATATTTTAAATACTTAAGTGAATTCAATTTAAAAACATGAGTTGATCCTTGGTTATCACATGGGGTGTATTGGATGAATTTCTTTTTAAATTATTTCAATGTCTTAAATTTGAGTGTTTCCTTTAACGAAATACAACCATCCCAAATCACTCACCAATTTTTAGTTTTCACTATCCTAAGGATAATCACCTATACACTTGGAGGATCATATTGATGAGAACTCCAAGGTAAAGGATCGTTTTAGCACTCGGGATGTGTATCCTTAAAATTGGTGAGTTTAAAGGATAACGTAAATCATTGAATTAAAATCTCAAAAATAGAATTGATTAAATTAAGAAATAACATCCAATTCACCAATTGATACTCCATTAGATCAACCCATTATAGTATTATCCCTCTATTTACTCTATTCTATCAATGAAAGTGGGTAGTAGACTTACGATGGTATAATTGGAGAAAAAGAAAAATAATAATATTCACTCCACCGTTGTGTGAAGAGTTTTACAAAATATAATGTGAATAAACTCACCCCCTAAGGATAATGTATCAAAATGATATGAAAAAGAAATAATAAATTAATAATAATAAGGTGATTATGATATTTTATTAATTAAATGAAGGTTAACGAAAAACTTACTTGGGAGAAATTGACAAAGCGATTACAAAATGAAAGCATGATAATACATTTGAAAGAAAATAAAAACTTCCATTCCAAACAAAAATATTCGATGATTATTCCCTTCACCATAAGATCATTATATAGGAATATTTTTATACTTAGATACACCCCCAACAATAAATTACATCTCCATTAATTGTAAGAGTTAAAAGAAGGGTGATAAAATCAAGAGAATTTGACATTTTGACGTTGACCCGAAAATTCATCCAGATTCATCCACCGTTTTGATGTGTGAATTTGTAATTGAAGAAGGCCGAATCCAGAGGGGTCGTAGAATAAAAATATTCTCTTCCATCTGTCCTATATGATCTATAAAAATATCAGGAGCTTTGGCCTAGAATTTTGGAAGTTAGTTTTGAAATGGTGGGACAACTTTTTGTGCATTCATATCGGGCCCACCATTTAAATCTCAAATTTAGATCCCTTTATCATCATGAAAACTTCAGAATTAGCTCCGGACATAGTTTAATAAAATTATATTAATATTTTTATCTTTCTAATGTAAAAATTTTAACTTCATTGGGCTTGGTTTGTGGGACCCACATTGGTTTGATGGGCCTTAGGCCCATTATGCATTCTACAGAAAAGTTCTGCATTCATCCCCAAAAATCTCCATCTTCCATTGGGATTCATCAATCGATCCTAAAAGAAAAAATGTTCCAAAAAAGTTATAAATAATATCTCAAAATATAAAATTCATAAAATGAATATAATGTTGTCCAAAAATAGATGAATGATTGGGCCCAAATTTGCATTTTAAACATTAATTGCATTTAAGATGAGAAATGAAGTTCTATTTATGTAATTCACTAAAAACAATGTTTATGGACTTTGGAAAAATGAATATAAAGATATTAAAAATGAATATTAGAAACTTTCAGTGACTAATCACTTCTAACATCCTTCTTTATATGTGACCCCTCTTAATAAATGGATTATCTTGTGATGGTCACCTTATTATATATGTCACGACCCGCCCTTGGGTCCGTGCCGTGACTACCCCAAGCCCGCCTTCCATAGGCCAGGGGCTGGCGACTAGCACCAAGGCGTAATTACCGGTAAAAAGGGAAGGCATTGCCTTTTTAAAGTAAACAAACACCACAGAGAAAGCAAGTGGAAAGTAAACACTAAGCAAAAGCAGAGTACAACTGGAAGTGCGGAAAAGTAAATGGGCCAGTATACAAACCCAAACTGAAAGTAAAGTACAACTCGAAAGGGAAAACAACAACTGTAAGTAAAAGCCGCTACACCGAGATGTCCACTAGAGATCCCACCTGAAGGGTGGGTACAGATAGCTCCACTGCTCCACGGGTCCCGTCGTCCGCTCCGAACACGTCCCGCCCAATGGTCCACCTCCAGGTACCGTCCTGCTCTGCAAGCCTCAGCCAAGATCAACGCTGTCCGTCGTCTGCAACCAACACAACGTAGTGCGGGCATAGCCCATGCAGGGGTGAGTATAAGATACTCAGTAGGGACCCCGAGACCCCTGTAGGTCTCCCGAAATCCACAAAGGATAAACCACAAAGAAAAATACAAACACGAAGTAACAACCGACAATGCTTAGGTATATGCCCATACATATACCTAAGTCATCAATTTCAAATACGCTCCAACCTCCGAGCCCAAGTACAACTCAGTCCACACAGGAAAGTAAACGTATTCCACATAGGAAAGCAAAACGTATTCCACACAGGATAGCACAACACAATCCACACAGGAAAGCAATTAGGATTCAGCTCACACCAGGATTTTCATTATCAAAACCGTAACTGCTGAAGAGCCCCATCTCTAAAGTGTACAGTGGTCCTGTCACGACTCCGAGGTACTGCTCACTAACCTAAGACTGCTGAAGTACTCCTCCTGTCGAGTACCGCGGGTCTGCTGCCAACTACCGGGCGCTCCGTCCGCTGAGGGTCTGCTGCCAAATACCGGGCGCTCACCCAAATAGCCTACAGAGGTACTCCTCCAGTCGAGTACCGCGGGTTTGCTGCCAACTACCAGGCGCTCCGTCCACCGTGGGTCTGCCGCCAAATACCGGGCGCTCCGTCCACTGGGCTAGTCGACTCACTCCAAGTCGAGTCGGTCGAGCAGTCTTCAGGTCTCAGCCGGCTACACGGTCTCCGTACTCCGTATGCTCGTCTCCAGAATCGCGGGTCTGCCGCTACAACCAAGCGCACTACCTCTATCGAGTAAAATAGTAGGTTCAGCTCACACAGGTATACTTCTTCGGATGACGGTGAAGATGATCACTGATCCATCTAAGTAATCGGACCCACGAAGGATCGATAGGTACTAACCCCCACAAAGACCCACACAGGATCGTAGCACTGATCCACGTAGGATCGCTGAGTGCTGTAGTCGTCGTCGTCGAATCCACACAGGATCTCTGTACTGTCATCGTCGCAGTCACAGTAGCAGTAGCAGTAGTAGTCACAGTCGCAGTCGCAGCCAGCACTAGGGTTCCCGCACACAGCAAGCTCGTTCGGAGGGTCCGCTCCACGAGCCGAGAGGCTGATACATCAACTGTCACAAAGTCCATAGTTGATGTATCCAAAAGTTCCGTATCGTCAAAAGGAACTCAACGCAACAGACGGCGCGTCGATCGGACGCTCGGTCTGAGAGTTATTGGCATTTTCGTCTCCGGGGCCCGGTTGGTTTTTAAGGCAAAACCAACCCGACCGTACTCCACCTGCGTCCAAACCTCGGGCGGAGTATGCCAAAAGATCCGTCTCACTAAGAGGAATACAACAAAGCTGACGGCACGTCAATCGGACGTCCGTAGCTCAAGATATGAGTGTTTCCGCTCCGAAGGTCCGGTTGGTTTCGTGTACGAACCAACCCGGCCGAACTCAAAGTAATCTGAAACCTTGAGTGTGATATACCGAAACGACCGTCTCGATCCAAGGATCGCATCGCTGCTGACGGTTCGTCAATCGGACGTCCAGTCTGAAAGATATCATCCTTTCCGTCTCACACCCACCCTGGGAAACTTCCCAGGAGGTCACCCATCCTGATCACTACTCTAAGCCAAGCACGCTTAACTACGGAGTTTTAACCATGTAGGCTCCCGAAAAAGAAGGTGCGCCTTGAGTATAGTATACCGAAACGACCGTCTCGATCCAAGGATCGCGTTGCCGCAGACGGTTCGTCGATCGGAGGTCCGTGGCTCAAGTTATGGCCAAAAGACCGAAGTCGTCTCGAAAACGGGGGGGTCCGGGTCCGGGCCGACCCGGCCCGACCCCCCTGGGTCGGCCCGAACCGGGTCAACCCGGGTCCGACCCGGCCCGGCCGGCGGCGGACCGGCGCGGCGGCGCGGTCCGGCGCGGCGGCGCGGCCCGGACGGCGGCGGCGCGGCCTGGCACCGCTAGGGTCACGCGCGGGGGGCTAAGCCCCCGCTTCCAGCAAGGCGGCACGGCTTAAGAGCCGCGCCTTTTTGGAGACCGGCCCCCCCTCGTGGGGGCCTGCTTTGAAGGCAACCGGGTGGCCGCCTGCCCCCCTCAAGGAAACCGCCCCCCTCTCTTAAATGAGGGGGGGTTTTGAGCTGGCCGGGGAAATTAAATTCCCCCGGCCTTTGACCTTCCGGCCGGCCACCTGGCCGGCCGGTTTTTCTCCAACCGGACCGGAAAATCCGGTCCCCTTTCCGGCTTTCGACGCCGGCGGGCCGGCGTGCCGCCGGTCTTCCCGTCTCGCCGCGGCCCGGAACCGACCGCGGTGTTCGTCGTCCGGCGCGGTGCGACGGCACCGTGCCCCTTCGCCGCACCTTCCATTCCCCTCGACGCGGGGCGACGACGTCGCGTTCTTGATGATTCTTCCACGGCGCGGCACGATGGCGCCGCGCAATATAATCAGGCGAATAACCGTGTGGTGCGACGACACCTCACCACCTTGTTTCATCCGCAATATAAAACATCAAGAACGAAGGAGGGGGTTCGGCCGTGTTCATGCGGTCCGGCCCCCTCACGTTAAACAATAACACATATTTAAAAACCTCACGTTAGTAATGCTAGAACCACGAACAAGGATAAATAAATAAACAATTAACAACCACCCCTACCTTGGGTATAAGGTTCGAAGATTTGTCAACGTCTCGCGGAAGACAACGTCGCGGAGGTCTGGCGTCGCGGTAGTCATTCGTCAAATCCGTTGACGAAGAGATACGTCCGAAGAGATACGTCGTTGGCGAAACTTCGTATGCCGATGAAGGAAGTCCGAGGAGGAAGCGGCGTTCCCTTTCGTTGACACGGAAGACGAAGAAGAGAGGAGCGGCGTTCTTCGTCGGAGCTTGACCATTCTTCGTCAAGCTTGAGTGTTCTTCGTCAAAGTTTGAAGAAGAAAGAAATGCTCTCAAATCCTCACAAGATGGCTAAAGAGTTCTAACCCAACAAAATAAGATAAGAGCTTATTTTATTCACAAACTTAACAAAAGAATTTCAAAGGTTTGAAATTCAAAAAGGATAACTCCAAAATTAAATAACAATTGTCATGTCATTTAAAGAGGGGTTAAGGGAGTTTGAGAGAAGATGAAAAGTTTAGGGTTCGTATGGGCCCCACAACACTTAATCCTCTCAAGGGAGGTTAAGTGGGTGTGGGTCCCACCCCTAACTTCCTTTGAGAGAAGTTAACCAACAAGTTTAAATAAAAATTTGTAATCCAAAATTTTTATTTAACTTATTCTAAACTCCCAAAAACTAACTCTCAACCCGAAATAAACGCAACCTCGGAAAAGGTCTCCTTAAGCGAATATCGGCGCTGCGAGTTCATCGGTGCCCTCGGATTTCAATTCCGAGCACTGGATCAAAAGTTAGAAATTCCCGCTCGTTCGTTCACTGAACGTACCCGAGCCAAACTTCGGAAATTGATTCCGGGCACTCCGGGCCTCGGAATCAGGGGCCGTCAGAAACCGCGCTCTTGTAAAATTCCAAAGAAAATTAAGTAAAAATTTCTCTTGAATTTTACGGGTCTTTACATTACTCCCAACTCAGGGCTTTACGTCCCCGTAAAGATACAACAAAAACTAGGAGAACAAATGAGGGTACTGAGCACGCATCTGAGCCTCCCGCTCCCATGTGCTCTCCTGGAGGTTTCTGTGCTGCCATCTGATACGCACAAGAGGAATCGATCGCCCACGCATGAACCGCTCCTGTCGATCCTCTATCTCCACCAGAACCTCTGTAAAAGTCGCCCCATCATCAACGTCAAGCTCCCCATGGTCAATGATGTGCGTTGGGTCGTGCACGTATCTCCTCAGCTGAGATACGTGGAAGACGTCGTGCACCCGGTGCAACTGAGGTGGCAGAGCCAGGCGATAAGCCACCTCGCCAACCCTGCTGAGGACCTGAAAGGGTCCGATGAAGCGCGGAGATAACTTGCCGCCTCGGCCAAATCTCCGAATACCACGTCGAGGTGAGACTCGCAAGAAGACGCGGTCGCCATCCTCGAACTCCAGTGGCCTCCGCCTCCTGTCAGCATAAGGCTTCTGCCGGCTCTGAGCTGTACTCATCCGCTCCTGGATGACCTGGACCTTCTCTGTCGTGGCCTGGACCATCACAGGTCCCACAAGTGCTGCAAGATTTCTTCTTTGCCGACAAGAGAAATCTGGTCTCATCCCCTGGATGAACCACATTCTTTGCCTAATACAGTCAATCCTAACATGGATGATACTAATCCATACCAAGGATGACGCCGTAAGGCCTCGACGCTACTACCAAGAGATCCAACCATTACTCTCGCCTCCAAGAGTTGAGTCACACTGTCGGCATTAGTGTGTGGTAACTGGGTCTCCTCCAGTAGATGTCTCACAAGTGAGGGTCAAGTCAATAGTCAAACTGGAAACTCTTAGTAACAACACAAAAGAGGACAGGAATGAAAACATCACAAGGTATGCGTCTTTTATTATTGCAGCTCATAATACAAAGACGCTACACAATAGCAACAAGGAACTAGAAGTACAAAGGACGTATCCACTAGTTCTGCTCCTGTCCATCTGCTCCCAGAGATCCATGATCGAAGGCCTCGGCTGCCTGAAGCTGAGCTCTTGCTTGTTCACCTACTCCCTGTGGTCGGGGAGGACCTCCTGGTGGTGGTGGTGGCAGAGCCTCAAAGCGTCGCCCACCACCTGCTGCTCGGCCACCTCCTCTGCCTCGTCCGACTCCTCCCTGCGGATCGCCACGGTCGAACCTCTGCCTCTTCCTGGGAGGTTCTTCACTTAACTGCTGATCATCAGCATGGCGGGTCGGACAGTCACGAGCCATGTGACCAATCCCGCCACAAGAGTAACACTGCCCACTCTCAGCACGCCTGGCTCTGACCCCACCCCGGATCCCTCGCACAACTGAGCCTGAGTCGTGCAGTCGGCCACCGGTAGGTCTGGTATGCCTGGAACCCTGAGTCATCTGTCGGCTACCTGCTGCCGAAGACTTCGCTATCTGCCGCCCTACGGTAGGTCTCGCTGTGGACTCAGCCAGGAAGCTCTCGATCAAAAGAGCCCGCTCCAGTACTCCTGTCTGAGTCGGTATGCTGAGAGAGATCAGCGATGCCCTGATCTCATGTCTTAAACCCTGCTCAAAGGTCCGGGCCCGGAAGAATGGGTCCCGTACCATGTCGGTCGAGTAGCGCGAGAGATCAGTAAATCTCGCCGAGTACTGAGCGACCGTCATGCTGCCCTGCCGCAGCTGAAGAAGCTCCTAGATACGCACCGCACGAAGGGTGGCTGGGACGAACTATGAGCGGAAGAGGCTCTCAAAGTCCGTCCAAAGTAGAGATGCCTCATCGTGAACCTGGAGCATCAAGCTCCACCATCGTCCTGCTTCTGCGTGTAGTAGGCTCGCAGCGAGGATCACCATGAGGTCTGCTGGTGTCCTCACTAGCCTAAACACACGTACCACTGCCTCCAGCCAGTCCTCGGCTGCCTGGGGATCCGTCTCCCCACGAAACCTGGGTGGTCGTTGGCGCTGAAACACATGCAGTGCGCTGAGGCGACGTGCATCGTTAGCAGCTGGCGCTGGAAGCATCGGGGGCTCGGCGGGTAGTGCTACCGCCGGTGCCACTGCTGACAAAGGGCCCTGCACCGAGGCCTCGTCGCTCGGTGGGCTGTCATCACACTCGACTCTCGGAACCCTAGCTGGCTGCCATCGTGGGGCCATCCTGAATAGGAAACAGGTGCGCCATGGTCAAACAGTATACCTGGTGAGCTGATATAAAGAAATCACAAAGAAAACTTTAAAACACACACGCAATCAATGTTTTCGTGCATTAAGTCGGAAATCAGAAGTCAGGGTCCTGGTGTACGGATACGTCGGCCGCCGCACCAACACTGGACTCCCTGTACTGATAACCACACTCAATACGCTAAACATTATTGCTTCACATAGAAAAGATCAGAGTTCGCGGTAGAACCGAACTCCTCTGATACCAATTTGTCACGACCCGCCCTCGGGTCCGTGCCGTGACTACCCCAAGCCCGCCTTCCATAGGCCAGGGGCTGGCGACTAGCACCAAGGCATAATTCCCGGTAAAAAGGGAAGGCATTGCCTTTGTAAAGTAAACAAACACCACAGAGAAAGCAAGTGGAAAGTAAACACTAAGCAAAAGCAGAGTACAACTGGAAGTGCGGAAAGTAAATGAGCCAGTATACAAACCCAAACTGAAAGTAAAGTACAACTCGAAAGGGAAAACATCAACTGTAAGTAAAAGCCGCTACACCGAGATGTCCACTGGAGATCCCACCTGAAGGGTGGGTACAGATAGCTCCACTGCTCCACGGGTCCCGCCGTCCGCTCCGAACACGTCCCGCCCAATGGTCCACCTCCAGGTACCGTCCTGCTCTGCAAGC
Organism: Viscum album; assembly: GCA_963277665.1. NCBI lineage: Eukaryota > Viridiplantae > Streptophyta > Magnoliopsida > Santalales > Viscaceae > Viscum > Viscum album. The sequence continues at coordinate 887,952,250 of OY728151.1, read as the reverse complement.
CTCAGCCAAGATCAACGCTGTCCGTCGTCTGCAACCAACACAACGTAGTGCGGGCATAGCCCGTGCAGGGGTGAGTATAAGATACTCAGTAGGGACCCCGAGACCCCTGTAGGTCTCCCGAAATCCACAAAGGATAAACCAGAAAGAAAAATACAAACACGAAGTAACAACCGACAATGCTTAGGTATATGCCCATACATATACCTAAGTCATCAATTTCAAATACGCTCCAACCTCCGAGCCCAAGTACAACTCAGTCCACACAGGAAAGTAAACGTATTCCACATAGGAAAGCAAAACGTATTCCACACAGGATAGCACAACACAATCCACACAGGAAAACAATTAGGATTCAGCTCACACCAGGATTTTCATTATCAAAACCGTAACTGCTGAAGAGGCCCATCTCTGAAGTGTACAGTGGTCCTGTCACGACTCCGAGGTACTGCTCACTAACCTAAGACTGCTGAAGTACTCCTCCTGTCGAGTACCGCGGGTCTGCTGCCAACTACCGGGCGCTCCGTCCGCTGAGGGTCTGCTGCCAAATACCGGGCGCTCACCCAAATAGCCTACAGAGGTACTCCTCCAGTCGAGTACCGCGGGTTTGCTGCCAACTACCAGGCGCTCCGTCCGCCGTGGGTCTGCCGCCAAATACCGGGCGCTCCGTCCACTGGGCTAGTCGACTCACTCCAAGTCGAGTCGGTCGAGCAGTCTTCAGGTCTCAGCCGGCTACACGGTCTCCGTACTCCGTATGCTCGTCTCCAGAATCGCGGGTCTGCCGCTACAACCAAGCGCACTACCTCTATCGAGTAAAATAGAAGGTTCATCTCACACAGGTATACTTCTTCGGATGACGGTGAAGATGATCACTGATCCATCTAAGTCGTCGGACCCACGAAGGATCGATAGGTACTAACCCCCACAAAGACCCACACAGGATCGTAGCACTGATCCACGTAGGATCGCTGAGTGCTGTAGTCGTTGTCGTCGAATCCACACAGGATCTCTGTACTGTCGTCGTCGCAGTCACAGTAGCAGTAGCAGTAGTAGTCACAGTCGCAGTCGCAGCCAGCACTAGGGTTCCCGCACACAGCAAGCTCGTTCGGAGGGTCTGCTCCACGAGCCGAGAGGCTGATACATCAACTGTCACAAAGTCCAGAGTTGATGTATCCAAAAGTTCCGTATCGTCAACAGGAACTCAACGCAACAGACGGCGCGTCGATCGGACGCTCGGTCTGAGAGTTATTGGCATTTTCGTCTCCGGGGCCCGGTTGGTTTTTAAGGCAAAACCAACCCGACCGTACTCCACCTGCGTCCAAACCTCGGGCGGAGTATGCCAAAAGATCCGTCTCACTAAGAGGAATACAACAAAGCTGACGGCACGTCAATCAGACGTCCGTAGCTCAAGATATGAGCGTTTCCGCTCCGAAGGTCCGGTTGGTTTCGTGTACGAACCAACCCGGCCGAACTCAAAGTAATCCGAAACCTTGAGTGCGATATACCGAAACGACCGTCTCGATCCAAGGATCGCATCGCTGCTGACGGTTCGTCAATCGGACGTCCAGTCTGAATGATATCATCCTTTCCGTCTCACACCCACCCTGGGAAACTTCCCAGGAGGTCACCCATCCTGATCACTACTCTAAGCCAAGCACGCTTAACTACGGAGTTTTAACCACATAGGCTCCCGAAAAAGAAGGTGCGCCTTGAGTATAGTATACCGAAACGACCGTCTCGATCCAAGGATCGCGTTGCCGCAGACGGTTCGTCGATCGGAGGTCCGTGGCTCAAGTTATGACCAAAAGACCGAAGTCGTCTCGAAAACGGGGGGGTTCGGGTCCGGGCCGACCCGGCCCGACCCCCCCTGGGTCGGCCCGAACCGGCGCGGCCCGGCGCGGCGCCGCGGCCTGGCCGGCGGCGGCGCGGCCTGGCGCCGCCAGGGTCACGCGCGGGGGGCTAAGCCCCCGCTTCCAGCAAGGCGGTGCGGCTTAAGAGCCGCGCCTTTTTGGAGACCGGCCCCCCCTCGTGGGGGCCTGCTTTGAAGGCAACCGGGGGGCCGCCTGCCCCCCTCAAGGAAACCGCCCCCCTCTCTTAAATGAGGGGGGGTTTTGAGCTGGCCGGCCAGTTTTTCTCCAACCGGACCGGAAAATCCGGTCCCCTTTCCGGCTTCCGACACCGGCGGGCCGGCGTCTTGCCGGTCTTCCCGTCTCGCCGCGGCCCGGAACCGACCGCGGTGTTCATCGTCCGGCGCGGTGCGACGGCACCGCGCCCCTTCGCCGCACCTTCCATTCCCCTCGACGCGGCGCGACGGCGTCGCGTTCTTGATGATTCTTCCACGGCGCGGCGCGATGGCGCCGCGCAATATAATCGGGCGAATAACCGCGTGGTGCGACGGCACCTCACCACCTTGTTTCATCCGCAATATAAAACATCAAGAACGAAGGAGGGGGTTCGGCTGTGTTCATGCGGTCCGGCCCCCTCACGTTAAACAATAACACATATTTAAAAACCTCACGTTAGTAATGCTAGAACCACGAACAAGGATAAATAAATAAACAATTAACAACCACCCCTACCTTGGGTATAAGGTTCGAAGATTTGTCAACGTCTCGCGGAAGACAACGTCGCGGAGGTCTGGCGTCGCGGTAGTCGTTCGTCAAATCCGTTGACGAAGAGATACGCCCGAAGAGATACGTCGTTGGCGAAACTTCGTATGCCGATGAAGGAAGTCCGAGGAAGAAGCGGCGTTCCCTTTCGTTGACACGGAAGACGAAGAAGAGAGGAGCGGCGTTCTTCGTCGGAGCTTGACCGTTCTTCGTCAAGCTTGAGCGTTCTTCGTCAAATTTTGAAGAAGAAAGAAATGCTCTCAAATCCTCTCAAGATGGCTAAAGAGTTCTAACCCAACAAAATAAGATAAGAGCTTATTTTATTCACAAACTTAACAAAAGAATTTCAAAGGTTTGAAATTCAAAAAGGATAACTCCAAAATTAAATAACAATTGTCATGTCATTTAAAGAGGGGTTAAGGGAGTTTGAGAGAAGATGAAAAGTTTAGGGTTCGTGTGGGCCCCACAACACTTAATCCTCTCAAGGGAGGTTAAGTGGGTGTGGGTCCCACCCCTAACTTCCTTTGAGAGAAGTTAACCAACAAGTTTAAATAAAAATTTGTAATCTAAAATTTTTATTTAACTTATTCTAAACTCCCAAAAACTAACTCTCAACCCGAAATAAACGCAACCTCGGAAAAGGTCTCCTTAAGCGAATATCGGCGCTGCGAGTTCATCGGTGCCATCAGATTTCAATTCCGAGCACCGGATCAAAAGTTAGAAATTCCCGCTCGTTCGTTCACTGAACGTACCCGAGCCAAACTTCGGAAATTGATTCCGGGCACTCCGGGCCTCGGAATCAGGTGCCGTCAGAAACCGCGCTCTTGTAAAATTCCAAAGAAAATTAAGAAAAAATTTCCCTTGAATTTTACGGGTCTTTACAATATATGGGGATATATAGACAGTGACACCTTGTTTCCTTGGGATACCCTATACAGATACACTCCACACCTTATGATTCTAGTTTTATTCTATAGATGTACTTAACAAATTCCTCACAACCCCATTCATGAGTATGTGAAAACACGATTTTCTTTACATACATTAACTTATATGGTATCCCATCTACCACCTTAGTTGGTACTCTATTTAGTATGTGTAATGAAATGTGTAGTGCATATATCTAAAAGGATAATGTAAGACTTTCATGGATCATAATCAACCTTACCATGTCAAGAAATGTACAAATCTTCATTTCACTAATGCAATTTATACTATAGTGTATAAGGAGGAATTAGTTGGGATAGGATCCCATACTCCCATAAAAATTCAATGAATTATTGGTTTTGGTATTCAACACCTCGATCTAATCAAATATTATTTATCTTCCTACCAAGTTAATTCTCTACTTCATTAGTGATTTCTTTGAATTTATTAAAAGATCATATTATACCTCATTTAGTATTCATATCCATATATACTTAAATCATCAGTAAAAGTTATGAAGTAAGAATACTCACCTCTAGCTTCTACTGAAAGTGGTCCACACACATAAGTGTATACCAATTGTATAATCTATATAACTCTTTAAACCTATCCACCAAAACATGGCTTGGTCAGTTTTCATTGCAAACAAGAGTGAAATCTATCAAGTGGTTTTAGCTCAAAAGAGTCTAAGTAACTATCTTGATAGATCTTTTTCAAACACTTCTCATTTACATGAACAAGATAGTGATGCCACAACTGGGTGTGAAATGAGTAATGAAAACTTGATTCTTTATCAATTTTCAATACTTTATTTTCCTAATTTAATACATAAAGATTTCTATTTAAATTTTCCATACCATAACACATGGTTTATTTATAAAATAAACATATTTTATTTATAAACTTGAAAATAAAATCATATGTATAAAGGTATGATACATAAATTATGTTTCTTTTGTAACAGTTGGTACATAATAACAATATTTTAAAACCAAGACCATCCCAGTTTAAAATGGAAGTTAATAGTCTCTAATTTCTTGAGAAACTAGACTCACACCATTAGCATTCCATAAATCCACCTATACTATGAAATTATTTATAAATATACTTGGTTACTACATTTGAATACATATGTGAGCACAAAAACCTATATATAATACCCAATTTGTAGATATATAAATATTTCCCTTGATAATGAACAGGACTGAAGCTTCCCCTTGCTTTTTAAATAAAGTGTCATTTTTCCTCAAATAACCCATTTTTTCACATACAAAACATATTGAATCTTTTTTCCTTTACCAATATTTTGATAATCCTTTTCTTAAAAGGATGGTGTTAAAGATCCCAAAGGTAAGACATAATGCTATATACATCCTTATCCTCATGCTTCTTTAAAAGATCACTGGACATGGATGATAATATTAAAAATTAGACATTTGTGGCATCTTCCAATTTTTTCCTATAGAGAGACAATTATTCCTCACTAGCCTCATTTCTAGGCATTGTAGGAATAAGGTTTTCCTATAAATATAATTTCCATTTGTTTTATAGTATAATGCATGAATTTCTATAAATTTGAGCTGATGATAATTTTATCCTTCTATAAAGAGAAACAAAATAATATAGTTTAAGTCGTGTGGTTTTCCATCTCTATAATAAATTAGATTAGAATTTTAGTACTTTATATGGATTACTACATTAGATAATAAAATTTAAAATTATTAATATCCCACTATTTTATTGAAACCCAATAGACTTCAATATTGGTTTCATAATATCCCATCACACAAATATCAAAGTGGAAAGGATCCATATTCCTCTTCTCATAACTCAGATGGAGGTCTTTGAGGATACTTAAAGGTATTTAGATAGACATAACATTGCAACTGCATTAACTCACAACTCCTTGATCTGTTGAGTGGAATCCCCAATTCTAAAATCCTAGATTAGTATTTCCTCAACACTTCACTTATTATTTTCACTATTTCTCACAGAGGTGATCAACCCTTAATACATGTTAGGTCAAGTCATCCAAAACCTGAAGGTAAAAATTCCTCAATAATTGAATTAACCCTAATAGAGGTTGGTCAAGAAATTTGAACTATTGTTTTATTTATATCTACTTAGTGGTAGGATACACTGACTTAATATTTTATTTGAGGGATTTTTATATTTATGTTTAAACTATAGAGTTTATCTTATCACATGCTTTTTAATATTAAGTGAATTTTACTTAAGTGATTAACCATGTCTAGATAAAGTTTACACATATTATAATACTTATTTTAATTCCATATTTCATGATTTTTAATTAACTAGTTTAATGATTTAAACATTCATAAATAATTAACTATGAAATTTATAGAAATAAAATAAATAAAGTAGTATGACCATGAGATTCTATAATGGTTGGTTTATATATCTAATGATAAGGAAAACCTTGAACCTAGGGAATTAAATATTAGAAACAAACATTGTTCCAGTTGTATCATTACACGTACACTCTTATATACCTCCTTGGTTTGTTTCAACTCAACTCTAAACATAAACCACCACCACTCACCTAGGAACCCCATCCATTACATAATTTTACTCGCACACAGATGAGGGGAACCAAAGGATTGGTTGAGGGTGGGTTTAAATAAAAGAAACTATGGAAAAATAGATCCTTGCATAATGAGAGGACAATAATGAATTGCAAGCCATTATTTAATTTAATAATTTTTTTACAAAAACCTTTAAATATTAAATTAAATAAACTAGTCACAAACATAGGATAGTCTAAGATAATAGTCATCCACATAGCATGCAATAAATACACAAAATTACTCTATATTAAATTCACTTCACTTCATTATTTATTATTAAGATAAACATACATGAATTAATGAATTAATTTATTAATTCCCTTTATCTTAATGATCATTAGATGTCTCTTAGATATACCCACCATAAAGGTAATATGTAAAATAAACATCTAATCTAGTATTTACAGATAATCACATGGAATTAATTAAGAATTTATTAATTTTGAAACCTTTATTATATATCCAACACATCATATGTTAATAGTGTAATTATGTTTTTAATTCTTTAATTACTTATTATTTATAAAATTTAATCCTATTCTTTATTGGGTGACAATACGATGTGTACTAACAAGCAACATGCCATGGGGTCTGACAGGCCATGTGCTAGGCTGGCATAGTCAACACATAGTGTGCATAAAATGAATCACGTGTTATTACTACTCATAATTTCATGTATCCCATGACACATAAAAGTGTAGTGGACTTAGGTATACATCATGTACTTTCAGTCACACTCCATGTATCTGTGTCCACCATCTAGAATCTACAACACCTCCCAATAGAATCTATGATCATTCTTAATATTTTCTTAAACTTCTTAAGATGATATGAAACTTGAATGAATAATTTTAATATATTGAAAAAATGTTAATTAAAATATGAATTAAATAATAAATGAACTATAAGTGAAAAATTAACAAACATTTTGTATAATTGATCAATGAATAATATATAATTATAAATTATTATGCGACCTCTTTAACACCACTTGAAGGTTGCAGGTGTAGTAGAAATGCTAGTGGGTGCATGGTCAACGCAAATTTTTGTCATAATCCATGAATAATCTATGGTGTACCTGATGAAGAATCATCATGACCAATAGAATTAACACAAATATTAATTGATAAGAACCCGAAAACAATAAGAGTATATTTTTCATGTATAATTTATAATTAATTTATAAAATTAAGAATTACATTTTGTTTAATTATTTTTTGATGTTGATGAATTAATAGAACGCTCTTGTTATATGATCATTTCATCAAAATAATCAAGGTAATATTCCCTTTAGTGGTAATCCACAAGTGATTTTTAAACCTTTGACCATCACCATAGAATTATTTGGGTGCTAGTGAAGATGAATCTAACACTAGTGATGATCACCATTGATTGCAACTGAAACCTTTAAGGGAGAAGGGATTCACTCTGGTGGAGGAGAAGAATTTATCTATGTTATTTAGATTGTTCTAGGGGATAGTTCTTCATGGATTAATAGAATCCACTATGAAAATCATTGTGTATAATGAAACAATTTGTATCTATTGTTTGGAGAATCTTATAACCTAGTTTAAATAATGACAGGGTTAGAAAATAATAATTGAACAATGAACCTTATTATTTTCTTAATCCCTCCTGAACCCCATGTCCAATAATAATATAATAATTATTATTTACATGAAATTCTCTAAATTCACAGATAAAATAAATATTATTTTTCTTGAATAAATATAGTAATATTTATTTAAATAACATTTAATGTGACATTTCTCACCAGACCATTAAACTCAGTTTGCGAATCCTCCTCAATGTTTATTAAATTTTGAATAATGACTAATTAATTAATTAAAAAAATTCAACTAAATTATTCATCAATAAATATATAAATATTATATCCACCAAATTAGTGAATAGATATTTATTAAATATTCATTTATCCAAATAAGTAAATATTTTCTCACCTTGTGAATAAACCAAAATAAATAAATATTTTATATTCACATAATTAAATAAATAATTACCTGATGAATAAATATTTATTAAATATTAAACTCACACATATATATTCTCTTGAATAATTTTAGATTGAATACTTGTGATCAATCCAACATGAATAATTATTAAACCATATATGAGAATAATATTTATCCAACATGTTAAATTCAAATAGAATTTAATTGATGTTATAAATACACTTAGTGTGTGAACCTCTAGAACCCTTTCTCATTAACATTAGGCTAAACTACCTAAATTATAAGGTTTGAATCTAGAAATACACCAAGGCTCCCATAGAGATAGAAGTTAATATCACAATGACATGTAACCTCTTATGAATGTACACCATGTAATATAACCCCTTTACAATGCTATATCTAATCAATCAGGCAGAATACTGGTGTCATCAATCTATATTCTCAATGTATCTTTCTTTGACTTTCCAAAAATGAACTTTTTAATAACACTATTATGACCATGGACTTAATCAAGCAGTTTAATTCCCCTGAAAGCACCTAAGATATCAATTTATTTTTTAAAGAACAGAAGGGATAAATCCTTTATCATGTTATTCATTAATATAATATCATTCATGACACATCCAACACATCCTACTTTTTTGTGAGCGTATGTCATCATGATTTTTGTTAATACATAAAAGAACATGACTCATGAGGCGTGTTAATAATAATATTAAATTCTAAGGATCATTACACTTATCCAAAGATAAGAATATCCAATGACACATATAAATGTGGATTTTCCTATTGGAGGGTCATGCTCTCATAATGTCTTTCATTGAAGATTACCAATGGTGTACACCATGAGAAAGTGTCCCAATGTCCTATGATTTTCCATGCCTGATAGTCTATATCAGTTGTGTCTCTTTAAATGATATCATTCGTCTATAGAAATTATATTTAGGAATAATTTTTTGGCACTTCAAGGTTTTCATCATAGCAGGGTATTGATATAACCTTTTAATGTGAAAAGTACCCTTTGGACATTATCACATACTATGTCACACAGAAGAATAATCATGATGTGATGAATTTTTTTTATTAATATTAAAATACATGAATACAAGTAATAATAATTTACTTAGAAGTTGGTTCTAAGGAACCAACTACAACAACATTTACATTCCTATCAATATGATTTTGTTGCAATGGTAGTGGACTTCCCTCTTTTAGTGATTTATTATTTATTATATATATATATATATTTATGTATATTTATTGACAATATATATATATATATATATCTATATTTATTTATAATTACATATAATTATATCTATTTATATCTATTTATACATATTTGTGTATATTTATAAATATTTATATGTGTATGTATATATCTATATTATTTATTATTTGTTATTTATTATTATTATTATTATTATTTATTTATTATTATTACATATTTATTTATTATTATTACATATTTATTTATTATGTGTTATTATTTATTTATTATTTATCATTTATCATTTATCATTTATTTATAATTTATTTATTATTTATTATTTATTTATCATTTATGTATTATTTATTATTCATTTATAGTTTATTTATTTAATTATAATTTATTTATTATCAAGTGTACTCACTACTGACCTCCACATCCAAGTGACAAGGGTTCAAGTCTTGGAAACCCCCTTGGGGGGGTTAATGAAGCAAACACTGATGCAGACAGGCAGGTAGTGAAATAGGCGGTGATGCTTGTGTAGTGCCTGAAGGGGTATGGACCCATGTAATGGACTTTAGGCCACTAGGCCTTTGAGATAATCAATTTAATGAGGTTTATATGGAGTGAGTAAATCCTTGGAAGGAAGTGTGACCTATCCTTGTGGGCTTAGGGGTGGGTGTGTTGTTTTCTTTTCTTGTATCATCCATTACCATGTCTAATAATAATAATAATAATAATAATAATAATAATAATAATAATAATAATAATCCAATATGGTCCAGGAATTAGGTCAAAGACCCATTCCCATCAAAATATATTAAATAAAATGAAGAGTTAGAAAAGGAATGGGTTAAAGACGAGTATAAAAATCATCCCTAACATTAGAAAAATGTAGGGGAAGAAGAGAATCACCCAAAGAGAAAGACCATAAAGAGTTCCCATCCTGCACAGCCTGCTTGGAAAAAGAATCCGCCACCATGTTTACCTTTATATAGATATGTGTGACCTCAAAATGAATAGTAATAGTAATAAATAATAATAATAGTAATAATAATAAATAATAAATAACAAATAAATATATGAATATATATGTATTTACTTATATTTTTTGTATACAAATATATATATATATATATATATATATATATATACTAAAGTCTATTTAGTCAAAATATGAAGAGCTTGCGAGAGTGATAAAGTCTTTGTGAAATAATAAATAGGCAAGGAGTTCAAATCCAAGCCAACACACACATATGCACTTTATTTATATAGAGATTAATGAATAAATAATAAATAATAAATAGTAATAAATATTTAAAAATAATTAAATAAGTATTATAAAAATATAAAAGCACTGCTAAATTATTAGAGGTGGTTTTGAAAACCATTACGAAACCATTTTGAGACAATTTTTGAAAAGAATCATGAATCATTTTTCAACACCACATTTCATGATGGTTTAAACCACCACTAAATACTAAATAACCCCAGGTAAATGGAAATTTTTTCGTAGCGTATCAATGATTTATTCAATCAACTCAATGGGTAATGTTGTCTTTCTAAAACTGACTTGTAGTAGGGATATCAATA